>JAZKJV010001404.1:600000-870036 GCA_037367405.1 Ottelia alismoides
TAGGACGTACTTGGTCCTAAGTATAAAGGCGTGCATACCCCGCGTTGTTCTTTCTTAGTTTCATTTCTTCCCTCATGTCGTTGCCTGTACTTAGGGATCTTTTACCCTAAGTATAGGGGGAGTGATGTGTACATTCTCTTCGATCGTTTCTTCTATCTTTACATGTCTTTTCTTCTTTTCTTCTTTTTGTTTTCATTTTTCTTCTTGTACCAAAGAAGTGTCGCCCCTTTTGTCCGTTTTTCTATACTTAGGGCATATTTTGTCCTAAGTATATGGGGTGTGCACCACGAGTTCTTTCATTCTTTGATCCCCTCTACTGTCTCCTCTCATGTTCATATTCTTGTTATACTTAGGGATATCTTACCCTAAGTATGGGGGAGACAGTCTGACTTGTGATCTGTTCATTCCCACCCTCGACCCTCCCTACATGCATAATACAGTCTGCTATACTTAGGATTATTTAATCCTATGTATAGGGAGGTGGTCGACTTCTCATTGATTTTTCATTCATTCTTATTTAGTCATTGTAGTATAGGATTTTCTATACCCAGTACGAGTTATATCTTGTCTTTTTCTTTTCGATCTATAAGGACATAGCTCAAGCTAAGTATAGGGGGGTCGTATATACTTTGTATACTTAGCCATACTTGTACTTGTATATACTTTGTATACTTAGCCATACTTGTACTTTCATATTATTTTTTATAAATATGGCAAAAATACTATATATACATATATAATTCATTAATAAATTAATAAAATAATGCTTATTATTCCTCAAATTCTTTTCATATATACTGATTAGTAAGTCATGTTAAAAATATTTTTGCAAAATGATTTGAAAAATAGTTTGACATGTTCGGAAGACCTTTTGTAAAAGGCTTACCTTTGTAAAAACATTTATGATTTGCAAAAATTCTTTTCTTTGTGTTAAATAAATTGCTTTGAAAATCTATTTGCAAATGGTTTGGAAAATAATTGGAAAAACTATTTGAAAAATCTATATATACTTTTTGAAAAATCTTTGGAAAATAGTTTTCAAATGTGTGAATATTTGCAAAAAAATATTTTGTACTATAGTTTTCAAAATATTTTCAAATAAGTTTGAGGAATATAGGAATTATTTCAAAATAATAAAAATCATAATAAAATAAAAAGTCTTTATCAATTGTACATAAATACCTATAAAAATAAATAACATTTTAACATGTAAATTCTTTAAACTTTTAATTCTTGTAAATAAATAAAAAGAGGGATGCCCGTGTAAATAGTTGTACATATTTTTGTGCCAAGGGTATTTTTATTTGCAAAATCCTTTGAAAATTGCATCATTTTTTCTGCATTATACATAGCATTTGCATAGCTTTAGTATTCTTTTCCAGATTGAGTTTAAATATTTGAACTAGTCTAAGTAAAGTTAAAGATTGGAGCTTGGTTGGACCTTGATGCACATAACTTCTCTAGAACCTTAGGGAACTAGATTTAAGGCACTTCAGTCCTATTGGGACTTAATTCTTTGAGACTCAGGGCTGGGTTCAAGTCATCTCAACTGACTAACTAGATCTTTTCGAGATGTACACATGATTCTTATCGATCGTGACCTAACTTGGACACTTGCACCTTTCACTTGGCTTAACTCAGTTGGAGTGGTGAGGGGATTGGATTTACCGACTGAGACACATACGAATGGAAACATCCATCCTCCTCTAGGGAGGGAAGTGCACCCCAACCCGTTCAGTAGCCATGAGGTCTAAAGATAGGAGAGTGTGGGTTGCAATAATGCTGCAAAAGAGGGATAGCCTTCTGGCTTAATAGGAAAAATTCCTAATGTAAATGCTGTTATATATAGTATTTCAAAAAAGAAAAAAGAAGAAGAAAAACTCCAAAAAAGTTGACAGTCCTGATTGAAAATAAAATGCATGTCGGAGTGTACATATGTTGTATAGTCAATAAGCAAAACTTGAAGTTCAAAGTCATATCATGTGAGACTGCAGCTAGATGACTTGAACATAGAAGGGAATATCCCTCTCCTCGAGGAAAGAGTTGCTAGTTTGGGGAATTATTGGGTTGTCATTCTGGAGAAGTCAGTTCTTTTGTCATTTTGGTTTGGGGAGAGCCACAATCACTTACATTGTACAAGTCATCTTCATAGTCATAAGGGTTTGTGTATGATGTATACTAGTTCTGACATGGCTATTGAGGTGGTTTGAACTGAGTTCTATGACTCCCGAGGGTTGTTGTGTCTTAAATTTGGTTCCCGACCAGGTTCCACACACTTTCTCACACCGTGGTCTGACATGAGTTCCCAACTTTGATTTTGTACAAGTCAGCTTCATAGTCATAAGGATTTGCATATGATGTACTAGTTCTGACATGGCTATTGAGGTGGTTTGAACCAAGTTCAGTGACTCTCAAGGGTTGTTGTGTTTTAAATTTGGATCCCGACCAGGTTCAACACACATTCTCATATCAAGGTCTGACCTGATCTCCCAACTTTGATTTTGTGAAGACCACATTGATAATAAAAATCAATTCCATTTATTCTTTCTTTTTCTTTTCTTCATATTATTTTTATACTTATTGCATAAGTATTTGCTAGGGACTAGCAAAGGCAAGTATAGGGGGATGATGAATCTTCATTTCATTACCTTTATTCTATCATTTTGGCCTTAAAAACCCTAGCTAATGCATGCAAATAACGTTAATTTGTACAAAATAGCATTCATCATTTATTGCATTTATTGCGTAAATAATATTGTTTTCAATACCAAAATTATAGAAGAAAAAAGAAAAAGAATAAAATACCAAAGGTATTTTATGACCCTGAACCTCGAGACCAAGTCAAGAATTGATTGGTCGACAAGGAATAAAGTAGAGGGAGATAAGGGCCAAAAATACAATAAAAACCCAATTCTTTTATTCATTCAATAAAGCTTTTTTGACACCTATTTTATTATTTATTATTTATATATCAAATAAGAAACTTTGTACATAAAAGTTTTAGACAATAATGTAAATAAAAATAGAAAATTGAGTTTATGCAAAAATAATAACAGCGTACTTTTTATACTCAAAATAAAAAGCCAAAATCTCAGCTTCACATATTCATATCTCCCAAATAAAAACTCAAATATATCAAAATCTCCTTTAATTGTATATAACTTTTAATAAGCTATTAATGGAGGTAGTTTCATATTTTTTAGGGTTAAGGAGTGAAAGTTAGGTTTTGGACCCTCATTGTATAGTATACCCGAATAAAATATTCAATTTATTCATTATTTATTATTTTTATAATTTTATATTTATGTAAATATTATTTATAATATATGTACATATTAAAACTTGAATAAAACAATAAAGAAAACACTAAAATAAATTAATCAACTAAAAATATAGATGAATATACCTATAAACACACTACTAAAAATTAACTAATAATAAATAACCTCAAAAAATAAAAATAATAATAAAGTGCTACATAAAACAATGAACAGTTTTTATTTTATACTCAAAACATAATAAAATCATTTACTATTTTTAAATACTTAATTGCAAATAAAATGCAATTTTATATTGTAGTGGGCCTACTTGGACCAATCAGATCGCTACGACCATTGACCCCTAGTCAACTCCCTCCCCATGCGCTCTGACTTGTGAGAACCATCTTTTCCTTGCTTTTCCTCCCATTTTTCTGCCCAATCTATCTCTCCATCATCTTCGATCTCTTCAAAAGATCTACTCATGTACATTCTCGGATCCACACCAAGCTTCTTGATTACTTGTACATAACTTTGATTTGTCATAATACGTCAGTCAATAAGGGTGCTCATTCATGTTTATAAATAAAATCTTCTCCTCCTCCTCCAATTTTTGGTCATCTTGCGAACCCTAGAGCCCTTTGACCTTGGAGTAGTGTGTATCTTTGTGACAATGGGAGTCCCCTAAGGTCTGGAGAGCTCGCGGTGGAGGGGGTGCACCACAACGGCCGCCTCTTCTCCTTGGTCAAACCCATGCATGAGTTGTGACCTTTATGTTTTTTTAGATAAATCTAGTTCTTGTCTTTCATTTCATGTCTTTTATTTCGCATTTTGGTTAGTTCTTTAGGTAGAATTAGGCTTGTTACCCTTGTCGGAGCTCTCGAGCCCAGGTCACGTTTTTGTCGTCAGAACTAGTGTCTCTGCCCCCATCGCAACCACCTAAGTCCCCTTTCGCTTCTGAATCGTGTATCCATCTTTCGTCCCTCTAGATCTCGTCCAGATCTGGATTAGGGCGCTTCAACTCTTGCACCTCGTCAGAGCGTCTCCACCCACGCCGCATTCCAGCTATTTTGACTCCCAAAGAACCCTAGACCCTTTGTCTTTCCTTGCTTGTGCTAACCTCACAGGTCCAGGTGTTGTAGGCCCTAGTTAAGGGTAAACATTTGCTAAAGAAGGTCCCCCAGGCTCACCGGAAGACTGATGAATCTCCATTTCATCACCTTTATTATATCATTTTGGCCTTAAAAACCCTAGCTAATGAGTGTAAAGAGCATTAGTTTGTACAAAATAGCACTCATCATTTATTGCATTTATTATGTAAATAATATAGTTTTTAATGCCAAAATTATAGAATAAAGAGAAGAAAATAATAAAATGTAGAATATATTTTATGATCCTAAACCTCGAGATCAAGTCAATAATTGAGTTGGTCGACACGGAATAAAGTATGGGGAGATAAGGGCCAAAAATAGAATAAAGATGTCATTTATTTATTCATTTTTTACTGACACCTTTTTTATTATTTATCATTTATTCATCAAATAAAGAAACTTTGTACATGAAAGTTGTAGATAAAAATGTAAATAAAAATACAAAATTGAGTTTGTATAAAAATAATACACAATGTTCATTTTATACACAACATAAAAAGCTAAAAACCCAACTTCTCAGACCCATATCTTTCAAATAAAAACTCAGAACAGATCAAAATCACATCTAATTGTATATAACTTTTGACAAGCTATTTAATGGATTGGTTTCATATTTTTTTTGGAGTTACTGTGTAAAAGTTAGGCTTTTGACTCCCATTATATAATAAAACCAATTAAAATATTCAATTTATTAATTCCATATTATTTTTGCAAATTTATATTTTTGTAATTTTGTAGATATTATTCATAACATACATGTATATTGAAATTAAAATAAAACCAAAAAAGAAAATGCAAAATAAAATAAGTCCATATAACCACCTAGGCAAAATACCTATGGTGTTGCTTATATATAAATAGAAATGGATTTCGTTCTTTTATTCTTTATTCATTTATATTTTTATAATATTATAAATATTGTCTTTATTATATTAAAAATACAAAATCAAAATAGAACTCAATAAAATACATTAAAATAAAATGATATATATTTAAGTGTACAAATTATACCATAAAAATATAAAAAATATATTTATACTCATAAAAATAAGTTATAAATATATAAAAGAAGAGAATAAAATAATAAAATAAAATATATGAAATAAAAATAAAAAGGTACAAAACATAAGAAAATATACATATAAATACACTATTAAAAATTAACTACTAATAAAATACCCCAAAAATTAAATAAAAATATAATAAAATACTAAATTAAAAATAAACATTTTTTATTTAATAATAAAAAATTAATAAAATCATTTACTAGTTTTAGTTAATAATTCAATAATTGGTCAGACGGTTTTATCGTTTTGCACTGACGTGGACCAATAAGCTTCCAACAATTGTTGACCTCTGATCAACTCTCCCCTCAATGCTAATTTGATGCAAACCTGTCTTCTTCCACGATTTCCTCCTTTTTTCTCGGCTGCTCCATCCATCCATCGCGGTCGATTCCTTCAGCAAAGATGATCATTGATCATTGTACATACACGTCATCTACTTGGATCTCCAGTATATACACCCGATCTCTCCCATTCGCCTGGTCAGTAAGGGTGCGTCACTATGTCTAAAAATAATGAACCTCCTCCTTACTTACAATTTTGGCCATTGATCCGAGTCTAGGATCCTTGTTTCTTCTGCTACAGAGATTCCTCGTGATAGGAGGAGCTTCCCGATAATCGGAACCAGCTCCGGGAGGACGGTGGTGCATCCACAGCCGCCCTCACCGGCGACCCTGCTCCTTAGATAACCCCAGGTATAAGATCTGTCCTTTTATCATTTATTTTACTCTCATTTAGTCTTAGCTTTCATTTCCAGTTTCTAGTTTAAGGTTCTAGTTATCTAGATTCGGTTAATTAGCGATCCATGTAGTTCGCCGAAGTCGAGCTCAGGCGAGCTCCTCTGCACGTAATCATCTGCTCTCCAACTCTGTTTTCACCACCGTTTCCTCCCCCTATGCTTCTACTTCACACCATGCTCCTTCATACATCTTGCTCTCTTCTGGAGCACACGATTGGGTATCCTCCTCCGCCACTTTGCTGGATACCTCTACCCGTGCCACTAACGCCTATTTCATCACCAAATAAGATCCCCAAACCCCTCATTTTCTTGTGCGTGCACCTCTTGCAGGTATGGGGGGACAAAGGACCTGTGAAGGGTCAGTTTTGCCCTGACTCGAGGCACTTGGAGCCCTTCATCTTCCCCGACCTAGCTCAAAAATGCTAGGGCTTTGGTGAACCTCCTGTAGCTGCCCTTGGACGCAGACTGCCACTCGGAGCCTCAACAACATCTCAGCGTCACCGATGGGGCCGTGGAGCTCGAGAAATCAAGCGAATGCCCAACACTGTTGGATTGAGGAAGCCCTCCAGTTCTAATCTCAACCGTCCATCCTCGCCAAGTGTCAACCGTCTGATGAAGCACAAGATCCAATCCACACCACAAATCGACGAAGAGTTATCCATCGTTGTGCGGGCGAGGATTATCAAGTGGATGAAGTTCAACCGTTGGATGCCCATCTCTTATGGGGTAAATTGCAAATCTTACCTTGCATTTTTTGTATTTAATAATTGGTCCTGTAAATAAAGTTTAATGTGCTAAATAAATTATACATTTTGCAAAGGGGCCCCTGTGTTTATTTTATTGGCATCATGGTCCTGTCCATGTCACCTCATGTGTCGTCCCACGTGAGGTGGCTAAATTGCATGGAAGCCCCTGGCATCTTTTGTATATTGTAAAATAGTTTATAAAAATTAAATAAATGTTTTATTACATTGGCAGATTTGTACTGAGCTCCCTGGACTTCATTTTATTTGCAAAAACTCCTCTATCAGGACACTAAATTTTGTGCATTTTCTCTAATTTTTATAAATAGCTAATGTGTTCTGCAAAAAGTGTAAACATAGGATTAGATGCTTCTTGCCATGTTTATTCACGCTCATATTTTATTTGGCAATTTTGAGCATTCTAATCATTTATTAAAAATAAAATGGAGCCTTTTTATGCATCATTTAACTTATAAAATACTAAAAAATACAAAAAACATTTCTAAAAATTCCAAAAAGATATTATATTTAGATATGTTGGCCTATTTTATTTACAGACCAAAAATCAGTAAAAATGGAAAAACAAAAACCCTAAAAATTATAAACCCCCAAAATCTATTATAAAAATCTAAAAAATTCTTTTTAAAATCTAAAATTATCTTTTTCTATTTTTTAATTTTATTTATATAAATATGTATATATTAAAATTTATTTAGGCATTTTTGGGACTTATTTACTATATTTAAAATTCAAATCAATTTTGGACTATATATTTAATCCCTTGTTTGGGATAATTTTGACTTTAAAAATACATAAAAATTAGCAAAATTCCAGAAAAATAACAAGAAAATTAGAAAATATAAAAAGCACAAAAATATTATATTTACTTTATTTTGATTATTTTTTCATATATATAGTGTATATATATCTTATATTATATTTATACATATACATATATACATATATATTATACTTAAATGAAAAGGTAATATAAAAATTGGAAAATATAAAAATAAAATACAAAATTATAATAATAAAATTAAAATAAATAAGATTAAAATTAAAAGTAAAACCCACCAAAATAATAAATGTATATACACGATGAATGACTGGGTTGAACATTAATTACCATACGCTACCTGTTTTTCTCTATGTGGTTCAACCTCTACGTGCTTATTCACTATGCATTTTATGGTAGAGATAATAAATTTAACCTCAATTGTGCTCTTCATTGCCTTTATTTATATCGTGGATTAATTGCTGATTAACTTGGATTTTGTAAGTGCTCGCTTCAACGACATCGTGATCTCGCCTTGTGTAGACTACTCTAGACCCTCACAAAATCTACGTTATCAGATGGTGTCGTCGTCAGGGAGCAATGATCGTAGCCTAATTTTACAAGTCATTTTTATATATTCATTTAATTGATTTATTAATTCCTTTGCAGTAAATATGCATTAATGTATTTTTATTCAATTAATTCTTTATTTATTAGTATAAATATTTATTAATCCAATTGATCTAATTACCTATTCTAATAAAATCTCTGTGTGACTTTGTTGTGAGGGCCCACCATGCGAGGATGACTTTCTAGGAAGCTGATGCAACTGAGCTTGGAGGAGGCTGGTCTTCTCTCTATGACCAGCAACTGAGAGCACCAAGGAAGCACGAAGAATAAAATAGCTTAAAATCATCATTTACGTAATTTTTGGTGAGAAAGAGAGATAAATTTTGGCATGTAATTAACTTGGACTCTACTCTTGATAACAGCGTCCAGTGCCCGGGTGTTTGTTGACCTGGGGTCTAAGTCCCAGTTTTTCGCATTTCTCACTTTCTTTTATTTTGTTTTTCAATGTTTTGAGCTTTTCGCCTTATTTTATTTTGTTTTGTGTGCATGGAACCCCTAGACATAGGTTGCTTAACACAGTAACTAGGTCCACACCTTAATAAGAATGCATGTTCCTATTGTATCTTACGTATAGATCTAATCAAATTAATAATTATTAGTCATTTTAATTCAAACCCATGGGTCGTAAGAGACATCATACAGTGCTAGCAGGACCCGTTGTGGCGAGCACCGAGATGTCTCCAAGATCGGACTCTAGGTCTTGTCTTTAAATGGCTAACATATGGTTCTTCACGATTAATAGCAGCAACTGTTTAGGGCAATTTTGTCGATTGCATACCTCCATGTAGATATGTTTAAAAATTCTATTTTTCATATTGCATGGAGAGAGCTGGGAAGCACTATAAGTCCTCTAACTTAGCATGCATCATTAGATTTAATGGTGAGATATCCATCATTGAATCGACTTGCAAGACTTTTTCGCTATCTCCCTCTGATTTTGAGCACCTATGACTTAAATGAAAATATACAAAAATATTAGGCTCTTGTATGAAAAAGATCCAAAAAAGTGAAAACCCAAAAAAAACTAAAACAAGAGGACTACTAAATAAACTTTGACCTTAATTAAAATCCGTAATGGACTATCATTGTTTTGGGTTCATAAATCCATCATTGTTTTCAGGTACCTTAGGAGGGGACCAAAACCCCTCCCATAAGCGAGGCACAACCCTTTAAGAATTAGATCCCAAATCCAGTATGTAACCTCCTTGTGTATCGCCTGGAAATCTGAAGTATTGGCGCTTCTATCGTATGTGATCCAGTAGGTCCTTGTCAGTGATGGTGTTCCTGCCTTGTGTGGAACATCGACATGGTCTGAAGTACTGAGCTTAGTCCAAGCCTTCATGGGGTTGTCTGTCTCATCGATTTGCATCCGAGTAGATTCTTGTACGCTCACGAGTGATTCTGTTCCGAACTTGAACTAAAGTATTGGTTTCACCTATTGGCTTCCTCTCTCTATTTATTTGGCTGAGTAGGAATCCAGGAAGGGTTACAAGGACCCTAAAAAGTGCATCCTACAGGTTACAAAGGAGGAGGACAAGTACAAGATACTCTTATGGCAATACTCTCTCTTTTATAGGGTTAGCGTGTTAAAGACTTATTATAAGATATGCCTGAAATAACAACTCTAAAACTGAAAAGATAATAAGTAGCCGGACCTTTACGGATTCACATGGCGTGAGTTGGTGAACCCAATTTTGTATTGTGTCTGTATGTATTTAGATTAAGGTTCAAAGATCAAGTCCTGCGTACTGGCGTAAATTTTGTCATGTGTTCCTCCCCTTGAACCCCGATCATTTTGAGCCTTTCTACTATTTTATACTCCATTTTATTCATTATTGACCACCGTATCTTTCTTCCTACATTGATCTTCCTCTTGTTTCACGAAGTCGATCCATGGATGGCTTAGTCGGGACCATGTCGACACCTGCATTGATTCCATGGACTCGACCTCGTCAATAATTCGAGGTGATTCCCGAGAACTCGATCCAGACCTTATGGATCGATCTCCAGACTCCTCGTCTTCTAACCTTCCTTTTGACCACCCAATAAATTGGGACCACTCTTGTCCCACTTTCGCCATTGTGAATGAAAGTAGATTATAGTATATATCCTTTTTCATTCACAATACTCTGGGATTGACCTTAATTCCGGATACATCTTGGTAGCCGGGAACTGATTTCAAGTGGTCTGATTGGGATTCTCTCATATTGCAGATAGAAGACAAACCAATCCCTGGATCCCAATCCAGAATTCTCCTCAGATTAAGACTGAGATGGCTCCTCCAGGAAAGGGCAAGGGTCAGCATCCGCCTTCTCATCCATAGTAGGGATAGATGCCTGATCATAATCAGGTGAATGCATAGTTGTTGGCATCTATCCAAGCCATTCAGTAGCAACTGATAGAACAAGCCCTAGCACAGACTGATTTCCAGAATATGCTGAATGATGTTATGAACAGACAAGCAGGAGGAGTAGGAGACAGACCGAAAGGAGGTGGCAGACCCCGCGATGACAATCTAGACGAGGAAGAGCAGGAATAAGGGAGGTCGAAACCCACATTGAAAGAGGCATACAACCATAGAGACAGCCAGATGACCGAGTGGATCCTCATTCCACTGGTGCACGCTCACTTTGAGTTGAAGCCTCAGTTCCTTGTTCTTCTTCCTTCTTTTCACAGGAACACCAACGAAGAGCCTTACATTCATCTGCAGCAGTTTTCACGCACCTGTCCTATGACCCACTACCCCAATGTTCCCTTGGATGTAGTGAAGATGATGGTGTTCCCTTTAAATTTACAAGACTAGGCCCTCTACTGGGTTAATCATTCGGGAAATGTTGTAATGACATGGGAGGAACTGAAGTCCGCCTTCCTATACAAATTCTGTCCTTTCGGTAGGCTCAACCAGATGCGAGCCAGAATAAGAAACTTCTCTCAAGGAGCCCACGAGTCCATTCATGAAACCTAGGAGAGGTTCACCGATCTGCAGGAGAAATGCCCCCATCATAAAATCCCAAGGACCGGCTAGGTCCAACACTTCTTCGGGGGGCTGAATGTAGAAAGCCAACAACTCGTCGATGCAACCTATGGGGGATCATACTTAAACAAGGATGAAGATGTAGTCTGGCAGACTTTTGAGGAAATGGCTGAAGGAGAGTGATGAACGAGAGAGATCGAGGGCCTAGAAATCTTACAATGTGAGAGATCCAGTCGATGCATTGACGCTCAATAATCCTCAATCAATCAACAATTAACCCACAATAATTAATAAAACAATTAAATATAAAAAATATGGAGTGACACTTTATTATAACTCTACAACAAATGTGTATAGGTGTAAGCATGTGTAGAGGTCGAACACTGGGAACAAACGGGAGGAGGAGGCACGATAAATGCACAAAAATTCTACCTTTTATCTCTTATTCCATTTATTATTTTTGTGGGTTTTTAATTTTATATTTTTAATTTTATATTTTATTTATAATTTTGTATTTTCTTTTTATATTTTTCTAATTTTTATATTTATTTTTTATTATTATTTAAATATGATATATATATGTATGTATATGTGTACATGTATATGTATAAATACAAGATAAGGTATATATAGATACTATATATGTAAAAATATGTAAAAATAAATAAAATACAGTAAATATAATGTTTCTATGATTTTTATGTTTTTCTATTTTTTGTTATTTTTCTGGAATATTTGCTGATTTCTATGTATTCTTAAAGTCGAAAATATCCCAAATAAGGGATTAGTATATGATCCGAAATTGATTTGGGTTTTAAAAATTATAAATAATTCCCAAAATTACCCAAATCAATTTTAATATATAAATGATAGTATATAGATAATTATAAAATATAAAAAACATATTTTTGGTATTTTGTAGAATTTTTATATTTTTTCGTTAGATTTTAGAGCTTTATGATTTTTATCATTTTATTTTTATTTTTAGGGGGTTTTGTTTTCTGGATTCAATAAATATCAAAATATACTCTATACAATTTTTTTGTAATTTTTCAAAATATTTTTATATTTTTTGGAATTTTTATAGCTATATAGGGCAAAAAGATGCCCCTTTTCATTTTTAATAAATAGATAAAATGCAAAAAAATGCTAATTAAAAATAGGGGCGTGAATTTATATGGCATAGAGCATTTAATCCTATTTTTGTGAATTTTTAGGAGCATATTAGGTATTTTTAATAAATAGATAAAAGCTACAAAAATATATTTCCTAGGAGGGGCATTTTTGTAATTAAAATAAAGTCTACGGTGTTCTATGCAAAAGTATCGAAACTATACAATGTAGTGAACTATTTACAATTACAAAACCCGCTAGGGCTTAAATGCAATTTACCCTTAAAGAGGGACAAGTTGTAACGCATGTTGGGAGGGACCTAAATGTAAATATCAAAAAGTTCAGGGTCCTCTAGGCAATTTTTACAAAAAATCCAACGTTCATTTCATTTTATTGGACTAAATAATATAAAAATTTGTAAGGGCATCCCCACAATTTCACCACCTCACATGGGACGGCACGTGAGGTGACGTGGCTGGACCCAAAAGTAAATACTAGAAACTACAAGAGTCTATTTCCAAATTTCTACTTATTTTATAATGCTAACTTTTATTTACAGGACTGAATAATAAAATGCAAAAAGGCGGGGTTCAGATATGCAATTTACCCAATAAAGTGCACGCTGATGGACGGCTCGATGTGGTTCACTTGACATGCGGCGAGCCCTGGTTGTGCGATGACGGTTCGTGGATCAACGATAAAGATTAGATCGCGCGTAGCGATCCAACGGTTGATGCTCGCGTGATCCAACGGTGGATGGGAGACCTGACGTCTCCATCTGATTTGACAGTGGAGTACGTGGTTGAACGAACTGGGGATGAACTCGCAAGGGGCGAGTTTGGATTAGATCGAGCGAGCTCCTCCGACCTCCATTCCATCTGCCGAGGGTCTCTTCTTGTTCCTGGGAGTCTCCCGCATCAGCTGATGGCTTCAATTGAGCACCTGGAGCCTAAATGAAAGCTGACAAGCTCGAGGAAGTTCAAAGGAGCCTTATTGGTCGGAAGTGGGTGAAGGATGGTGTGGGCGGTGGTCTCCGGCGATGGGTGAATGATGGAGGCCTGAAGTCCAGATCTGAAGGGGATCATGTTGTTTGGGGGTGCTGGGATGTAGGGAAATGGAAGGGGAGCGATGTGGAGGTCAAATTGTGGTCTTGGGACAAACAGAGTCACAATGGAACACGACCGGAGCTATAGAGCCTCGATGAACTAATCTAAGTTTGAACTAACTAATTAACTCACTAAAATACGGAATAAAAAGCATGAAGTTAATCCTAGCACTAATTCGAACCTAATGGAATTGAAGTGTATAGCTCATACCTGATTGTGACGCCAGGGAGCAGAGGTCGACAGCGTGGCAGCCTTGGGTGCAACCACCTCCTCCTTCCACCTGCTCGAACCCTCCAGGGGCTCCTTCCTGTCACCAAGAAGCTCGCTAGGTCGAAGGCGGGGGTAGAAAGGCTCGGAAGCTGATTAAAGATTTAATGGAGGAAGAAGGTGTTTATTTAAATTAACGACATCTTTATTTGACTAGCCATTTGGAGAAAATACAAACTATATACAATAGGTACAAGGGGAGGGTGTGCACTACGGATTATTGAGGAACATTTTGTGTGAAGATGTTGAAGTCGATGGATGGATGGATCATGCAGAAAAATGGGGAGAAGATGGATGAAAAGACGGATTTGACGGGCCAACAGAAGCGCATGAAGAGTTGACCAGGGGACAACTCTTGACGCGCCCCCATTGGGCCATGTCAGCCCGCTAAATGACAAGACTGCGGGTTTATTTGAAAATAATTATTTAAAAATAGTAAATGATTTTGTTTTTTATTATAAAATAAAAAATGTTTATTATTTAAGGTGGTATTTTATTATGATTTTTAATTATTTTTTTGCTCTATTTATTAGTAGTTTATTTTTAATAGGGTATTTATAGCATATTCATCTATATTCTGTACATTTTTATTTTTATTTCATGTATTTTATTTTTTTATTATTTTATTTTATTTGTATATTTATAACTTATTTTTGTGAATATAAATATATTTTTATTTTATTTTTATGATGTTATTTGTACATTTAAATAAATAGATATCCATATTGTATTTGTTTATTTATAGGTATTTTACCTATGTTTTATATACATCTTTTTATTTTAATGTATTTTATTGAGTTTTATTTTTATTTTGTATTTTTAATAGAATATATATAATATTTATATTATTACAAAAATATAAAAAATAAAATAATTAAATAATATATTTCCCCTTTTATTTATATACAAGTATAATTGTAAGTGTTTTATCTATATTTTTACATAGAATTATTTTATTAATTTTTATTTTTGGTTTTATTCTGGTTTTAATATACACATATGTTATAAACATTATTTACAAAATTATAAAAATAAGAATTTGTAAAAATAATAAGGGATGAATACAATGAATATTTTAATCAGTATAATGCACAATAGGGATCAAAAACCTAACTTTCACACAGTAACTCCAAAAAATATAAAACCACATCCATTAAATAGCTTCTGAAAAGTTATATACAATTAGAGATGATTTTGAAGTGTTTTGATTTTTTTGAAGGATATGGGTCTATGAAGTTTGGTTTTTGGCTTTTTATTTTGTGTATAAAATGTACACAATGTATTATTTTTGTACAAACTCAATTTTGTAATTTTATTTACATTATTATCTACAACTTTCATGTACAAAATTTCTTCATTTATGAATAAATAATAAAGAATAAAATAGGTGTCAAAATGCATTATTAAAGAATGAATAAATGAGATTTTTATTCTATTTTGGGCCCTTATCTCCCCCTACTTTATTACTTGTTGACCAACTCAATTCTTGACTTGGTTTCGAGGTTTAGGGTCGTAAAATATTTTCAATAGTTGAATCCTTTTTTCCTTTGTTCTCTTTATTCTATAATTTGGCATTAAAAACTTTATTTTATATACAATTAATACAATAAATAATGAATGCTATTATGCTCAAATTGATGCTATTTATATGTATTAGCTAGGGTTTTTAAGGCCAAAATGATAGAACAAAGGTGATGAAATGGAGATTCATCACCCCCCATACTTGCCTTTGCTAGTCCCTAGAAAACACTTATGAAATAAGTACAAAAAGAATAAAGAAGAAAATAAAAAGAAAGATTGAAGAATAAAGAATGGATGGAATTGATCTCAATAAGTAAACTTGTCATAACAAAATCAAAGTTTGGAGCTCATGTTAGACCTTGATGTGAGAATGTATGTGGAACCTGGTCGGGAACCAAATTTAAAGCATAATAGTCTTCGAGAGTCGTAGAACTCAGTTCAAACCACCTCAATAGCCAGGTCAGAACTAGCCTACATCATATGCAAACCCTTATAACTATGAAGCAGACATGTACAGTGTAAGTGGTAGTGGCTCTTTCCAACTGAAATGACAAAGGAATTGACTTCTCCAGAATGACAACCCAATGATTCCCCAATCCAGCACTCTATCCTCGAGGAGCGGGGTATTCCCTTCTAAGTTCATGTGGCATCCAATTCAAGAGGAGGAGGTGACGAAAAGAATGGATGGTAGCCAGTGTAGCTACCTATCCTGGGATGCAAGACCAGTGTAGTGAACTCATCCAGCTGCAGGCTCACTTGGTATAACTTTGATGCTCAAGCTTGCTTATTTTCTATACAACATATATACATACTCCGGCAGGCATTTTATTTTATTTTCAAGCCTTTTAATTTTTTTTTGGGAATTTTTTTCAACATACTATTTACAGCAGCATTAACATAAGGAGTTTTTCCTTTTGAGCCAGAAGACTATCCCTCTTTTGAAGTTTTATTGCAACCTACACTCTCTTTTCATTCGACTTCATTGTAACTGGACCAGGTTGGGGTGCACTTCCCTCCTTAGACGAGGACGAATGTTTCCACCCGTGTGCATCTCAGACCGGCAAATCCAACCCCCTCACCACTCCAACTGAGTAGAGCCAAGTGAAAGGTGCAAGTGTCCAAGTTAGGTCACGGCCGACAAGAGTCTTGTGTGTTTCTCGAAAAGTTTTAGTTAGTCAGTTGAGGTGACTTGAACCCAACCCTGAGTCTCAAAGAATTAAGTCTGAATAGACCTCAAGTACCTTAAACCTAGTTCCCATAAGGTTCCGGTACAGTTAGGTGCGGTAAGGTCCAACCAAGCTCCAATCTTTGACTTTATTGGACTTGTTCAATCATCGAGCTCAATTGAAAAGAATATGAATGCTATGCAAAATACTATGTAAATGAAGCAAAGACTGATGCAATTTTTCAAAGAGAATTTGAAATCAAAAATAATTTTTACACAAAGAATTCTACAAATAAAAGGAATTTCGGCACACATAAAGTATAAAATATGTACAGCTATTTACACGGGCGTGCTTATTTTTATTTACAAGAGTTAAGAATTTAATGGATTTACATGTTTCAACAAGTTATTTTATAGGTATTTATTCAATTGGTAAAGAATTTTATTTATATATTTATTTTATATTTTTAATGATTCTTTTATTCCTCAAATTTATTTGAAAACAATTTTCAAAACTATAGTACAAAATAATGTTTGCAAATATTTACCAACATTTGAAAGCCATTTTGCAAAGATTTTTCAAACAATATATATACCTTTTTCAAAATATTTTTACAAACATCTTCAAAATCATTTGCAAATAGGTTTTCAAAACTTTTATTTCACACAAAGAAAATATTGTTTGCAATCAAAATGTTTCTACAAAGGTTGAAAACATTTCACAAAAAGTTGTCCAAATGGTTCACGCCATTTTTCAAATCAATTTGCAAAAATATTTTTAACCCGATTTATTAATTAGTACATACAAAAAGAATTTGAAGAATAAAAAACATTATTAATTGTGTTTTAATGAAGTATATATGTATAAAAAGTATTTTTAACCATGTTTATTAATAATAACACAAAAGTACAAGTTACGGTTAAAGTATATACATAGTATATATGACCCCCCTATACTTAGCATGAGCTATGTCCTCATAGATTGAAAAGAGAAAGAGAAGACATAAGTCGTACTGAGTATAGAAAAGCCTATACTATAACAAAGAATAAGAAATGAAAGAATGAAGAGATAAATGAATGAGAAGTTGATAGTCCCCCCTATACTTAGGATCAAATAATCCTAAGTATAAGAGACTATACACAACGCAGGGAGGGTCAAGGGTGGGAATAAACAGATCACAGCTCGGGCTGTCTCCCCCTATACTTAAGGTGAGATTTCCCTAAGTAGAGCAGAGCAAATAAAAAAGAGAGGAGATAGTGGACGGGATCAAAGAATGAATGAATCTGGGGTGTTCCCCCCTATACTTAGGACAAAATACGTCCCAAGTACATAAACTGACATAAAGGGGCGGCACCTTTTATGTAGATCAAGAAAAATGAAAAGGAAAATAAGAAAAGAAGAAAAGACAGGGATATACAGATATATGAAAAGATCGTAGAGAATGTACGCATCACTCCCCCTATACTTAGGGTGAAATATCCTTAAGTATAGGCGATTATAGGAGTGAGAAATAGAACGGAGAAAGAACAACACGATGTGTGCCCCCTATACATAGGAGAAAGTGCGTCCTAAGTATAGACACAGAGGTATGGCGAAAGATATGGGACACACAAAACATACAGAAGAAAGAAGGAATAGAATACACAACACGTACATGCAACAAGTAAAGAATGTGAAGTACATGACGGTATCTAGTAAGCGAATACCATGCTCTTGTCATCGTTTCCTTATGAGAACGATGATGCAGTCAAACTGTGAAAGGACACACGGATATGCAATCGAGTGGGTGTCAGCTACTGGGGGCAAGAGATTGATAACTAAACTAGGGATAGGTAGCAAAAGTAGAATATCGGCTCATCAGGAAAGAATGCAAGATCATAGCCGATACCGTAAGATTTGGAGGAAGGAGCAGTACAGACTCCTCCCAATCAATCAAGGTCTCAGAAAGATATGAAAGGTAAAGAGTAGGAGACTCCTAAAGTACGTGGTGTCCGATGGTCATAAAGTCTGAAAGTCGTAAGAACACATCGAACAACGTAATACATAGATCAACCCTGCGAGGGTCCTCAAGGTGAGCAGAATCAGAGAGTAATCAGAAAAATTAGAAGACTCAGATCCGTGCTCCCACAGATAGGAGACACAACCAGGGAGGAGACCGAGTATACACATCAGAAGACTCAGCTTCGTGCTCCAATAAAAAGGAGAAACCAGAAGGAAGTCGAGTACCAAGAAGATGATGTACCCTCCTGCAGATAACCCTCATGGAGTAGTACATACTAGTCAGTGAACAATCCGACAGAAGCTCACCCTTACGAGGGTCATCAAGGTGAGCGGACTCAAAGGAGTTAGATCCATCAGACGGATCAACAGAAGCGGTCTCGGTAGGTGACAAATCATCTACCAGCAGAAGACATCGGGAGATCAAGAAAATGTAGTAGTGTCCTGCAGACAACCCTCAAGGAGCATACTGCCAACTAAGCATCGAATAATCAGAGAAAGATTGGCTCATCCTTGCGAGAACCGTCAAGGACTGCAGACTCAAATGAGTCTAGTCAAATGAGTCCCAAGATTCATCAGATCAGATAAAATAAAGGAGCATGGACTATAGAATAAATCAGACAACTTGGTTCCGTGCTCCAACAGAAAGGAGACACCATCAGCAAGGGGAACCAAGCGTAAAGAGAGTGTTGCATTTTCCTGCAGATAGTACTCGGGGAATAATGCAAGCTAAGCAGTGAATAGCATATCAGATATCATCCTTGCGAGGACCGTCAAGGTGGGCAGACTCAAAGGAGTCAATCAGAATGGTATCGGTAGATGACATATCGTCTACTAGCAGAAGAGACCGTAAGATCTAGCAAGGTGTCATAGTCTCTCGTAGATAACCCTCAGAGAGCACTATGAACTACGGATCAATAGAAGCAGTCTCGGTAGGCTACAAATCGTCTACCAGCTGGAGAGACCAGGAGATCAAGAAAATGTTGTAGTGTCCCGCAAACAACCCTCGGGGAGCGTACTTGATGAAACCAAGTTTCATGGTTTTAATTCGTAGATATTAACCCCCTAGCTTAGACTAGTGTCAATAAAAACTAGATAAATCCTTGTTTATATCCGAGTCTCTGAATAAATTAAAACTACAAAAAAATTACAAAACAAAAATTCGTAGTGTTTTTATACCCTTAAAAACACTCGTAAAAATATTTCTCACTTTGTTTGACCTTGTCTCCATTTTTAGTCAACACGAAACTTGTAGATCTCATCGAGATCTACAACTTTCATGTTTTGCATTAGTCCAAATTCGACCTCTTTCTCCCTCCTTCCTCACATTCTTCTTATGAATAATCTGATTGGGCCATGTGGTGCCTTCTTGTTGCGCCACGTGACCCGCTTTCTTGTGCGCCACGCGCACCGCTTCCATCACCGTCGGATCGGTTTTCCCCCTTACATCCTAGCCGCTCCTTCCCGCAACCAACATCAACCCTTTGATCAAGATCAAGACTCCATCACTGGCCTTCGCCAGCGCCTCACTCTCAGCCATCTACACGTGCATTCTCCACCGCCCGATCTTGTCCAGGACCCTCAATCTCTGCCATCGGTTCCCTCTAGGATCATCGACCATCCGATCCAATTCTATCTTTCATCTCATCCATCTGCCCCCGCCTCGATCTCAACTCACCATGTGGCGTTCCCTGCGCCTTTCGATCCATCATCCATCGATGTAATCAGGACTGTCGCTCCGCATCCTTCTCCTGACCAGTTGGATTTCAATATCCAACGATCACGACTCTGCCATCTACCTCCCGTTGCTCCCTCGCCCACAATCTCCACCTTCACACCAACCTCCCCCTTCCCATTTCCCCCATTGCCTCGATCATCTTCTCCACTAGAGAACTATCCCACGTCCAAGCCCGATCATCCCTCATCCTCACGGCCACCCACTCGGTCCACATTCTTACTCCTGACGCTCCACAAACCTCCACTCAAGTCACTACGCCCACCACCAGACCCGTCACCTCCCACCTTCAAATACAACGCCTTCGCTGCCATGCTATGGTGTCCACCTTTACGAGGGGCTAGGCCCAGCCCTCTTCCACCTCCTCGTGAAAGGGGAAGGTGCAATTGATCGAGCGAAGATGACCTATGCCTCCGATGAAGACCCGCAGCTTTCGCGGCTACGTCACGGTGGCTCAGCCCTGCTCGAGCTCCGAGACCGGCCGACCTCGACGTGCGAAGACCTCGAGCTTCTCCAAGAAGTTCAATCCCAGGTCATTCGCTCAGCCATTGCCCAAGTTAGCCTCTGATCTCCCTTTTGTGTTTTTCTTTAATTTCTCTAATTTTATTAGGTTCCTCCTCGTATCATCATTCTCCATAGACCATCACCTGAGCTTCACCATTCAACCCCCGTTCACGTGCTCACTTCCGCGTAGCTCCCTTCTCTGCCGCAACCTCAGACCGCTCTGACCCCCCTTTCCTCCGATCTCTCCAGAGAAGAATCCCAGGCTACCATCTTCTCCGCCTCACATGGCCTACCATTCCACCCACACTTCGCACTTGCACACTTCAGCTTAGAACTAATTCATGCAGGTCCTACTTGATTGGCCGGAGCCATCGTCGTAGATGTTTCCAGAGATTCATATCCAGTGACCTCACATCATCACTTCGATCCATAATGCCCCGACAATTCTCTAGATTATGATCTTAATTGCCAACACTGCCATCTTCACCGCCAAGATCCAGATGACAGGCCAAGGCCGGGCGGAGCGTGGAGACCATTGCCGGAGCCCTGAATTCGCTGCCACCACCGCAGCGGAGAAAGATCAACATGAGCATACATTTGCCGTTGGATGCACCTCCCCGGTGACCATCCAACGACTACCACTCGACCACGTCGCCTCCTTCATAGTTCACAGAAGCCGCTCGATATCTAAGATCATATGGTCCACATGCTTTTATGTCAACGTACCGTGCCTCCTATCCGCTCCTTTAGGTTCGGGGTGCCCAAGCCTTGTCCGAGCCACCTCCGAGCCGAGCCGTACGCCAAGCATCAATGTGCCTCCGAACCAGCTCCGACCCTGCATAGCCACCCGAGCCTGTCCCCACGTGTCTCAGTCACGTGATGGCTGGGAAATTTGTAGGGATATCCTGCCAGCTTCTCCAAATTGCAACCAGATCCTCAGATAACGTTCGGCCCACATACGCCGGGGGTATTTTGCAACCCACTCCCCGTGGGTTTTAAATAATTGCAAATATACCCCTGCGCATGTGTTTAATTTATAGGGAAGGCCTCGTACTTATTTTTATTTACATTCTAGTCCCTCTCAGGGACCTGTTTGCTAGTTATCTTCTTGTTTTCTTGTGTTTACGCCCCTGGTTTCCTTTGTTAATAACTTGAGCATGCGAGCTGCGATCGATGTGATTTTAGTTGCATTTCAAAGCTCATTTTGTTATCTTTTTAATGGCATAATTGATTTTCTAATTTGACACTCTAGAGTTCGATGATTAATTTTTTTAGTGGAGTGTCCTTTATGTAATTCGTTTATGCCTTGGATCAATATTTCAATGGAACTTGTTTAGTCATTTGATTCTAAAGTTGACATGAATTTCTTGCACATTAATTTTATCTGATTAAGGCATATTCGCACACTTGCATGCATAATTATTTGCATCTACTTGCATATGTATAAAAAAATCAAATGAAAAAATGCATTGTTCATGTTTATTTATGAATCGTGTCTTCGTGTGCATTCATTGACCTATGAGTTTTTAATTCAACACTTAGATTAAGTAGTAAGAGTCTAAATAATACGTAAGAGGCTAGTGTCTCCGAGTTCGACCTTGGGCTTGCCCAAGTAAAATATAAAATTCGACCGCTTTGCCTTTACTTGATACATTATTTAAGGCGGTCTTTGACAAACCCTATTTTACCCGATTGCAACGAAGTAGTTAATTCTACATAATTAAAAGGGTGAAATCACGGCTTATCGGTACTGCCAACTAAGCATCCAATAATCAGAGCAGAATGGCTCATCCTTGCGAGGACCGACAAGGAGAGTAGACTCACAAGAGTCTAGTTAGATGAGTCCCAAGATCCATCAGATTAGATAAAACAAAGGTGAGGGGACCAGAGAATAAATCAGACGACTTAGTTCCGTGCTCCAACAGAAAGGAGACATCATCAGCAAGGGGAACCAAGCGTAAAGAAAATGTTGTCCTGCAAATAATCCTCGGGGTACAGTGCAAGCTAATCATGTAATAGCATATCAGATCTCGTCCTTGCGAGGGTCGTCAAGGAGAGATGACTCAAAGGAGTCAATTAGAATGGTTTCGATAGATGACATATCATCTACAGTAGAAAAGATCGCATATCTAGCAAGTTGTCATAGTCTCTCGCAGATAACCCTCGTACAGCGCTATGAACTAGGAAGGAATAATCATGAATATGGGGCTCATCCTTGTGAGGACCGTCAAGTAGAGAAGAGTCGAAGGAGTAGAGGCAATTGGCCTAGTGTACCTACAGATAGAGCGTAAAATCAGCAGCGAGGTCAAACAGTCAAATCAGACGATGCGATTTCGGGCTCCACAAAGGTGGAGACAGAGTCAGTGTATGAAACCGATCATAAAGAAAATGTCGGATCCTCCCGCAGATAGTCCTCGGGGAGTAATACAAACTAATTCAATCAAGTCATTGGATTGATGACACCAAATCTTAGGTCCTCAAAGTCGTCAATCAATCAGGAGGGCATAACATCATGTGAGGGAAGGCAAATAATCAGGTCAAGCACAGTACGTCCCTCAGGTCAATCCAATCAGCTGAGATGGAACGAAATATAATCAAAAATCCTTTAGGTGCCATAGGTGGACGAATGATGAATCTCGTATTCATCATGCTAAAAGTGGTTTAGTAGGCTCTGTTCCTCACAAATCATTTGCATTTAATAATTAATAGAGCATCATTAGCATGAATACATGTGTAAATAATATTGGCATTTCATCATGCATAATTTCATTAAAAAATTCCAAGTGTAAATTTGCCTAAAATGCTACCAATTCTCCATATTTTTAATTAATTCATCCTAACTCCAATTGATCCCAAACCACCTCCATCATGTAGATATTACTAAAAAGAATAATTAAAAAATACAAAAAATTACTAACTCAAATAATTGTCAAATAATCCCAAAGTCTAATTTCACATCTGACGAACTAAAATACACATATCTTCCTTATACGATGTCCGATTTTGGTCCACTCACTTTAAAGTACTCCATTTTCAAATACCTTCAAAACAAGATCAATTTCGTAAAATTCGAAGCTCATATGTGAAAGTTGGGTTTTGGATCTCTTTTGCACATTTTAACTTTTTGTTATTTTTTACCTAACTTTTTATGTACATAATTAACCCTTTTAATTTTATTTCTTTTTCATTTGTGTTTTTTGATGAAAGTTTTATTGATAAGCATAAAAACCCAAATCTAGATGAAAACTAAAATCAAAGAAACTGACTGTGTTCAAGTGTATGTTGCGTGTCTGTACAAAAGTCTCGTAGTTCATACTTGTATTTTATTTTCCTATTTTCTTATTTATTAAAAAATCAAAAAAATATTAGTGTATAATTAATTTTCTTGTATTTTATCGTATTTTTTCTAAAGTTTGTATCCTCTTTTTAAACTAACAAAAATTTGTAAAGATATAAAAAGCAGGTTTCCTATACACTTGGAAACCACCAAAAATACAACTTCGGACAAATGACCTCTTTTGTCTTCCGAGTCCTTCGTGAAAGTTGTAGATCTCGTCGAGACAAACAACTTTTGTGAAGAAAAATTTTCAATCCGAGGTCTCCTTCTATTTCTTTTCTATTTTTCTTTGTCTATAAATTTTGAAATTTTTTGGGGCGACACGTGGCAGCTCCTAGGCATGCCACGTGGTATCCCACATTCTCTCACCTGCTGCCCCAGGGTCACATGCCCAGCACATGAACCTTTCTTATTCCTCTTGGCCATTGCCCATCTCCTGTAACCCCCACCACCTCCTGCTTGTAACACCGCCGCCCACGGCGGTCGTTACCGCCGTACCCGCTCTCCATCTCTGGACATTACGAAGCGTCCCCTCGATGCTTAACCACCACCCACTCCCTCCTATAAAGCTACCTCCCTAACCGACCATCCTCCCCATCTGTCATTCGACAGCTGAGGACTTCCCCTTGGTGGTGACAACACCAACACCTCCCTCCGCTTGGCGAGATCCGAGGTGCTTGGCACCTTGTCGCAGCCTTCTTCAGAGAGGTAGCTCCAACGGTCGAGTGGTCGTCAAGTACTGCTTTAGGTATTCCCTTCCCCTTATCTTTCTTTGTCTCTCTCTTTCATCCCTATATTGTACACCTCCTCCTCCAGCCTCGCACAAGCCGGAGCCCCGCTCCTACCTCCTTCTGTTGACCCACAACCTCACCGGGCCACTGCCCCCGCGCATGGCTACGCCCCTGCATCTCCTGCATAAGATTGTCACTCTGCTCGCCCAACCGCACCCCGACCAACTCGTTTTCCTCAGACGCCATAGCAGCTTCGATACCTCCTAGAGCATCGCTCCGCCTCACGCTTCATTGGTTGCCTTCGCCTCAACCTGTCGCACCGCCCCTCGGCATTGGTCATGTTCTGCAGTACAAACCCGCCGCATCCGCACGTCAACCACCTGCAGGTACCCACAGACGCCACAACTTTCACCGCTCGCCCGTCGTTGGTGGAGGCTCACCAGCTTTGTCTCCGTGCTCCTGATTCCACTATGCTCAAAGCTGTCGTCCATTACATCGACTTGCCGAGCTCCACCATCACAGAGAAGCCTTCGCCATCGAGCTTCCCCGATCGTGTGTTGACTGGTGGAGCTCTGCCTCGCCGCACAGCGGTGGCTCCATGCCTCCTCCCAAGCCGCACAACCAACGCTGGTAGCCGTGACCATGGTCCACTCGCAGTCGACCACCTGCGATCCTGCGACCGTGTTCCACTCGCCGTTACGCACTAGAACCTTCGCCACCACCTCAGTTGTCCAATTGCTCGTTCTCGACTTCTAGCAGTCGTAGGATCAGGGACCAACCCTTGATCCTATGGTCCATGTCCTGCCACGTCAGCAGCTCGAGCCGAGCCCCACACCTCTAGGCTCGGGTTCCCGAGCCTCGCATTACCAGCCACGTGGAGGCTCGGTCCATCCGAGACTTTGCCTCAGACTGAGCCTTCTGCCCCGTCGATCGAGCCTCTGGTTCGAGGATCTGAGCCACAGCCCCGTGCCCGAAACTAAGGTCTACTTTTCGAACGTCAAGGAGCACATGCGATGCACATGCGCTGGGGGTAAATTGCAAAGATGCCCCTGCGACTTCCTGATATTACAAAAGAACTCCCGACCACCCCAGTTACGTGCCTTATACGCGAAGCATTGGAAAAACTGTGATCGGACCCTCCAAAGATTAAAATATTGTAGATATACCCCTGCCATGGGGTAAATTATAGAGGAACCCTTCTGGCTTTTAGAAATTACAGATAAGTCCTCTAGGGACCAGTTTGAAAGCAAAATAATTATTTCATTTGCATTTCAGTCCCAGCAATTTCAATTCATCATATCTTTTGCATCCGAACTCATATTTTAGCATATAATATGTCATTTTGAAGCTATTTTCATACTCTATCATTTAGAATAGTTTATGAACAGATCTGAGATTGTATTTGAGATTCAATTTACTCTATGCAGGCTGATTTGTGACACTTTTGCACATTATCTTGGAAAAGTTAACAGTGTCTTGTGCTTGGATTTTGGTTGAGAATTTTAAAAGAACAATTGTCTTGGATTTATGATTATTAATTTGAGAGACTAATATTTTAAGAGGGGATCAATTAAGATTTATTTTTGTCATCTTATTGTTGACAATTAGAGGAATTAAATCTCTGCATGTGGCAAGAAGGATTAAGATTGCAGAAATATTTTTGAGGAGAGATCTATTGTTAATCATATAAATTGGGAATCTAATCTTTGCAGGGGATTCAGTTGAAAAAAATAAATTTAATTCTTAATACTTTCACGTGATTAAATTCAAGGATTAAACTAGAGATGAATTTCAACATCACCTTCTTTATTTGAAGATAATTGCAAGATGTCTCATAGATTTATTTGGACTCTTATCTACATTCGAATTTCAATCAATTTGATATGTGATTTCACTTCAAGTATAGTGATCAATATTTTATTGGATTAAAAATACATAAATCACAAATCCTGAGCTTCATTCTCTCTGTTTATTTCTTCGCATCTGCATTGCATTGTATTATATTCTTTCAAAGCAGAAATTAATCGAGCCTTTAATTACTTATTTAATTTAATTTAAAACCACGTAACTAAAAATCACCGTTCCCTGTGTTCGACCTTGTTAAGCTTGCCAAGTTAAAATATTCCACAACATCCAAAGATTGTGGTTTTTGCTGAGTCGTTTTTCGCCTCCTATACTACAATTCTAATTATTAAAGAGACGAAATCCTTATTCATCAATGACAGAATCATGAGATCGGGGATGGGTCAATCAAGAAGATGAGAGATCATGTGGGTTTCGATCACCATTACTATGAAATACAAATCAAGATCAGTCAATTAAATCTCTAAATCAATATGGTATGAACCTCCAAATAGATTGATCGTCATAGCTCATGAAATAATCAAATCATCAAAGTATACAACATCCTCAATCCGGTGTGCGTGATCAAAAATCTTAAATGGAGAATGACACCTAGTGATCGTGCCTCATCAAAGTCCTCAAAAAGTTCCTATGCACATATCGAAAGACAAATCCACCAAGTGAAGTAACTCAATCTCAACATCCTTGAAATGTACCCAACTTACTCAGATAATCATTGTGAGTCAAAAATCCTCGATGCGTGCAATATCCATAGGCACAACAATCACAGGTAAAAGAAGAGAGATACGGGGGACACGAGGAAGGTGGGCGAGATGAAGGTGGACATGGTCGAAATTGTTGTTCAAGGAGAGGGTCTCCTCAAACCGGACTAGATGTGAGTGATATGGGCAAGGATAAAAAAGCCGCAAGATCCGGCTAAGAAAGGTGAAGCTCAAGACTCAATATCATGTCTCGATACCAATGAGGAGATATATGTATAAGAGAGGTAAAAGGACTCAACCATGAAAAAGGATGACTCACATGGATAGGACCACAAAACTCAAAGAGGTATGAAAATGCAAATGGACTCCAAGCATAATCAATACACAAAGCAAACCCCCGATTCACCTTCTCAACACAGTGAAGACCGAGATGTGATCTTTTATCTTTTCAATTTTACAGTTAGGTGATCATCAAAAAGTTGTATCAAAATGTTGTACACACTGAAGACAAGGATTTGGTCACTAGTCCTTAGCGTGTACGTAGGAATAAAATGCGCATACAAGGAGGGGATTTCTCTCCCCAAAGCAAGAAATTCATTACATTTTTATTTTAGGGTCCAATAGAGTTCGCAGTCCCGAATTCATTTTGGTTATCACTTTTTTTGGTTATTTTTCAATACACGTGCCTAACGGGGTTTCCAATTCTATTAACATACTAGGTGAGAAAAATCAGACGGAGAATATCGTAAAAGCCATGCAAGTCAGAAAACGATGATGTATGCAAAGTAAGAAGACTTACAGTGCTTCCCAGCTCTCTCCATGCGGGATACATAATAGAATTGAAAAGTGATGTTAGGGGCTTTGGATTATTTGACTAAGTCCAAAAGCGCATCTATAGGTACATGCAAATATATTAGGGGCTTTGGACCTTAATCTATCGGCAAACAATTCCAAAACTAAGGCACATTCACTCAAAATAATAAAATAAAATAAAAGTGAAAAGAAAAATCATCAAAACTGTCGAGGCCCTTAAGGGAACATTCCCTCGGGACTGGACCTCGGGAAGTTGAAGAGTCTCTGAGAGTTCTGAATTATTACAATTATAGAGTCACTCTCTCACATGAATATACGTAATAAATGAACAACTAAATAAACTATTCTACAAAATTTTTCTTTGCTCGGCCTTCGATGCTCTCTCCTGTCAGCTGGGCAAGAAAAGCTGACTCCGCCTTGATTGGATACACCGGTCCTCCTAAGAGGTCCTCATTCGCACAGTGGTCCCTTGTATCAAAGTCAAACAAAGAAGATGGCCAGAATAGCTCACAATAATATCAAATAACAATGAAAAATAAATAAATGGATGAATGAACAAGAGATAATAGATAGAAATCAATAAATCTCCTACTACTCGACATTGCTCCCTAGCAACGTTGCCATCTGATGAACGAGAGAAATCAAGGGTCTAAAAATCTAACAAGGCAAGAGATCCAATCTATGTGTTGACTGCTCAATAATCCTCAATCAATCAACAATTAACCCATAATAATTAATAAAGCAATAAAATCTCAAAAATGTAGCGTTAAAATTTATTATAACTCTACAACAAATGTGTATAGGTGTAAGCATGTGTAGAGGTTGAACACTGGGAGCAAACAGGAGGAGGCATGACAAATGCACAAAAATTATGTCTTTTATCTCTTGTTCCATTTATAGTTTTTGTGGGATTTTAATTTTATAATTTTTTTATTTTATTTTGGTCTTATAATTTTGTATTTTCTTTTTTACATTTTTCAATTCTTATATTTCTTTTTTTATTATTTAAATATGATATGTGTGTGTATGTATGTATATGTATAAATACAAGATAAGGTATGTATAGATACTATATAGATGAAACTATGCAAAATTAGATAAAATACAATAAATATAATGTTTTTGTGATTTTTATGTTTTTCTAATTTTTTGTTATTTTTCTGCATTTTTTTCTAATTTTTTGTATTTTTAAAGTAAAAAATATCCCAAATAAGGGATTATTACAAGATCCAAAATTGATTTGGGATTTAAAAATAATAAATAATTCCTAAAATTACCCAATCAATTTTAATATATAAATAATATTATATAGATAATTATAAAATATAAAACATGTTTTTGGCATTTTTGTAGAATTTTTATATTTTTGTTAGATTTTGGAGCTTTATGATTTTTATCATTTTCGTTTTCTATTTTTAGGGGTTTTTGTTTTCTGGACTCAATAAATACCAAAGTATACTATACATAATTTGTTGTAATTTTTCAAAACATTTTTATGTATTTTCGGAATTTTTATAGCTAAATAGGGTAGAAAGTGGCTCTTTTTAATTTTTAATAAATAGATAAAATGTAAAAAATGCCCATGAAAAATAAGGACATGAAAGTATAAGGCATGTATCATTTAATCCTATTTTTGTGTATATTTAGGAGCAAATTAACTATTTTTAATAAATAGATAAAATCTACAAAAATATATGTCCTAATAGAGGCATTTTTGCAATTAAAATAAAGTCCAGGGTTTTCTGTCCAAAGTGCCGAAACTATACAACATAATTAAAATTTTAATGAACTATTTAATTATTACAAAACCCGCCAAGGCTTACATGCAATTTACCCTTCACGTGGGATAACACGTGACGCATGATGGGAGGGACCTAAATGTAAATATCAAAGAGTTCAGGGTCCTCTCTATGATTTTTATAAAAATGCAACGTTCTTTTAAATTTATTGGACTAAATAGAAATACAAAAATTCAAAGGGGCATCCCTACAATTTCTCCACCTCATGTGGGACAATACGTGAGGTGATATAGACTGGACCCAAAAGTAAATACTAGAAACTACATGGGTCTGTTTGCAAAATTTCCACTTATTTTATAAAGTTAACTTTTATTTACAGGACTGAATAATAAAATGCAAAAAGGCAGGGTTCAGATGTGCAATTTACCCCTAAAGTGCGTGATGATGGACAACTCGATGTTTACTTGACATGCGGCGAGCCCTGGTTGCGCGATGATGGTTTGTGGATCAACGGTGAAGATTAGATCGCACGTAGCAATCCAACGGGTGCAACTCGCGTGATCCAATGGTGGTTGGGAGACTAGCGTCTCCATCTGATCCGACGGCGGAGGACGTGGTTGAACGAACTGGGGATGAACTCTCTTGAGGTGAGCTTGGATTTGACCGAGCGAGCTCCTCCGAGCTCCATTCCCTCCGCTGAGGGCCTCTTCTTGTTCCTAGGAGTCTACCGCGTCAGCTGATGGCTTCAATCGAGCACCTAGAGCCTAAATGAAAGCTGGCAAGATCGAGGAAGTTGAGAGCTCCAGGTGCCTCGGTTCTTCGGCAAAATCGACCCAACATGGGTCCTTTGACCATCCTGACCTGCAGAAAATGCATGCACAAGCAAAACGAGGCTCCGTGGGGCCTTATTGGTCGGAAATAGGAGCAGGATGATGTGGGCAGTGGTCTCCGGCAATGGGTGAAGGATAGAGACCTGAAATCCAGATCCGAGGAGGATCAGGTTGTATGGGGGTGCCTGGGATGTAGGGGAATGGAAGGGGAGTGACGTGGAGGTGAAATGGTAGTCGGGGGACAAACAGAGTCACAGTGGAACACGGCCGGAGCTCTAGAGCTCCGGCAAACTAATCTATGCTTGAACTAACTAATTAACTCACTAAAATACGGAATTAAAAGCATGAAATTAATCCTAGCACTAATTCTAACCTAATGGAATTGAAGTGTGCAGCTCATACTTGACTGTGATGCCAGGAAGCAGAGGTCACCGGTGTGGTGGCCTTGGTTGCAACCACCTCCTCCTTCCACCCACTCGGACCCTCCAGGGGCTCCTTCCTGTCACCAAGAAGCTCGCTAGGCCGAAGGCGGGGGTATAAAGGCTCGGAAGCTGACCAAAGATTTAATGGAGGAAGAAGGTGTTTATTTAAATACATAACAACACCCTTATTTGACCAGCCATTTGGAGAAAATACAAACTATATACAATATGTACAAGGGGAGAGCGTGTACTATGGATTATTGTGGAACATTTCATGTGAAGATGTCGAAGTCGATGGATGGATGGATCATGGGGGGAAATGGGTATAAGATGGACGAAAAGAGGATGTGATGAGCCAACAGAGGTGCATGGAGACTTGATCAAGGGTCTACTCTTGACGCGCCCCCATTGGGCCACGTCAGCCCGCTAAATGACAAGACTGTGGGTTTATTCAAAAATAATTATTTAGAAATAGTAAATGATTTTATTAATTTTATATCATAAAAATATTTATTATTTAATGTAGTATTTTATTATGATTTTGATTTATTTTTTTGGCTTTATTTATTGGTAGTTAATTTTTAATAGGGTATTTATAAACATATTCATCTATATTCTATACATTTTTATTTTTATTTCTTATATTTTATTATTTTTTCCTTTTTTATATATTTATAATTTTATGAGTATAAATATATTTTTATTTTATTTTTATGATGTTATTTGTACACTTAAATAAATAGATGTGCATATTGTATAGGTTTATTTATAGGTATTTTACCTATGTTTTATATACATCTTTTTATTTTAATGTATTTTATTTAGTTTTATTTTTGTTTTGTTTTTTAATAGAATATATATAATATTTACATTATTTCAAAAATATAAAGAATAAAAGAATGAAATAAAATATTTATCCTTTTATTTATATGCATGTATAATTGTAGGTGTTTGTCTATATTTTTACCCAGACTTATTTTATTTTCTTTTTGGCTTTATTATAGTTTTATTATACACATATGTTATAAGTATTATTTACAAAATTATGAAAATAAGAATTTTTAAAAATAATAAGAGATAAATAAAATGAATATTTTAATCGGTAGTATGTACAATAGGGGTCAAAAACCTAACTTTCACAATGTAACTCCAAAAAATATAAAACCACCACCATTAAATAGCTTGTGAAAAGTTATATACAATTAGAGATGATTTTGATATGTTTTAAGTTTTTATTTGAAGGATATGGGTCTGTGAAGTTTGGTTTTTGGCTTTTTATTTTGATATAAAATGTACACAGTGTATTATTTCTGCACAAACTAAATTTTGTAATTTTATTTACATTATTATCTACAACTTTCATGTACAAAATTTCTTAATTTTATGAATAAATAATAAAGAATAAAATAGGTGTCAAAAATACATAATTAAAGAATGAATAAATGGGATTAATATTCTACTTTGGGCCCTTATCACCCCCTACTTTATTCCTTGTCGATCAACTCAATCCTTGACTTGGTCTCAGGATTTAGGGTCATAAAATATTTTCAATATTTTGTTTCTTCTTCTTTTCTTCTATATATTCTATAATTTTGGCACTAAAAATATTATTTTATATACAATTAATACAATAAATAATGAACGCTATTAAGCACAAATTTATGCTATTTTCATGCATTAGCTAGGGTTTTTAAGGCCAAAATGATAGAATAAAGGTGATGAAATGGAGACTCTTCATCCAAGGCATACCAAAAGCAGCCCCATATCCTTTAGAAACAAGTCCATATGGCAACATCCCATGAGGCGGAGAGAGATGAGAGCTCCAACCTTGGCATTATTGGGGGCCATCTCTCGAAGGTTGATATCATTGTGAAGAGATCATAAGACCTTGAGAAACTCACTGTGATCGAGAAGATGATGCAAAATTTCGACAAGCTGGACCAAATCACCAAGCAGTTGGAACACCATCTCAAGATGCTCCAGCTGAGAAGAAGGACGACCCATCACTACCACATCAACCTCAGCCGAGCCAGGAGCCACCGACAGTCCAGCACGTATATTATGTGCAGACGCCCGATCAGGGCCGGCCGCAGCAGCAAATGGTTGTCTACTAGCCAGACTTTCTTCCATCATCAGATCCAGTCTTCCCATCGCCACCCCTGATTCAAGAAGTTAATGGTGTTTGGAGTAATGATACACAGTCGGCCCGTCCTACCGGACACCCCCATGGCCAACAATAGGTCAACAGGCAGTACCACCAACCACAGGGTGGTCGTTTTGGGCAGTCCTCGCATCCTCCGCCACAGTATCACCAGCCTCCCCAATATGCCAGCCGAGAGGCAGAACCAGCATTACTAGCAGCCACAATACCGACAGCCACAACCATACCACCAGTATGTGGCTGCCCCACCACTACAGTATTAGCAGTATCCTCCTCCCTCCTACCATCAGTAGCTTCCTCCACCACCTCAGCACCACTAGCAGTCGTCGCCTTAACTCCTAAACATGCAACAACAGCGTGGTTTGCACGTTGAACCTTCTGAGGTGAGTCTTATGAACCGAACCCTCGATTTCTTGGACCATCTTGTTAAAGGCCTCGCAGATATGAAAAGGAAATTAGATGACTTGATCGCCATGAAAACCACCATACCGGCTCAAGTCGAAGCCAACCCCAACAGCTTCAAGATGAGAGAGCAGGTAGAATGTGATGTCTTGTCTATGCCTGTAGAGTCAGATGGTCGTATTATTGCTTTATCTAATGTTGTCACTCTTAGGAGCGGTACAACTTTACCTCCGCCTACCATCAACAAAATAAGGCTTCAGGTGAATTGTCATCTTCTGCATCAACCCTACCAACTACGGGGGCGGGTGAGGAAGAAGAAGAAGGAGGATCCATGCCAGTTGCTATCCACCACCATCTCCATCACCAAAAAGAACAAAAAAACAACCAAAAGTAAAAAAGAACAAAAAAAAATGATCGTTGCCGAAGCAAAGCCATGCCAGCCATGAAGGAGCCGCCAACAATAACCAATTCTACGCTAGCCGAAGGAGCGAAGGCCCCACTTTTTGCATGTCCACTAGCATCTCAGATTCCAAAACGTACTCCTTTGTGTGACCCGGATGTACAAAATACTATGTACAATGATTTTGTTGTAAATAAGAACTCTATTTCTGATTCCAGCAATGTACATATTCCTTTTCCTGAAGCAATAGAAAATCAAAAAAATACAAAAAGAAATAGTGCATTATCTAATCCTGGAGTTGTGGATATTATCAAACTTGACTGTTGAGATTCCATTGATGAAGGACATGGATTACATGCCAGCTGTGAAGAAAGGGTTGGAAGAGCTATGTACAAGCAAGCGTTGACCAACACGAAACAACAGACGCCGACAGGTTGAGAAGCGCGTTCTCACTATGGCGATCGTTGCATCCATCGACAATCTCCCACAAAAGAACAAGTCAAAGGAGCACCTCTTATCAGTTGCGAGATTTTTGATCAATTCTTTGAGAGCACTCTTCTTGACAGTGGTTCTTCCATCAACCTTCTACCCTCGTCATTATTGCAAGAGTTTGGGCTAGGTCCTTTCAAGCAGACACGTATGATCCTTCAGTTTGCTGACCGATCCATTAAGCGACCTCGAGTTCTGTTGGAAGACGTTGTGGTGAAGGTGCGGGAAATGCAATTCCCAGTTGACTTTGTAGTCCTTTATATGGACTCTCTCGCAACCTTACTCCAGACTCCCATCATCCTTGGCTGGCCATTTCTTGTGTACATCAGAATCCGTGGTTGACTATGGATCTGCCAAGATTACATTCAGCTTAGGATACAAAAGAATCACCATAGGCATGATCAGCGAGCCAAAAGTCATAACTGATGAGATCCATGGAGCACCATCCGAAGCAAACCATGACTTCATTACGGAAATCAAAGATATACCACTCTCTTTGAACGATCCATGGACATGGGAAATACTCTCCCTATAGGATGTGGAAAGCATAGTCGAGGCAAGCTCTGATGATATTTGGGAGACACAATTCAATGTGTTGATGCATCTATTTAATCTCGATGATTCACTCCAACCCGAACATAATGAGCCTAGTGCAGAACCGTTTGGCACATTATCAAATCTCAACAGAGCACAGAGGTCAGCAACCTGGTAAAATTTCAGGTGACACATCCTCCAACCAGCACTGTTTCAAAAGTGACCAAGAAACTGGCCAGACCAGAACTAGAACTCAGGCCACTTCTAGCAAGCCTGAAGTATGCTTTCCTTGCTGGCATGGAAAACATGTATCCTGCCATTATCAGCAGCAAGATGTCCCCGGAGCAAGAATCTCGACTTCTTGAGGTTCTAGAGAAAAACCGCAAGGCACTTGGTTGGCATGTATCAGATCTCCGTGGGATAAATCCTGTGTTTTGTTCACACCACATTTACTTGGAAGAGGATGTCAAGCCATCCCACAAATTTCAAAAAAGATTGAATCCAAATTTCAGGGACGTCGTCATGAAATAAATCACGAAATGGTGTGACACGGGCTTCAATTACCCCATCTCCGATTCAAAATGGGTATGCCCCTTGCATGTAGTTCCAAAGAATTCAGGTCTTACTGTGGTTACAAATAACAAAAGAGAGGATATATCCACTTGTGTACCGACATCCTAGCGTGTATGTGTTGGTTATCATCGTCTTAATGCAGCAACGAAGAAGGACCACTTCCCCTTGCCATTTATTGATCAAGTGCTAGAAAGACTAGCTGACAAGGAGTTCTTCTGCTTTTTGGATGGGTATTCTGGGTACAACCAAGTGGCAATCGCCTCCGAAGACCAGGAGAAGACAACCTTCAGTTTCCCATTCGACACCTATACTTTCATGAGAATGCCCTTTGGATTGTGCAATTCACCTGCAAAATTCCATAGATGCATGCTTGCAGTTTTGCCGAGATGGTAGGCAGTTTTCTCGAGGTGTTTATGGATGACTTCTCCGTCTATGATGATAGTTTCGATTCTTGTCTTGGGCACCTAGACATAGTACTTTAGAAATGTCGTGAAGTCAATCTAGTGCTATCATGGGAAAAGAGCCACTTCATGGTCACAGAAGGGATTGTGCTGGGTCATGTCGTTTCCAAACGCGGCATGGAAGTCGACCTGGAAAAGGTGGATGTGATTGACAACCTTGAGCCACCTCGGACAGTAAAGAATGTGAGGTCATTCCTGGGGCATGTGGGATTCTACAGAAGGTTCATTTGAGATTTCAGCCGCATTGTCTGGTCTCTTACAGAACTTATATGCATGGAGACTGAGTTCAATGTGGATCAACATGTTCTCCTTTCATTCAATCAGCTGAAGGAGCTCATCATTCAAGATCCAGTCTTACAGACACCAGATTGGTCTCCTCCCTTTGAGATCATGATGGATGCGTCATATTTTGCAGTTGGGGTTGTGTTAGGACAAAGGAAAGACAAGGTGCCCTATGCCATTCATTGTACCGGCAAAACATTAGATGATGCTCAGAGAAATTATACTGTGATAGAGAAAGAGTTGCCAGTTGTAGTACTCACTCTCGAGAAGTTCTGATCCTACCTGCTGGATCAAAAGTCACCATCTTCACTGACCACTCTGTTAACCGATACTTACGGTAAAAGAATGATGCCAAATCCAGACTGATCAGATGGATCCTTCTCCTTCAGAAATTTGATTTGAAAATCAAGGACAAGCTTGGAGTTCAGAATGTGGTAGCAGATCACCTCTCCAGAATTGAGCAGCAAGAGCCTCCATTGAGTAGTACACCCATCACAAACACCTTTCCTAACGAAGCAATTTTGGCCGTGTATTCCTTGGTATGCTGATATTGTTAACTAGATTGTTTCGCGTGTAGTTCTGCAAAATTAGATGAAGATTCAAAAGGACAAATTATTATCAACGGTCCATTTCTACCAGTGGGAAGATCCTCTAGTATTCAGGGAAGGAGCAGATTATATTTAGCACAGGTGTATTCCTTAGGAGGAGTATCATAGTGTCCTCGAGCATTGTCACTCGCTCGAATCTGGTGGACACCACTCTGGAGACAGAACGTCAACAAAAGTACTTCAATATGGCATCTAGTGGCCCACGCTATTCAAGGATGCAGCAAACTTCCTTAAACGATGCACTGACTATCAGAGACTGAAAGGCACCCTCACAGCAAAAGATTCCATGCCCCTAAAGATCATTCAGATTGCATATGTATTCGATGCTTGGGGTATCAATTTCATGGGACCTTTTCCCAATAGTCAGGAATATGAGCACATCCTTCTTGTCGTTGATTATATGAGTAGCTGGGTTGAATCTATCCCCACTCGAGTTGCAGATAGCCATACATTTTGTCACTTTCTGAAGGAAAACAACATCTCACGGTTCGGGATTTCGAAGATCCTGATATCAAATGGGGGTAGGTACTTCATAAATAAAGAGGTCAAGAAATTAACGAAGGAATTCAACATCGATCATCGAGTCGCATATCCTTATCATCCGCAGACCGATGACATGGCAGAACTATCAAACAGAGAGATCAAGACAATCCTTCGGAAACTTGTGAAGCCGGACAGAAAGATTTGGTCCCAAATCTTGGACTCTGTCCTATGGGAATACATAACTGCTTACAAGTCTCCCTTGGGCATGTCACCCTATCGTCTTTTATATGGGAAACCATGCCATCTGCCCGTGGAATTAATTCACAAATCCTTGTGGGCAATCAATATTTGCAATCTAGACTCATAAAGAAGTGGCCAGAAAAGAAAAGATGATCTGAACAGACTCCTGGAATTCCGAGACTATGCATACGATAACACGCTGATGTACAAGGAGAAGGTGAAATGCTGGCATGATCGACACATTAGACGGAAGACCTTCGAAGCTGGACAGAAAGTGTGGTTAGTTTATGCAAAGTTGAAGATCTTCCTGGGTAAATTGAAAAGCAAATGGATACGTCCATTTCAAGTTCGAGAAGTGTGTGACAATGGAAGTATTGCAATATCAGAATCATCTCCTGACGCACAGTCATTCATCGTCAACAGTCAGCTATTGAAGCCCTACCCTGGGCATGATACTTTCTTGGCAGTTGTCGACTCAATCCAAGTACTGTGCTCAGATGATACATCCACAATACTGACAGCATCAAAAGATTCAGATAACGCACCTCAAAAACATTTCCTTTAATCTCTTGTCTATTCTTCTTTTCTACTTTCCATTTTCGGCTTTTGTTCTCTATAAAAAAATTAAATTAAATTAAATTAAATAATAATAGGGTGTGTCATCCCTCTTGGTCAGTTTTTTATACTTAGAGCGTACTTTGCTCTAAGTATGGGGGGAGTACATCCCGATTACCTCCATTATATGATCCTCTCCATTGTCTCCTCTTCTTGCCTATCCTTAGGGCTCTCTCACCCTAAGTATAGGGGGGAGACAATACGAGTACGATATGTTCATGCTCATCCTTGACCATCCCTGCCTTGTGTACTATACTTAAGATTATTTGATCCTAAGTATAGGGGTATGGCCAGCTTCCCATTCATTTCTACATCTCCTTAATCTTTCATTCTTTAGACTTTTCTATACTCAGTATAAGTTATGTCTTCTCTTTTTCTCTTTAATCTATGAGGCCATAACTCAAATTAAGTATGGGGAGGTCGTATATACTATGTATATACTTTAAGCCATAACTCGTACTTTTGTATTTTAAAATAATACTTATGACTAAAAATAATGTTAAATTCATCACAATCTTCTAATAAAAGATGTTTATAGCTCTTCAAACCCTTTTTGTACATTCTGATTAATAAATCAGGTTAAAAAATAGTTTCGCAAAAAGATTGAAAAATATTTTGAAAACCTTTTTGAAAAATCTTTTGAAAATTGTTTGAAAAATATTTTGTAAAATGTATTCAACCTTTATCAAAATATTTTGTTTGCAAAATTTTATTTTCTTGGTGTGAAATAAAAATGTTTGAAAATTGATTTGCAAATGGTTGCAAAAATATTTGAAAATTTTATATATACTATTTGAAGAACCTTTGCAAAATGATTTTCTAATGCGTGTAAATATTTGTAAAAATCGTTTGTAAAAATTATGTTGGACTATAGTTATCAAAATTGTTGAAAAGTGATTTTCAAATAAGTTTGATGAGTATACTCTCCATATCAAATTCTTTATAGACACCTTGTACATCATTTAAGAATCAAAACACTTGTGAATAAAAGACGCACCCCATGTAAATATCTATATACCTACATTCTTAGCCAAAATCTTCTACTCCCAAAAATCACAAAAACATTTGCTTAACAAAAAGCATTTCTATTCTTCAAATTCTTTTTGTATATATATCAATTAATAAATCAAAATGATTTGAAAAATGGGTTAATCTGTTTGGAAAACTTCTTGTGAAATGATTTCAACCTTTGTAAAAATATTTGATTTGTAAAAATTATTTTTTGTGTGAAATAAAAAGGATTTGAAAACCAAGTTGCAAATGATTTTGAAAATGGCTGTAAAAATATTTGGAAAAATCTATATATACTATTTGTAAAATCTTTGCAAAATGACTTTCAAATGTTTGTAATATTTGTAAACATTATTTTGTACTATAGTTTTCAAAATTATTTGCAAATAAATTTGAGCAATAAAAGCAACATTAAATAAAAATAACTACAATTTTATAAATAATAAATTCTTTACTAATTATATATACCTACATACCGACGCAATAACGTTTAAAAGCTGTAAATTCTTAAATTCTTAATTCTTGTAAATAAATAAAAAGCGGCACGCCCGTGTAAATAGTTGTATATATTCTTGTGCGAAAATTCTTTTTATTTGAAAGAATTCTTTTTATTTTCAAAATTCTTGAAAAAATGCATGATTCTTTCTGCATTGTACATAGCATTTGCATAAGCATTCGTATTCTTTCGAACTGAGCTTGATGATTGAACAATTCCAAATAAAGTCGAAGATTGGAGCTTGGTTAGACCTTACTATACCTAACTGCACAAGAACCTTATGGGAACTAGGTTTAAGGTACTTCAGGTCCATTGGAACTTAATTCTTTAAGATGCGGGGTTGGGTTCAAGTCACCTCAACTGACTAACTAGAACTTTTTGAGACGCACGCATGACTCTTGTCGGCTGTGACCTAACTTGGTCACTTGCACCTTTCACTTGGCTCAACTCAATTGGAGTGGTGCGGGGGTTGGATTTACCGGTCTGAGATGCACATGAGTGGAAACATTCGTCCTTGTCTAGGGAGGGAAGTGCCCCCCAACTTGGTCCAGTTGCCATGAAGTCAGATGACATGAGAGTGTGAGTTGCAATAATGATTCAAAAGAGGTATAGTCTTCTGACTCGAGACGAAAAAGTCCTTATGTAAATGTTGTTGTATATAGTATCTCAAAAAAACTCCAAAAAAGGGGACATGCCTGAAAATAAAATAAAATGTCTGCCGGAGTATGTATGTATGTTGTATAGTCAATAAGCAAGCTTGAGCATCAAAGTTACACCAAGTGAGCCTGCAGCTGGATGACTTGACTACACTAGTCATGCATCCCAGGATAGGTAGCTACACTGGCTACCGTCCATTCTTTTCTTCACCTCCTCCTCTTGAGTTGGATGCCACTTGAACTTAGAAGGGAATACCCCCCCCCCCCTCGAGGACAGAGTGCTGGATTGGGGAATCATTGGGTTGTCATTCTGGAGAAGTCAGTTCATTTGTCATTTCAGTTGGGGAGAGCCACTATCACTTACACTGTACAAGTCAACTTCATAGTCATAAGGGTTTGCGTATGATGTAGGCTAGTTCTGACCTGGCTATTGAGGTGGTTTGAACTGATTTCTGTGATTCTCGAAGGCTGTTGTGTTTTAAATTTGGTTCTCGACCAGGTTCCACACACATTTTCACATCAAGGTATAACCTGAGCTCCAAACTTTGATTTTGTAAAGACAAGTTTAAAGACTGAAAGCAATTCTATCTATTCTTTCTTTTTCTTTTCTTCTTTATTCTTTTTGTACTTATTACTAAGTGTTTGCTAGGGACTAGTAAAGGTAAGTATATGGGGGTGATGAATCTCCATTTCATCACCTTTATTCTATCATTTTGGCGTTAAAAACCCTAGCTAATGCATGTAAACAACATTAATTTGTACAAAATAACACTCATCATTTATTGCATTTATTGTGTAAATGATATAGTTTTTAATGCCAAAATTATAGATTAAAGAGAAAAAAGAAAAAGAATAAAATGTTAAAGACATTTTATGACCGTAAATCCCGAGACTGAGACAAGAATTGAGTTGGTCGACAAGGAATAAAGTACGGAGATAAGGGCCAAAAATAAAATAAAGATGTCATTTATTTATTCATTATTTACTCAGTTTTGACACCTATTTTATTTTTTTTATCATTTATTCATCAAATAGTGTACATGAAAGTTGTAGACAATAATGTAAATAAAAATACAAAATTGAGTTTGTACAAAAATAATACACAATGTTCATTTTATACACAACATACAAAGCCAGAAACTCAACTTCTTAGACCCATATCTTTCAAATAAAAACTCAAAATATATCAAAATCACCTCTAATTGAATATATCTTTTTCACAAGCTATTTAATGGAGGTGGTTTCATATTTTTTGGAATTACATTGTAAAAGTTATGTTTTTGTCCCCCATTGTATAATAAATCCGATTAAAATATTCAATTTATTCATTCCATATTATTTTTACAAATTTATATTTTTTGTAGTTTTTTAGATATTACTCATAGCATATGTTCATATTGAAATAAAAATAAATCAAAAAAAAGAAAATGCAAAATAAAATAAGTCTATGTAAGCACATAGGCAAGATACCTATAGTATTGCTTGTATATAAATAAAAATGGATTTCACTCTTTTATTCTTTATTCATTTATATTTTTATAATATTATAAATATTCTCTTTATTATATTATAAATACAAAATCAAAATAGAACTCAATAAAATAGATTAAAATAAAATGATATATATGTAAAATACCTATAAATATACTTATAAAATGTACATATCTATTTATTTAAGAGTACAAAGTACATCATAAAAATATAATAAAAAATTTTTATACTTGTAAAAATAAGTTATAATTATATAAAATAAGAGAATAAAATAATAAAATAAAATATACAAAATAAAAATAAAAGGTACAAAACATAGGCAAATATACCTATAAATACACTATTAAAAAACTACTACTTATAAAATACACCAAAATTTAAATAAAAATCATAATAAAATACTACATTAAAAATAAACATTTTTATTTTATAATAGAAAAGTAATAAAATTACTTATTAGGTTTAATTAATAATTCAATAATTGGTCAGCATGTTTTGTTGTTTTGCGCTGAAGTGGACCAATTAGCTTCCAACAATTGTTGACCTCTGGTAAACTCTCCCCCCAGTGCTGATTTGACGCAAACTTGTCTCCTCCTGCAATTTCCTCCATTTTCCCCGGTCGCTCCATCCATCGCAGTCAATTCGTTCAGCAAAGATGATCATTGATCATTGTACATACATGCCATCTACTTGGATCTCCGGTGTATATACCTGATCTCTCCCATTCGCCTGGTCAATAAGGGTGCGTCACTATATCTATAAATAATGAACCTCTCACTTCCATGCAATTTTGGCCGTTGATCCAAGTCTAGGAGCCCTATTTCTTCATCTACGGAGAATCCTCGTGACAGGAGGAACTTCCCGACAGTTGGAACCAGCTCTGGGAAGACGGAGGTGCGTCCACGGCCGCCCTCGCCGGCGACCCTGCTCCCTAAATAACCCCACGTACAAGAGCAGCCCTTTACCATTTATTTTACTCGCATTTAGTTCGCATTTAGTCTTAGCTTTCATTTTTAGTTTTTAGTTTAAGGTTCTAGTTATCTAAATTAGGTTAATTGGTGATCCATGTAGTTCGCCAAAGTCGAGCTCAGGACTCCTCCGCGCGTAATTATATGCTCTCCGACTCAGTTTTCACCTCCATTTCCTTCTCCTACGCATCTACTTCACCGTCTCTCCTTCATACACCTTGCTCCCTTCTGGAGCACGCGATCGGGTCTCCTCCTCCGTCGCTTCGCTGGTCCTCCGCCCGTGCCACCGACGCCTATTTCAGCACCAAATAAGCTCCCCAGGCCCCTCGTTTGCTTGTGCGTACACCTTTTGCAGGTCTGGAGGGCTAAAGGACCCGTGAAGGGTTGGTTTTGCCCAGACTTGAGGCATCTAGAGCCCTTCATCTTCCTCGACCTGGTTCAACGCCTCCAGGGCTATGATAAACCTCCTGTAGTTTCCCTTGGACGTGGATCGCCACCCGGAGCCTCAACAACATCTCAGCGATGCTAATGGGGCTGTGGAGCTTGAGGAATCGAGCGAACAAGGAAGAACACGCTATTGTTGTTCCCTGTTCTTGAAGGCATGCCCAGCACCGTTGGATTGAGGATGCTCTCCAGTTTTGGTCTCAACCATCCATCCTCGCCAAGTGCCAGTCGTCTGATGAAGCACAAGATCCAATCCGCACCACATATCAGTGACGGGCTATTCGTCGTTGTGCGAGCGACATCTGTCAAGTGGATGAATTTCAACCGTAGGATGCATGCCTCTTATGGGGTAAATTGCAAACCTCACCCCGTATTTTTTGTATTTTATAACTGGTCATGTAAATAAAGTATAACGTGTTATGTAAATTAGACATTTTGCAAAGGGGCCCATATGTTTATTATATTTACATCTGGGTCCTATCCATGTCACCTCACGTGTCGTCCTACGTGAGGTGGTTAAATTGCATTGATTCCCCTGACAACTTTTATATATTGTAAAATAGTTTATAAAAAATTAAATAAATGTTTTATTACATTAGCATATTTGCACTGAGCCCCTTGGACTTTATTTTTTTTGAAAAAATGCCCCTATAAGAAACTAAATTTTGTGCATTTTTTTCTAATTTTTATAAATAGCCAATGTGTTCCGAAAATTGTGCAAAATAGGATTAGATGCTTCTTGCCATGTTTATTCATGTCGATATTTTATTTGGAAATTTTGAGCATTTTAATCATTTGTTAAAAATCAAATGGAGCCTTTTTATGTATTATTTAACTTATAAAATACCAAAAAAATACAAAAATGTTTCTAAAAATTCCAAATATATAATATATTTTGACCTATTTTATTTACAAACAAAAAATCACTAAAAAGAGAAAAACAAAATGCCTAACAATTATAAAACCCCAAAATCTATTTTAAAAATCCAAAAATATATTTTTCTATTTTATAATTTTATTTATATAAATAGGTATATATTAAAATTGATTTGGGTCATTTGAGATTTATTTACTATATTAAAATTCATATCAATTTTGGACTATATATTTAATCTCTTATTTGGGATAATTTTGACTTTAAAAATACTTAAAAATTAGCAAAATTCCAGAAAAATAATAAAAAAATTAGAAAGCACAAAAATAACAAATTTACTATATTTTGACTACTTTCACATATATATAGTATATATATTATATTTTATTTATACATCTACATATATATATTATACTTAAATGAAAAAGAAATATAAAAATTTGAAAATATAAAAAGAAAATACAAAATTATAAAACCATAAAAAATTAAAAATAAAAATAAAAATAAAAACCCACAAAATAATAATTGTATATACATGATGAATGACAGGGTTGTACATTAATGACCTTAGGATACATGTTTTGCTCTCAGTGGTTCGACCTCTACGTGCTTATTCACTATGCATTTTATAGTAGAGATAATAAATTTTAACCTCGCTTGTGATCTTCATTGCCTTTATTTATATTGTGAGTTAATTTCTAATTAACCCGGGTTTTGTGAGCGATCGCTTCAGTCTTGTGTAGACTACTCTAGACCCTCACAAAATTTATGTTATCGAAGACCATCGACCTCCAGGGACCTATCAGTGGCCCCCGAAGCCATTTGGGCAGCATGAGGGATTCATCGGGAGAGCGAGAGTGTGCAAAGTGTCTTACTGACATCGGAGGAGGCCGGTGGATCCTATCATGCCCGAATCAAACTCGCCCTAGGCGAGTTCTTCGTCAGTTCATCCTCTACACTTATCCGTCGTTCGATCCAGCCTTGTTCTTCTCGCGCTACAGGAGGCGTCCAATCGTTTGATCCACATCTATCAGATTGTTTCCTCGCGATCTAATCTCATACATCTCCTGCAAAGGGGTATCACCCGTCCTTATACTGCCACATGTATTAATGAAGGAGGGAGAGTCGTTCATCAACGCCACTTTGAGGGGTAATTTGCAATCCATGCCCCGCTCTTTTTGTCTTTATTATTTCATCTTGTAAATAAAATATGAAGTTTAAAATAAAATGAACTTTTTGTATAAAGGCCCACGTACCTATTTTAATTACATTTAGGACTAGTCCAGCTCAGCTCACCTGTCGTTCCACGTGAGCAGAGCAAATTGCATGTAAGCTCCTGTAGCCTTTTAAATTTGTTTTTAGTTCAATAAAATTTGAAATACATTGTATAATTTTGGCACATTTGCATATGAATCCCTGATCTTTATTTTAATCGTAAATATGCCTTTATCAATTTATGTATTTTTGGTGCTTGGATTTCATTTATTAAAAATAGTACCCGTGTCCTAAAATCATGCAAAAATAGGGTTAGATGTCGGGTAGAATGTAATTTCACACCATACATTTATTTTGTTTTTTAAGCATTTTAACCATTTATTAAAAATCAAAAGGATCCATTTTTGTTCTATCTATGGTATAAAATAAGAAAAAAATTAGAAAACCACTTTGAAAAGTTCCATAAAAATTATATATTATCAAATACAGAATTATCGAAGCACAGAACCAAAAACCCCTAAAAATTGAAAAAGAAAAATCATAAAAATTAAAAAGATCCAAAATGAAACAAAAATATAAATTACAAAATAAATCACAAAAATATTTCTTTCTATTTTATAATTTTCTTTATATTATTGTATACATATTAAATTATTTTGGATAATTTTGGACCTTATTTGCCATTTTTAATATCCAAATAAATTTCAACATGTTATTAAATCCCTAATTTAGGTTATTTTTTACTTTAAAAATACAAAAAATTAGCAAAATTAAGAAAAATCACAAAAACATTATAAAATATGTAAAAACCAAAAACATTTTATATTTTGTATGTTATTTAACTTTATTAGTATTTATAAATATATTACTCTATACTATATATATAGCTTTATATATCATATATTTTAAATTTAAAATTTAAAAATCAGAAAATCTGAAAATATAAAAAGAAAATTCAAAAATATAAAATTAAAATTCAAATATAGAAAATATAAAATAAAAATAAAAAAATTAAATTTAAAACCCACAAAAATAATAAAAAATGGATAAGAGGAAAATGAAAAAAAAAATTGTGTTGTTCTCGCATAATCTGTCGTTTGCTCCTTGTGTTCGTCCTCTACACATACTTATACCTATACACATTTTGTTGTAGAGGTATAATAAATTTTAACTCCACATTTTTTATAGTCATTGGTTGATTTATATTGTGAGTTATTTGTTGATTAATCCAAGGTTCTCGTCGGTGACATCCACGACTGTGCTCTCGCCTTGTGTGGAACATACGATCGATTGGAGTCTTGGGTTATCACCTGGTCACCACAATGACTGCTAACCTATCTTGTTAGATCAATAGATCGGGCATTTTTTGAACGATCAGGCCTCACACCCTCCGACCTCCTCCTTCGTCATCCCTCGTACCACCTTCGATCCCACGTCCACACATATCCCTTCCGTGTCCTCCGCCTTCTTGTACTACGTCAACACAAAGAACATCAGTCACTTCTCAGGAGGAGGCAGCTAGGGCAACGGAGGATGTGGCAAGGAGGATAGAGCAGAGGAGGAGTTGACCGGGGCGGAGGAAGGGGGCGATGGAGGAGGCTAGAGAAGAGGAGGAGGAGGCCAATGTAGAGGAGGAGACTGGGGCAGATAAGGAGGAGGGGAGTGGGAGAAAGGAGAGCAGGTTGTGGAGGAGTGGGAGGACTTTCTAACCCTTTTTTCATCTAATTATTCGTGTGTCCCCAAAGTTATATCTGTTTGCATTGAGGATGGATGTCAACTAACTCGAGAGGCACAACTGATCATTATGGGAAATGTTGGGGCTGAACCAATACTCCAAAAAAGGGAGGGACATAGCTGATATTGCAATATCTTAAAGTGGCATAACTAATAAAATCACAATATTAAAATTCCTACAAAAAATAATAGTATGTATATATAATTTATTTTGGTTTTGAGTTTTACATGAAAGTTGTAGATCTTGAAAAGTTACACAACTTTAATTTTGAATACTTTTTATTTTAACTCTGTGTTGACTATTTTTATTTATCTTTATTTTTACATTTTGTTAATTTCTCATTGGGCTATGTGGCCCTGCCCTTTGTATCATATCTTCTGGAATAATAGCCGTCTGATCATTTGATGAGACGACTGCCTTTCCTCCAGACTCGCCTCTTCCGGAGTCGTCTGATCAGATTGATCTGATGATCTGGCAGCCATCCAATCATATCTCAATCGCAATCATCTCATCAAATGATCATATGGCTTCGCTTCATCATCAACCTCCCGTCAGTTCCTCCTTTCGCCTTCAACCTCCTCACCAGACATTATCTTCCCATTTATCCTTTCCTCTCCACATATCCACTTTTCCTCATTTCGGTGTCATTCGCTCGATCGGTCCAACTTCTTCTTTGCCATTTTCTCCACAACAACCTTCTACCTTAGAGATACCACCTACCAGTGGTTGAAACCTATGCCTCCACCCAACTGAAACTTGAACAAAACCCACATGGAGGCATCGATTTCCATCCTTTTGCCTTTACGCGTGAGTCCTCGGAGCACCTTCCACTTCTCCAGGGATAGAGAAAGAAAAGTTGAGCGAGTATCAAGGTTTCTTCTCTAGTGATATCCTATGTCCTAGGTCATGTTACATCTTGCATTCGAGCGCTGCTCGAGCTCCATGCTTATCGTACATGTATAAGCCATGACCAGGAGCTTCAAAAGCTCCAACGCAAGTTTGTACCTCGACCTTCTTCCTCCATCTCCAAGTAATCACCAATTCTTTTCCTTTTCTTGTTTTCTCCCAATTAATTTCACACACACACACCCTCATATCAAATTCACCACCTTTACACCATCGCAACACTACACACATCTTCGCCAACACTTTAGATCACCCCTTCTTTTCCTCCAGATCCTGCTCCACCTCGATCCAGATCTTCTTTCTATGAGGAAGAAGACCCATTAAGGGCTTCGTCTTCTTCGCCCCATTTAGCCCTCCAGTCCACTCAAATCAACCCCAATCACTCCTCCTTACTTTGGCTACATTTCTAACCACTACATGTACACACAAGATTCAGTGATCGGAAGTTATAGAACCCCTCCGATGTCCTACGCAACCTCCGATGAGCGAGTGACGACTCGCCTCTCCAGTCTGCATCATCACCTCCGACCTTCTACTGCCTTCACCATCACCATTTCTATCTTCTCTGACCTTCATCAAAATTGGAAGATGATGGAGAAGCAACAGAAAGGTCAGTGGAGCACCCCCCCTCCCCCACCCACCCCATGCACTACCACCTACGGAGGAGGGAGAAGATATATGTACAATCAGATTAGGTCAAACTTGATTTAATAGTAAATCAAAGAAGTCTCCCACCGTCGTACAATATAGCCATGGGAGCATCGCGGCCATCTACCTCTGCCTTGATCCAGGCTTTTGGATCACCATGATCAAACGACCTTGATCTCCGTCAATCCATTCCATCTGGATTTGCAGCTCTGGTGGACATGTGCCTCGCTTGAAGCACTACAATCATCCATGTGGCCTGAGCCGCCTCACATACCGAGCCTTCAACCGATCCTTGCCCTCTTATGTGTCGTCCTAGGAGTTTTGCAAGTGTTTCTAACTTCTTGAAATTACACAGAAACCTTTACACATTTGCATTTTATAAAAGCCCTTCCAAGTATATATATTTTCAAATACATCCAATTTCAAACTTTTTGTTGTGTTTTAATTAGTTTTTATTAGGTTTTTATTGTAAATATCCTCATGGATTGTGTGTTTAATAACTTCTTCATTTTAAATCCAAATTAAGTGAAATTGGTCTCCTTTGATTCGTATTTTATGCTCTATTGATCAATATCCTATATGACATTATTTGATGCTTATATATTAAATAAATTATTGAACATAATCCCTAATTGTTTAGTCAAATTTAATTTGCCTTAAATTCATTTTAACTTTAGAATTGACAAACAAATCGGTAAATTAATCTATGGTGCACGTGCTCCATGATTAATAAAGTTTGGAACTATTTTGAATTGATTTAACTCTGATTAAATCAGAATAGGTATTCATCTATTTAAGCACTTGGATGCCTTGATTACAACTTAATAAATCGATCAAATTAGCATCTAATTTGTGTACTAATTGTAGACTTACTTTTGTAAACCAAGTTAAATAGATTTATGCATTTAATTCAGAAGTTATTTGTGTAATTTGATTCTTGTTCTTTTGCATTTCATCTATGTCATGTCATTAGACTTTTCATAGAAAAAGATAAAAAATAATACCATGCATCTATTCTTGTTGACCTAAATAACATTATATCAAATAATTCAAATATTTAAATTGATTGAGTAGCTTACATCGATGGTGTCCATGTGTTTGACCCTCTACTATATAGGTATAAATTCAAGCAATGTTCTCTTCACCGAGATATCTTAAATGTGGTTCTGATCGATTGTTTTTGACCCATATTACAATGATGCAATATTAACTTAGTCGAATAGTGATTCACCATATATACATTGCAATCTTTTATAATAAATATATCTCTCAATGCATCTTAATATCCTCTATCATTAATGACTGTTTTAGAATTTCTTGATATGTTATATTATACCTAAAATCGAAACACATAAATCAGAACTTTTGCGTTATTTATTTTTTAACTAATTCATATTCATCTAAAAAATTTGAAAAGGTAGTGGTAGTGTTATTTATAAAGTTATAAATAAAGTTTATAAAATATTACATTTAAATCATCGTCTTAGTTTGCTTTCATCATATCTTGAATTCCATTTTTTAGTTTCTTAAAATATTTTTTTCATACTTTAAACAAAAAAGACCAAAAATATTATTTGCATCACATTTAAATCATATTTAATTGAATTTTTATATAAAAAATGTGTTCTCAATTCCTTATGCGCTTATATGTAAGGGGAAATAAAGTTTTGATTTTTGGAGATAAATTTAACATCAAATTTTAATTTTCAAAACAATTCATATATTTTTCTATTACATGTATATATATTGTATGGGTAAAAAATTGCAAAAAAAATACAGACTAGTTATCAAAACAAACTCAAAATGAGGGTCACTTTGATAAGCCAATTTATGGGTTGAAACCAGGCATCTACCACAACCATCGTGAAATAAGTGCATATACGGTAAATAATTCCATTTAATGGCTTGGTTTCTACCTTTGTTATTTATGTGAGATTATTTTGGTAAATAAGGATTGGATACTAAAGGATTTCGTACAAGAAGGGCTACTATTGAATATATATATATATATATATATATATGGAGTGCACTTTTGATGGAAGCAATGGCAAATTAATCGAGGCAAATATTGGTGACTATAACATTCAGAAGAGATTTTTTTTAGATACTTGGGATCTATTTTGGAACATGACGCGGAAATTGATGGAGGTGTTGCTAAATGAATAAATGCAGGTTGCCTAAAGGAGAGAGGAGCCTCTATTGTTCTTTATGATATGAAAATTTCTTTGAAAATCAAAGATTTACAAAGTAGCTGTAAGACATGTTATACTCTATGAACCTGAGTGTTGGCATGTGAACCATAGACATGTGCATAGAATAGTTGTAGCAGAAAAAGTGATAAGGTAGATGTATGGACATACATACACGTAAAGATCATATTTGAAATGATGCAATCAGAAGGAAAGTTGGTGTATCTTCGATCGAGGATAAGATGTGAGACAAAAGATTAAGGTGGTTTGATCATTTGCAAAGGAGGTCAACTGATGCATCATCGAGGACATGCGAGTTTTGGGATGTTGAGCCGGTTAAGAGAGGGAGGGGAAGGCCCAAGAAGTGTTGGAATGAACCTATAAGAAGGAATCTAAGTTTTTTGGATCTAAGCATGAGAATGACCCAAGATAGATCAGAATGTAAGCAAAGAATCAATGTAGCTGACCTTACTTGATGTAGGAAAAGGTTGTGCTGTTGTTGTAGAAGAATAAGAACTAATTAGTCAGAAATTCAATCTGAAAATGTATCTACGTAATCTCTATGAAGAGGTATGATGTTTTTGATTTTTCTTGGTGAAATCAAAGGTCGAACTCAAGGAGGCAGAGAAGATTCAAGATTTGATGTCAATCAATCAAGTGTGTCCAATTTATTATGCTAATGTGCCAATAGTAATTGGTGCAATGCATTGATTATTTTTGGAATTTTTATTTTTTTTACAAATTTATATTTATTTTTATTAAAAGAAATATAAAAATAAAATAAAACAAAGAATGAATTTTTGAAAATATTTTTTTAGGGAAGGAAGGCTTTTTTGGAAAATAAATTGCTATGTCAATTTTAGCATGAAAATTCCAAATCATATCTTGAAATCTTATTGTATGAGGAATCCAAGAATTATTTTGAGTATTTTTCAATAAAAATGAATTAAACATGATGCATGAAATATCTTTGATCTTTTTTAAAGGATGAGATGCGATATTATACAAAACTAAAAATATGATATGCAATATGTGATGAAAACAAGTTATGATATTTTGGGGAAATTTTGGAGTTAATGTGAATTAACAAAAATTTCAAAATGCACAAGTCCTAGTTTGATGTGTTTCATTTTTTTAGCATAACAAACCCACATCAATAGATTTCAAAAAAAAATAACAATGATAGAGCATGAAAAGAGTTATCTATATATATATATAGTTTTGAACTTCTTTGCAATATGTACACCTTAAAAATATTTCAAGATATTGGAAGAATATATTCCTTAAAGTAAAAAATATGATGAAATTTAAAAATCAAGGGATAAAAGTTACCTTACATTAAAAATTAAACAAATTTATATATTTTTTTAAAAATAATGAATGCGAAATGATTTAACAATGATAGAATCAAGTTTTCACTCCAAAAATCATAGATAATTCACTATAATTATCTCAATTAAAGAGAGAATTAACAAGGAAGTACCAAATGAGATTAAAGTCACAATTGTATGGTCCAAGGTTTGCAAAATATAAAGCAAATGCACAAAAGGCATTTTTATAAATAATATAAGTAAAAATTACTCCCCGAAAAGTTTTGCTTATTTGGAAAACTCGTATCTTGAGAGTATTCCTTTGTAAATTCCATTGTATGGTTATAGGTGTGAATTTAAAAGACGAAAGGTACTTCAACACATGACTTAATCACGTACAACTCACACGTGACCCAGGCCCCTATGATAATGTGGCTGGGATGAAATATGATCGTCCTAATCGTGTGGTGTTAAGGCCACCTTGTGGAGCTCTCTTGTACGATCCAATAGTGGCTTGCAAGAATATTCAGCAGTTTTGATGTAGATGGTTGATAATTTTTCATTGTTGGGCCTTGTCTGAATCAACGACTGGATAGGAAGGGCTCGAGATTGACAGCTCATATAGGTGACATAATTCCTTCCTCCTCCTTCAATCTTCAGAGTTAGCTACGACTCTAATGTCCATAAAAGAGGCTAAGTGTTAGTGTTCTTGTGCCTCTCTAAGGAATCCACTCAGGCTGGAGTTCTTCTCTTGTAAGTAATGGAGTAGAATTCTCTAGGTCAACATGACCAGGTTCTGAGTGATGTTGTTGAAGTTATCTAGTTCGGCTCTAGCTCGAGGTAATGCTTTGTTGCGATTCCTCTCTGATGGCATGCACCTCCTTGACAGACCCACAGAAGATCTTGTCGTGCTCGAACAAAGATTCGATCAACGGATGAAGCATGAGAGAAAGGGGATAGTTAAGTTCCTAATAATACGTGGAGGAGAGATGTTGGTCTCTGGTGAGGTTTCACCAGAGGTATTAGGTTTTTTAGAGGTAGAGGAGAATGTGGTGAGGTTGAGGTGATGGGATGAGTCATCGTTGAGCAGGAAGATGAATCAGAAGAAGAGGAGAGTGGGATGTAGAAAAGAAGGAAGAAGAAATGGGGCTAAGATGTAAAGAGATACCTTGAGGATGGAGGCTAGATTTGTTGTTGTCACGGATGAAGGGGAGAAACCTCTCTCTCTATCTCTGGGTGGTTGGGGCTGGATATCGAATCACAAAGATGGGATTCATTGGTGGTTTTTTGGGTTATGGGAGATTTCCAGAGATTGGGGATGATCGTTAGAAGGGGATCGATACATTGGAGATGTGATGTGGGATTCGATTGGTTATGGGTATGGATTTAGAGATAAGAAAAGGGGAGGGTTGGATGGTAATGAGAGATATTAGCATGAGTAGATTGGATATACTCGTATAGGGTGATCAGATAAGGGGCTATGTTGGGTTTATTGCAAGAATCATAGGGGATACGAAGAAGTTGAACAAAGGTCAACTACAATTGCTGAGCAGACATGCATAGATTGGTGTGATGAGGTGCAATGGTCATTGACCGCACGATGGCTAAATGGAGGAGGTGCATGCAATGAGAGGGATCCAAGTGGACGGTTGCTAGGAACCTTGACCAAGACTTAGACTCCATAAAAAAAGAAATAAAAACAAAAAATACCATATGAACATAAATAAAATTTAGTCCGACTTGAAATATGTAGATCTCAATGTGATCTACAAAGTTTTTGAAGGATATGAAACCAAAAATTATGATATATGCACTAAGTGGGATATATATGAGGTTTTATAGGTCTAAAATACCAATTTTAAAATGTTTTGTATTTTTCTCTTTGATTTCTTTATTAAAATATTTATTCAATAATTTTATAAATTTCTAAATAAATATTTATATACTAATAATTATTTTTAATGATAAATAAGGGTTATAATAAAATAAAAACAATAAATTGTGTAGCGGATAGGTTAAACGATACAATATTTCTTTTTATCTTCATTAGGATTTTTTAGACTATTATTTTTATTTAATTAGTTAAAACATAGTAGAGGAAAGAAATGAAAAAAATAAAAATAGAAGGGTTAAATATGCATATAAAATATCGATTTATATAACATACGATTAGTTCCTGAAACCATGTTTCACAAAAGGACTTAGATTCCGTTGAATTTTGTCTTTTTTATAGAGAAATGTTGTGCATTAGTTCAAAAGTGAGTAGAGTTTTATAAAAGACTACAAGATTATTTGTGGAAAATATTCAACTTTTAGATTTTCAGTCTTCTCAACAAAGGTTTGTGTTATTTCCCAATATTTACATGATAGTATTTTTGTAAGGTTAGTAGTATGATGTACACAATGAAACTAGTTTTATGTTGTTTGCATTTGGAGTTATTATAAATATGTTATAAAATATTAGAAGGATGTACAGTGTGTGTGTGTGTGCACGCATGTACGATTATATACAACTCTTTATTCTTCACTATTTCATGTGATTTTCTATCTTGGTTTTAATGATGAATTAACATGTATAATTAGACCAAATTTAATGTTTGAGTTGAATTACTTGTTCTTCTTTTATGTGGTTTTAATTACTGACTCAAGGTAAAATTATAATATGAACTAGTGATGAACGTCAAATTTGCCTCACTAAGAATGAATAATTATCGTAGTATAGGAGGCAAATTTGGTTCGTCAAAACCACAATCTTTGAATGTTGTGGAGTATTTTACTTGGCAAGTGTACCAAGGTCGAACACAGGGAACGGTGATTCCTAGTTGTGTGATCTTAAATCAAATTAAATAATTAATTAATGTTGATTAATTTATGTGTTGAGCATATATACAATGCAATGCAACGATGAAAATGTGATGTAAGGAAAATGAACAGAGAAGATTATGCCCAGGATCTGTGAAGTATACAAATCAATCCTCAATGAAATTTAGTAAATAATTCTCGAGAGATAATCACAGATCAAAAGATATCAATGCCCGGAAAATTTATCAACTCCAAGTTACAGGAAAATAGATTTAATCAATGAATAATCCTATCCAAAATTCCATGTAATATGATTTTCAAAATTAATCATCGATCAAATAAGTAGAGAGTTAAATAAATGGATCCTCGATTTAACCCCTGTAAAGATTAAATTATTGGGAACAATCAGCATTGATCACAGGGAATTAATCAAATTGAAAGCCTCAACCGAACTCCTGTAAAAGATTTATCATTAATTTCTCAAGCACAAGTATGTCAAATTTAGCCTGCAAAAGTCAATGATGATCATAAATAATAATTCTTGATAAATGAATCTCGTATCTGTTCACAAGTTATGCTAAATGATAGAGCATGAAAATAGCTTCAAAACGACATATTGTATGTTTAAAACGGAGTTCGTAGAAAAAGATGTGATAAAATGAACTTCCAGGGACTAAAATATAAATAAAATAAAGCTTTTCTTGCAAAGAGGTCCTTGGAGGGGCTTATCTGTAATTTATAAAAGTTGGAGGGGCTCGGACGTAATTTACCCTGGCAGGGGTATTTTTCGCAATATCTGGAAATATCAAGGGCTTTAGTACAATTTTTCCACGCGCACGTGCGTCGCACGTGCGCCAACAGGCTCGGACAACAGGTTGGAGGCTTGGGGGTCCCGAGGCACAGGCTCGGAGCCAAGGCGGAGGTTCGGGGGTGAGGTGGAGGTTTGGGGCCTCCTAAGCCTGTGGTTCGGCCCGGGGATGCGGCTCGGAGCCAAAGCGGAGGGTCGGCGACGAGGCAGAGATTCGTGGCCTCCCGAGCCTGTGGTTCGGCCGGGGCTGCGGAGTGACGCGTGGCGCTGCGGGGACTGTCGGATCAAGGGCTATTGGACCGATCCGACGGTAACTGTGCGCCTGGGCGGTCGAGGAGGGCAACGGTGGTGGCGTTGGCAGCTTGGCCGAAGGAGGCGGTGGAGGCCAAGCGGAGGCGAGCGGCTGAAGGCGGCGAAGCCTGGTCGGTGGGCACTCGCGGTGGAAGAGCTCGGCCGACACACGGCCGAGCGGTGGAAGCGCGGAGGGCGAGGGGCGGCTGCTGGGCAATCACGGGGCGGAGGGCTCAGCCGTCGTGGCGGCGGCGATTGGCGATGGATGTGCTCGGCCGACACACGACCGAGTGAAGGACGCGCAGAGGGCGAGGGCGGTCGGTTGCTGGCTAGGAGAGGGGGCGGAGCCCGGCTTAGACCGTCGACCTGCAAGTGGTTAGGCCAAAAACGAAACAACAGAAAGGAAAGAGGACTAGGGACGACGATGAAAAGAGGGTCTCAGCCTTTGCGAGACCGGCAGAGGGTGAAGTTGAGCGGAGAAGGGGAAGGGGATCGATGGCGACTAGGTGCTGCTGGAGTGGAATCGAGCTTGGAAGCTCGAAGCAGCTCACTAGAAGGCGATTGGATCACACCGGAGGGTGCTCTCACCTTGCTGTCACCAAGGCATCGAGGGGATTTCTCTAGAGATGGTGGATAGGAAGAACATCGGCGGGTGCGTGGTTTAATAGGAGGACGAGGAAGAGGGAGAAGGTGAATGGTGTGTAACGGCCGCGCATGGTGGCTTTGATGGCCGCATGCGGCGTTATACGCGGAGGAGGCGAAGTGCTGGGGCCGTTGGGGAAGATGACCAAGGTCACGTGCTAGGCACGTGACCTGGGTGCGGCTGTGGAGAGAGGGAAAGCGGAGTGCCACGTGGCACGCCCTGGAGCTGCCACGTGGCACCAAAAAATTCAGATTTTGGAGAGGGAAAAAGAGATAGAAGATGACCTCGGATCAAAAAAATTCCTTCACGAAAGTTGTTCATTTCGACAAGATCTACAACTTTCATGAAGGACCCATGAGCAAAAGAGATCATTTGTGTGAAGTGGCTTTTTTGGTGGTTTTCCATGTGTATAGAAAACCGGATTTTGGGGTTTTGTAACTTTTTTGGTGGTTTTAGAGAGGATAAAAATTATATATAAAAATATGATAAAATACAAGAAAATGAATTACATATTATTCTAATTTTTTTGGATTTTTATAAATAATAAATTAGTAAAATAAAATAGAAGTCAGAATTACACAACTTTTGTACAGACCGACAATGGACACTTGGACTCAGTCAGTTTCTTTGATTTCAGTTTAAATATGGATTTGGATTTTTGTGTCGCTTAATAAAACTTTCATCAAAGAGCATAAATGAAGAAGAAATAAAATTAACAGGGTTAATTATATACATAAAAACTTAGGTAAAAAATAGAAAAAAAGTCAAACTGCGCAAAAGAGGCCCAAAATCCAACTTTCACATATGAGCTCCGAATTTTACGAAATTGGTCTTGTTTTGAAGGTATTTGAAAATGGAATACTTTAAAAGTGAGTAGACCAAAATCGGACATTGTATGTGGGAGATATGCTCATTTTAGTCTATCAGATGTCAAATTAGACTTTGGGATTATTTGACACTTATTGGAGTTAGTAATTATTTTGTATTTTGTATTTAATAAGATTAGTAATATATGCACAATGGAGGTGGTTTGGGGTCAATCAGATTTAAGAAGAATTAATTAAAAATAGGAGGAGTTAGCGGCTTTTTGGGCTAATTTACACTTGGGATTTTTAATGCAATTTATGCATGATGAAATGCAAATATTATTCACACATGTATGATTGCTAATAATGCTCTATTAATGATTAGTTACAAGTGAATGATGGGGAATAGAGCCTAAATGACGATTTTTAGCATGATAAATACGAGGTTCATCATACCCCTATACTTAGACCATGCTCATCCCCGAGTATGAATGAATGACTTAGTTGATTACATCCCTGACTGTGCATGTGTATTTTCAAGGCTTACTTCATAGAAGACCCTTAATTTGGGTGATCCTAAAGTTCTGGGCTCAACCAAGCTTTAATTAAAAGGAATCCAACTTCTCTAATTTTCAGACTCTCTGCTTGTACATATAGTATAAGGATATGATTCTTAGTGTACTGCATTCATGAGAGTCAAGTTGAGACATCACCCAAAGTTCCAATCCAAGAGACTTTCCTCTAGACCTAATCCTCAACACTAGGGAATAAGTCTCTTCTTGCTTCAGTCAACCATCTCATTAGTTTGTCAGACTTGAGAGTGTAGATGGACAGCCAGATGATGGAGGGCATAGGATTGTGTCTGATTTTCTCTCCCTTACATTGGAACAAGGTGCCTCTCGAGTGCCTTATTACTCAACACAGGTATATTTTTATTTTATTGATCAATGTGTCCATCAAGAGAATTTAGAGTCGTCTACCCTTATTTTTCTGTGAGTACACCGGGGTGTGTCTCTTTTGAGTATCTAAGACCTTCGACACCCAAACTTGTATCGCTTACGATGCAGAGCCCTTTTTATGGTGCCAGCCCGACTCCTAGGTCCTAATTAGCGCTTGGTCCAAGTGGACACTTTGAAATGGTTGGGAGCGCTTGCCATTAGTGGAAGCTCATTTAGAATTTGACTTTGGAGGATAGAGCTTCTCTTTAACATTTCTTTTTCTTTTCTTTTGTTGGCTAGCTCCACTGCTTTTACCGAAAGTTGGCGCACACTGATCAACAATTTTCATTAAGTTTCATCACACCCTGGCACTTAGGTCATTTATCAAAGAGATAGCATATGAATCTTGTTCACATACTGGCTAGGGTTTTGCTGACACTTAGGTTCCCTGAAACCTTCACTAACTTTATCCCATCCTTGAGCATCAACTTTATCCCATCCTTGAGCATCATTAGATCGGATCTAAACTCAAATCTCTAGTCTCAGTTTCTCAAGTGATATCTCAACTCATCTCATCACTGCAGTTGTGGGAGTGATTGTGCTGATCATATTCTTTTTAAAGGTAGAGATGAAGAGTACAATATAGCGCTCAAATCTTTCAAACTAGGGAAGTGTGGATTATTAAGTTCTAAAAACCCTAATGACTAAGGCAGGATAACTCAGAATCTCAAGGTCTCAGAAATCAAGTGTCCTCAAAAATCCTCAAGCCTTGAGTGATAGTGAATGTTTCAGGAATATATCAACCCAGGAATGCATGAAATGCTTGATGAAATGCAAGACCATGATTGATTTTGTATATGCAAAAAGGTTTTTTTTAAATAGGTATTATTCACATAATATACACTATTTGTACCCATCCCCGGTGTTAGATAAAAACGAGTAGAGTACGAGCTATGGATAAAGTAGGTAGAATATATACAAACACACCTCCCTATACTTAGCTTGTGTTATGTCCTCATGGCACAAAGTGAGATGTTGACATAGCTCGTACTAAGTATAGATGGGCCAAAAATAGAAAGCGCAGAATGAAATATACAATGAAATCGGTCCCCTAAGTATAGGGTGACCGAGAGCGGGTAGATGCATATAAAGAAAAGTGTAGGTTCCAGAGAGGTGGTTTATCTGGGCAGATCAAATTTTTCGTCAAAATCTATACCCTGAGTGAAGGAGATCTATTCAACTTGTACTAATTGCTCGTTGGATTCGATGAAATGCTTGAGTAGCTGACCGTTGACTATAAATGTTTGCGTGGTATCTACGGTCTCAGATATTTCAACACTACCATTATTGTGTACCTCTTTTACAATGAAAGGTCCCGTCTATTTTGATTTCAACTTCCCTTGGAAAATTTTCAATTTTGCATTAAATAGACAAACTTTCTGCCTTGGGACAAAGATCTAGGTTTGAATGTTCTTGTCATGCCATCTCTTTACCTTGTCCTTGTAAATGGTGTTGTTTTCATAAGCATGATTTCAGATTTCAGATAGTTCATTCAAATTCATCTCTCGGTTCTTCTTTCCTTGGTGACAATTCCAATTAATCTTTTTGATTGCCCATTCTGATTTATGTATGAGTTCTGCGGGCAAATGGCATGGTTTTCCATATACCATTCTAAACGGGGAGGTGCCCAATGGGGTCTTATAAGCCGTCCGGTAGGCCCATAGAACCTGGTCCAGTAGTTGGGACCAGTTCTTCCTGTCAGGGCGGTCGAGCTTCTGTAAAATTCCTTTAACCTCCATGTTTGACACCTCGACCATGCCATTGGATTGTGGATGGTAAGGAGTAGCGACATGGTGCTCGATGTTGTATTCCTTAGTCAAGTTCTTCACCTCCCTGTTGACAAAGTGGCTTCCCCCATCAGATATTAAAACTTTTGGGATTCCAAACCTCGAAATAATATGATCTTTTAAAAACTTGCAAATAGTTTTGCTATCTGCTGCTCGAGTAGGGATAGCCTCCACCAATCTAGATAAATAATCAACTGCGAGAAGAATATATTCAAATCCATGACTATTAGGGAATGTGCCCATAAAGTCAATGCCCCGTGCATCGAATACATCACAGATGATCACAGGTTGCATAGGCATGGCATCTTTGGAACCAATGGTTCCTCCCATTCTCTGACAGACGGGGCACGACCTGACAAAATTGTAAGCATCTTTAAACAAGGTCGGCCAGTAAAATCCACATTGCAATATCTTCTCAGCGGTCCTCTTCCCAGAGTGATGTCCTCCAGCCTCTAAGGTGTGGCATAGATTGAGGATACTTTGGTATTCCTCTTGAGGAATACATCTTCTCCATATGCAATCCGGTCCTTCAAAGAAAAGGAACGGATCCTCCCAATGATAGTGTCTTGCTTCAGATATGAGTCGGTCGATTTTGTTTCTGGGTCAACCTTGAGGAACTTCGTTGGTGACAAGATAATTCACCGTGTCTGCATACCAAGGGAGTGAGTCAATAGCAGAAATTGACTCGTCTGGGAAGGTTTCACGGATGGATTCAGATTCTGGAATTTTTTTATGTTCGATCCGTGATAAATGATCAGCCACGACATTTTTAACACCAGGTTTGTCTTTAATCTCCAAATCAAATTCTTGAAGCAGTAGAATCCATCTCAGAAGTCATGCTTTTGCGTCCTTTTTGGCCATTAAGTATCGAATGGCAGAGTGGTCTGTGTAAACTATTACCTTAGATCCTATAAGTATAGATTGAAATTTTTCCAAGGCAAAAACTACAGCAAGCATTTCTTTTTCGGTCACTGTGTAATTTTTCTGAGCAGGGTCTAAAACTTTGCTTGCATGGTGAATAGCATATGGGATTCCATTTTTCGTTGTCCTAACACAGCCCCCACAGCGAAATCAGATGTGTCTGTCATGATCTCGAAGGGAAGAGACCAGTCTGGAGCTTGTGGGACGGGAGTCTCAATGATCCTTCTCTTGAGTAATTCGAAGGCTTCTAGACACTTATGATCTAGCAGGAATTCGGTGTCTTTCCCTAGAAGGTCAGTGATGAATCCACATTTCATCATCTTTATTCTATCATTTTGGTACTAAAAACCCTAGCAAATGCCTGTAAATACCCTTAAATAGAGCATATTAGCATCCATGCATGTGCATTCAGATAGTGTCTAAAATACTATAATTAAGGCCAAAATTATAGAATAAATAAAGAAAAGAAAAAGAATAAAATATTGTAAATATTTTATGACTCAAAACCCCCGAGACCTAGGCATCTTGATGAATAGGTCGACAAGGAATAAAGTAGGGGGAGATAAGGTCAGAAATACAGATAAAATACCTATACACTTTATTCATTCTTTATTCATTTTGGGACCTATTTTTGATTCCACTTTTATACATCAAATAAAGAAAATTTTTACATGAAGATTGTAGATAATTTTATAAAGAAAAATACAAAATTGATTTCACAGAAAAATAACGTACAGATAAAAAGTTATGATCTGAATAAGAATCCAGAATCCCAACTTCCCAGACCCGTATCTCACAACTGACAACTCCAAATGTAGCAAACTCACCTTTAATTGTATATAGAATAAAATAATCTATCCAATGGTGGTGGTTTCGCATTTGGCGGAGCTACGGTTTGAAAGTTGAGTTTTGGACCTCCGTTGTATAGCTATACTGATTAAATTATTCAATTTATTCTTTATTAATTATTTTTTTATTTTTTTATTTTTATAATGTTGTAAATATTACTTATAATAATAATGTACATTAAAACCAGAATAAAAATGCAAAGAAAAATAAAAATAAAAATGAACATATATAGAATACATAGGTACACTACCTATATCCATACCTATACATTATACCTTTATATTTTATTTAATATACAAAACTTTTTCATAAAAATAAAATAAAAATATATTTGTGTAGATAAAAGTACCTTATAATTTTATAAAATCATAAATAAAAATAATAATATTAAAAATACCTAAATAAAAATTGAATACTTAAATATATAGATATATATACTATAAAAGGCATAAATGCAAACTTGTAAAAATACGTCTCATAAAAATAAATAAAAATCACCATAAATTAATTCATAAAATAATAAACATTTTTTTTATAATTAAAAATCAATAAAATCGTTTGCTATTTTAAATTGATTTTAGAAATCTTTTTCTCCAGGTTTTTCCTGGTTGGTCCACGTGGACCAACCAGGGGGCTAGGAGAGTTGACCTCGGTCAACTCTCTGCCCAACACCTGGGCTGTGTCAGAGCTGCGTTTGACCTCGTTTTCAACCTTTTTTCGAGGCGAATCCTTTCATCCTTTCGTGAATCGACCTTCACGACTTTTGTAGCCCCTTCATAGAGCTTTCACGGCCTTGGATCATTTCGGGCATTGGACCACTGCTGCTCCTGATACACCTCGGTCAAGGGAGCCCTCCGTAAACCCCTTAAAACCAAACCTTGAATCCCATTTTGAATTTTGAACCGCATTATACCGAGTTTTCTTCCACCTGAGGGTCGAGTGGGAAGCCTGTTGGTGACAGCATCGGGTTTCCATCGCCCAAGCGGAGGAAGAGCGACATCTCAGGCGAGTTCCACACCTCCGGCAGCCGCCGTCGAGGTACCCCCTTCCCTCGTTCAACCTGGGCTCGAGGTAGTGTATTTTCTTTAGTGTTTTCGCCATCATTCCATTCCTGACGTCCCCAGCTTCATTTTCCCCCATTTATCCCGTTCATCCGCTAGTCGATTCGCTCAATCGACATTAGGCCGGAATATCTCCGGCCACCACCGCCGTCTCCGAGCCATCAACTCCCGTCGTTTTCCATCATTTTGCCACCTGGGGGTGCTCGGCATTTTGCCCGAGCCCTTCTTAACTTTTTGCAGGTCGCTGGAGGGAGAAGACCCCATCTGGGGGGTCGATTTTGAGGAACCGTGGTTCCTGGGACCCATTGCAGTTCTTGAGCCCGCTGTCGAGCATCGGCGCTCCTCGCCCCTTTTTGGCTCGGCTGGCGGATCGAGGAAACTCCCAGGAGTCGAAAGAGGACTCCAGCGACGAGAACGGAGGCCGGACCACCGCCAGATCGTAGATCGAAGTCCATCTCCGGCCGTGTTCTTCCCTGTTCTTGCAGGGAGGTCCACGGCCGTTGGATCGGGCTTCCAACCCAGAAGCTCCACCAACCGTCGGATCCAGAGAGGCCAGGATCGTCCGCTCCATTCAGATCTTCTAATCCTGGCCGCCCGTGCGAAGGGGTATCGGACGCCCGGAACTCGACACATGGCGCAAGTGAGCGCCCTCCGCCGTTGGATCCGCCCTTATGCTGGGTATTTTGCGCACATAACCCGGCGATTTTTGTTATTATTTATTAGTTTATAAGCTTTCGTCTGCTGTTCAAAGATTTTGTAATATTTGCGATAAAACCCCTGGATTTTGCGTATTTACTTTCATATCCCCGCCAGGTCGCGTGCGCGCCACGTGATCCTGGGAAGTTTTGCAAGAAAGCCCCTGCGGCTTTGGGTATTTACATTTAGTCCAGAATATAGTGTATTCAATGCAAAGTCTTGTGTGGAAATTTTGTATAGGCCCTTGGATATTTTGCATATTGCATGTATACCCTTGCCAGCCCTTTAATTTGTGCTTGTTTTGTCTATTTATTTGAAGCATCATTTTAGATCCAAAAATTCTAAAATTTTGAACTTAAGTTCCTGGGCACTTGAACCACGCCACCATTTTAGTTTTTGATTTTATTTTATTTTTATATTTATTAAAAATCAAAAACATGCCTTTTGTGTACTGTTTAGCTTAGAAAATGCCAAAAAATAGTAAAACCCCTCCAAAAATTCCAAAAAATTCACCTAGTGTCTATTTTCACTTATTTTAGTGTCAGTCCAAAAAACCACTAAAAATCTCAAAAGAAAAACCTTAGAAATTTAAAAACACTCAAAAACTTCAAAAAAATATATAAAATAGTAGAAAACTCTAAAAATACAAACTCAACTCCTGTTTGTTCTCTATTTCAGCAGCTTTATTTGAAAAATAGTGTGAAAAATTTTAAGTCCTGGTTGCTATTTTTAAATCTCATTTTATTCACAGCCAGCACTATTTACACTGTTTTGCTTTATTTCAGTCTTTAAAAAAATACCAAAAACACCTTGAAAAATCCCCAAAAATCACAAAAACAGTAAAAAATCATAAAAATATTAAAAACATTTTATTTCTAAAGTTTTGGTTATTTTTGCACATTTTTATAAATATTTTGTCTTGCTTTTCATTACATTGTCTTTATTTTCCAATATTGAAAATAAAAAAATATAATATATAAAATATAAAAAAATCAGAAAATTAAAAATCAAAATATAAAATTAAAAATTAAATAAAAATAAAAAAAATTAAAATTAAAAACCCACAAAATTTATTTGCTTGCTTGCTTAGTGTAGACACTTCACACATTCACTTGTGCACACATTTTTGAATTGCCCTGTTTGCTCCCTGTGTTCGAACTCTCTGCATACTTGTCACTATACACCATTTGTGCAGAGTTAAAAATAAATTTGACTCCACACTTGTTTTTCATTGTTTGATACTTGATTGTGGGTTCATTGTTGATTAATCACATTTTATCGTGGGTCGCCACAGCGACGTATTTAGACCCTCGATAATTTGCGGTTATCAAATGGTGCCGTTGCCGGGGAGCAACAGCGAGTAGTTCACATTTTGTTTGATTGTGTGATTGTTTACCATAGCAGTAGTTTACCTCTCTTACATTTTTGATATATCTTGTTGAGCTATCTGACCATTTATTTCTTGTCTTCTTGCGAGGGACCGCGGAGCAAGACGGATCGCTTAGGTGAACCGGAGCAACCTTGGGAAGCGGAGCCGGCCTTCTTGGGCCAAGCCGGCAGGAGAGAGCAGGAGGAGTGAGAGAGAGTGGTAGATTAGTTTTTGTGAGAGAGTGACTTATTAATTTGTAATAATACAGGTACACTTGGACTCTTGGACACTACCGGGCCTAATTTCCAGGTGTTTGTTCACCCGGGGGCTCACTGCAGTTTTTGACGAGTTTTCCTCGCTTGTCATTTTCCGGTTTTGTTTTCCTTTTTCATTTCTTTTGTGGATTGAGCTCTTAGTTATAGGTCCTGCTTGATTCGATTAGAATAGGTCCAAACACCCTAATTATCTTTGCATGCTCCTATAGTTCGTATTTGGACTTAGACTAATTAAACAGTTAGCCCCCTTTCTTAGATCCGCAGCGCCGCGAGCCCTCTCCATCAAGCGCTACTCCTGAACTCGATGTGTCGAGAAGAGGAGGGGAGGGTCTAGACCGGACTCTTAGGATCGACGATAGGAGGTTGACTTGTGGTTCTTCACGCTAGCAGTTGCCTATTCTAGGACGATTTCCGTTGTGCATATCGGCATATAGATTAGGTTTAAAAATTCTGCTTTGCATCCCGCATGGAGAGAGCTGGGATTCACTGTAAGTCTTCTAACTTGGCATCCATCATTTAGGCACAAAGGTGAGATTTCCATCTTTGTGTCAACTTGCACGGCTTTTCTGACTCTACTCTCCCTCTGTTTTTGGACAAAGTAGGATCAAGAAAACACAAAAATCGTTAGGCGCTTGTTTGAATCTACTCAAAAGAAGCGATAACAACAAAAAAAATTAAAAAAGGGACTGCTAAGAAAACTTGACCAAAAATAAAATTGGTAATTGGATTCATTGCTTGGGGAGAGTAACACCCTCACTTGTATTCAGGTTGCATGGGAAGGTCTCCTTCCAAGTGAGGTGAGCGCTTCGTAAGGATTAGAGCCAAAAACCCAGCTTGTGGCTGCCTTGTGTATCTCCTGGATTTCCGAAGTATTGGCGCTTCTATCGTACGTGGACGAGTAGGGCTTGGTCAACATTGGTGACTCTCTATTGTGAAGTATCGAGCCTAGGCCACGCCTTCACGGGGGTGTCTGTCTCATCGTCTCGCGTCCGAGTAGGTTCTTGCACGCTCACGGGTGATTCTGTTGCGAGCGAGTTCCGAAGTATCGGTTTCGCCTATTGGCTTCCTCTCTTATTCTTTGGCTGAGTAGGGATCCAGGAAGGGTTACAAGGACCTCAAAAAGTGCAAGCTACAGGTTACACAGGAGGAGGACAAGTACGGGATACTCTTCCGGTAGTACTCTCTCTCCTTTAGGCGTAGCGTTCTAAGGACTCGTGAAAAGATAACTTCCTGAATCAAGATAAAATTGACAAGATAAAAGCCGAACCTTCACGGCTTCACGTGTTGAGTTGGTGAACTTATCCCTGATTTGTGTTTGATTGCTAGATTTGTTAAGGTCAAGATCAAAAACACAGCACAATTGTGCGCAATTTTGCTTCTCATTTCTTCATTCTTCTTCTTGCATTTTCCCTGCTCTTCCCGAATAATCAAGATGATGGGACGGAGATCTCTTAGGCCGACTCTGTCGGCACCGCTATCCAGCACTCCTCCTCATTCATCTAGGAATACCTCGGAGAGTCCGCTCTCCGAGCCTGAGTTCACATCCACCCTGTTCCCCCTCGACCACCCTTCCCATTCTCCTTCTCTCAGTCCAATTGTTTCAGAATTCAGTGCATCACAGAGTTCAGCTCATTCGACAGCACCTGAGATGGCCTCTTTTGCGTTTTTAGAAAATCCAGTGATGGCAGACAGAGGCGAGCACCCAGATGACCATGATCACCCTCCATTCATAATTGATCAGGTGGCCATCAACAACTCCTTGTTAGCGTCCCTGGAGACAATGCAGAGACAGATCCGTGACCAGGGAACATTCATGGGTGATCTGATGAGAGAGATAGCACAGATGAGAGAGAACCGACCTGGGGCGGTGAAGGTAGAGGAGGAGGAGGACCAGATGCAGGAGGAGGCGATCCAGACGCTGAGCGACCGCCACAGACCATTATGAGGGAGTTGCACAACCCAGCTGCATCCCTTACTCACCGTTGGATCAGACTCCCGCCAATTCACGGAGATTTCGATCTTCGGCCCCACACTATCCAGCTTCTACCCAAGTTCCATGGGTTGCCGACCGAAGAGCCGCACCTCCACCTCCAGGAATTCGAGATGATTTGCAGCACTATCCATGATCGGTTGATGACCGAGGACACCATCAAGATGATTGCCTTTCCATTCTCTTTGGTTGATAGAGCCGCATATTGGCTCAAACACCTTGGGCAATTCGTCGACACATGGGCAGATCTCCGGACCGCGTACTTGAAGAAGTATTACCCTCTCGGCCGGACCAACGCAGCTCGAGCCATGATCAGTAACTTCGTCATGATCCCAAATGAACAGTTCCATGAGGCCTGGGATCGATTCAGAGAGCTCATCGACCGGTGTCCACATCATGACATCTCCAAGCCCAACCTCGTGCAGAGTTTCTTCTGTGGGCTGACACCGGAGCTGCAGGGGTTAGTGAACGCCTCTTGCGGTGGGTCTTATTTCTCCAAGGGAGAAGACGACGTCTGGGCCATCTACGAAGGCATGGCAGAAAACTTTACTGTGATGGCCCAAGCCCGGGTCTACACTCAGCAGAAGCCCCCGCAAGGGGCAGGATCATTTCAGAGGATCGCCCACATCGAAGCCGGTCCCAACACAGTGTCAGTTGCCGCAGCCCAAGCTGAATCAGCCGCAGCCGACATGGGCATCATTAGTGAGAAGCTGGACCGCCTCGAGATCCTCGAGAAGAAACAGATGCAAGGCATGGCCCAGATGGACCAGATTGCCAAGACCATGAGTGATCTGAAGACGCAGATCTTGTGCATTCAGGAGGCACAAACTCATTCACAACAGCCTCCCAGATCACGTGCTGATCCGAGTAGCAGCAATTCCAACCAGGCATCTACCTCATACCGCCAGGTGAATCACATTCAGGCAGAGCCGGTTCCCTTGCTGCAGTACTATCCATCTCAACCACCATCTGCGGATACGCAGATGGTGGTCTATCAGCCGGAGCAGCCGCTGGCCGTTCTTCCTCCACCCTCCTTCGAGCAGGAACCATTGATGGAAGTCAATGGGATCTGGTACGACCGGTACCCTCAGCCCGGGATTCGTCGGGATCATCCCGGATTCCATTGGGGCAATGGTGGATCCTCCTCCCAGCAACAGAATCCTGCCCAAGGATAGCAGAACGGCCAGCCACAGCAGCAACACCAGCAGCCCCAGTATGCCCAGCAGCAGCAATACCAGAGAGACTCTCGTCCTGCCTATCAGGGACAACAGTGGAGGCAGCGATAGCAGCCTCAGCAGTCTTATTCCCATCACCCCCAGTATCAACCACAGCAGCAGCAGCAGCCCCATTTCCAGCAGGGACAACCATCCGGTTCTCAGGGTCCCGCTTTTGAGAACCCAGCTCTCGATGATCTTGCCCGCTTGCTCTCCGAACAGCGAGCATCCTTCAGGCAAGAAATGGATAAACTCCGGCAGGAGGTGAGGGAGATTATAAAAGGGAAGGCCGCCATACCCGCTCAGATTGAACCTAACCCAAACAATCTGAAAAGAAAGTCTGAGCAGGTAAAGTTTACAGAGGATACCTCTCCTAGTGACTATTTGAGCGATATGTCATATTCTTTCTATGATGCTGATTTTGTGACTACTAGGAGCGGTAGGATGCCCGCCGGCGGTGCCTCTTTTGAGCGACAACCAGAGGCAGGATCAGGAGCGCCAGAGGAGCAGAGGAGCGGTGCTGATGCCGCTCATGATGATGTTGACGGTGGTGCTGATGCCACCCATGATGAAGTCCAGGACGACGGTGCTGATGCCGTCGTGATACCAGTTGCAGACGGTGGTGCTGATGCCACCATTTTGGATGATGAACCAGAGCGCGGTGCTGATGCCGCGAAGACCGGTGCTAGTGGTGGTGCTGAGGCCACCACATCCACTTTTGTTGAGCCACCATCTGTGATGTTGCCACATATTGTACCCAAGGACTGTGGGAACAAAAAGAAAAACAAAAAGATGAATAAAGGAAAGGTTTCTGTCCAAATTGCGGATCCATATGTGGTGAATGATGATTATTGTATGGATTCTCCTTCTTCACAGGCACAGGGACCGAGTCCTAATCCTCCATCTGAGGAGTCCACTACCATCCCCTTCCCTGAGGCGCTCTGCCGTGCGAAGGGGAATAAAAAAGAAAATCCTAAAAAAGATCAGCAGGTAGAGTTCGGCAACCAAATGATTGATAGATTTCACATTCAGCTGACTCTACGAGAAGCATTTGAGCATATCCCCTTCTTCAAAAAGAACTTGAAAGAGACAACTATTGTCCGAAGGAAGAAGAGGCACAGAGATCAAATCTATATGCTCACTCATGACACTTGCTGAGCCATTCAGAACACATTGCCAGCTAAGCGACCCGATACAGGAGCTTCCTATGTCAGATGCGAGATCCAGGAGCAGCGGTTCGATCGTACTCTATTAGACAGCGGGTCTTCGATCAACCTCCTTCCGGCAGCCTTACTCAAGCGATTCGAGTTTGGCCCTCTTCTTCGAAGCAGAACAGTCCTTCAGTTTGCTGACAGGTCGATTAAGAGGCCGAAGGGGTTGTTGAAGGACGTGGTCGTTACCATTCAGGGCCTGAAATTCCCCGTGGACTTTGTTGTATTGGACATGGAGATCCCTAAGTCGGTAACCGATGCCCCCATCATACTTGGACGCCCATTCTTGGCCACTGCCAAGGCGGTATCCGACCATGACAGTGGGAAGGTATGTTTTCGCGTAGAGGGCGAAAGCATACAAATAGATACGATCGACCAGACCAGAGCCAGAGAGTTGGCATGCTCAGAGCAATCCAGCGAAGCCGAGCAGATGACAGAGGAGGAGCTAGACATCCACCAGGTTTGTGATTTCGAGATGACTGATGATGAATCCAACTGGAAAGATCCCGTAGCACCGACCCTCGCCTTGCCTACAGAGTCACTATATCTAAAGCTCATGGCAATCGAGAGCCGGGAGAGCACATCCCTGGATGAGGATATATCTGAGGCTGACAGTGTTGTGATGAGTGGTGCTGAGGAATTTCAATCATGTTCATCTTCTTCAGATCCCTCGGATTCAGACATTGACTGGGATGACTTTGATGATTATTTGCCTTGTCTAATTCCTTTTGAGCCAACAGCCATGACAGAGTGCGAGCCAGTGCAGTTTATAGATGATTCAGCAGGACGCCCTTCGTCAGAAATTCATGCAGAGCGAGAGTTCTCCCATGCAGACCTGGTAGCATTTACACAGACATATCAGAAGCCAGATCTGCCACCTCCCAGTTGTCCAGAACGGAAACCTCTACCGCAGTCGATGACATACAGATTCCTTGCAGGTGAGCCAGAAATGTACCCAGTCATTATCTCAGCAGATTTGACTGGAGAACAAGAATCTCGTCTGATGGAGGTTCTTGAAAGAAACCGCAAGGCAATCGGTTGGAGTATAGCTGATCTCCAGGGGCTGAGCCCAAATCTTTGCTCTCACCACATCTATCTTGAGGATAACGCTAAGCCGTCGCGTGAGTTCCAACGCCGGCTGAACCCGAATCTTAGAGATGTAGTCATGAAAGAAATTTCAAGATGGTGGAGCACCGATTTCATCTATCCCATCTCCGACTCCAAATGGGTAAGTCCGCTACATGTGGTACCCAAGAAAACGGGTATCACTACAGTTGTCAATGAGTCTGGAGAGGAGATCGCTACCAGAGTGCCCACTTCTTGGAGGGTCTGTGTGGACTACAGACGATTGAATGAGGCCACCAAGAAGGATCACTTCCCGCTACCATTAAATTATCAGATTATCGAGCGGTTAGCCGGGAAGAGTCATTATTGTTTTCTTGACGGGTACTCTGGATATAATCAAGTGGCCATTGCGCCCGAAGACCAGGAGAAAACGACATTCACCTGTCCGTTTGGGACGTATGCTTTCAGACGGATGCCCTTTGGTCTATGTAACGCTCCGGCGACATTCCAAAGGTGCATGTTGTCCATCTTCTCGGACATGGTGGGTGACTGTTTAGAGGTCTTCATGGATGACTTCTCGGTCTATGGTGACGGGTTCGACGCTTGTCTTGACTGCCTAGACCGTGTGCTAAAGCGCTGCATTGAGGTCAATCTTGTCTTATCCTGGGAGAAGAGTCATTTCATGATGACTCAAGGGACGGTCCTTGGTCATATCGTCTCCAACAGGGGCATGGAGGTCGATCCGGCTAAGGTGGATATCATCAGAAAACTCAATCCACCGTCCAACTTGCGTCAGTTACGGTCTTTTCTGGGGCATGTCGGTTTCTACCGACGGTTCATTCAGGACTTCAGTCGAATTGCCCGACCGCTCACTGACTTGCTGACAAAAGACACCGAGTTTATTGTCAATGATAAGTGTCTTGAATCTTTTGAAACTCTCAAAAATATGGTTGTTTCAGCTCCTGTCCTTCAGCCACCCGATTGGTCTCTCCCATTCGAGATCATGACGGATGCTTCAGATTTTGCCGTTGGGGCTGTGCTTGGACAGAGGAGGGATGGTTTACCTTTTGCCATTCACTACGCCATCCGGACCTTGGATGCCGCTCAGCGGAATTACACTGTGACTGAGAAAGAGATGCTGGTCGTAGTCTTCGCTCTTGATAAGTATCGATCTTACATTCTCGGATCTAGAGTAACCATCTACACTGATCACACCGCCATCCGGTACCTAATGTCTAAGAAGGATGCCAAAGCACGTCTCACCAGATGGATCCTTCTACTCCAGGAATTTGATATTGAGATTAAGGACAAGCATGGAGTCAAGAATGTGGTGGCGGATCATCTCTCCAGATTGGAGAATCTTGAGGAATCTGAGCCCAGTGCACCTATCTCAGAGACATTTCCAGATGAGGCGATCCTGGCTATCACCTCGCTCCCGTGGTATGCTGACATTGTGAACTATCTTGTAGCCAAGACGGTTCCACAAGGTTGGCCCAGGCAGAAACTCGAGACCTTCCTGACGAAGGCCAAGTTTTACCATTGGGAGGATCCCGTCCGTTATCATGAAGGAGGGGACAACATCTGGAGGAGGTGCATTCCACAAGAAGAGCATCATAGCGTCCTCACATACTGCCACAAGCTTGAGGCAGGAGGACATCATTCTGGAAAAAGAACAGCACAGAAGGTGCTTCAATCCGGCCTATGGTGGCCTACTCTCTTCAAGGATTCTGATGAGTTCGTGAAGAGATGTACTGACTGTCAGAAAATGGGAACCTGCGGACAGAGAGACATGATGTCCATGCAACCTATTCACTTTTGTGAGGTTTTTGATGCATGGGGGATTGATTTCATGGGCCCATTTCCTAAGAGTCAGGGATTCGAGCATATTTTGCTCGTTGTGGATTATGTCAGCCGATGGGTTGAAGCCATCCCCGCCCGAGCCGCAGACGCTAAAACCATTTGCAAATTCTTGAGGAAAAATATCATTTCACGGTTCGGGGTACCTAGAGTCTTGATTTCAGACGGGGGGTCTCACTTCATCAATGACAAGGTCAGGGCCCTTGCAGACAAGTTCGGCATTGACCATCGGGTTGCCACTCCATATCGCCCTCAGACTAATGGTCTTGCCGAAGTATCGAATCGGGAGATAAAGACTATCTTGCAGAAAGTTGTCCGCCCAGACCGAAAGGATTGGTCACAGCTTTTGGACTCGGTCTTGTGGGCCTATCGGACTTCTTTCAAGAATCCATTGGGGACATCTCCCTTTCGTCTCGTCTATGGCAAGCCGTGCCATTTGCCAGTGGAGATCAAGCACAAATCCTTTTGGGCAGTCACTGAGTTACTTTTAGATCCGGAGAGTATAGGAGACCAGAGAAGAGCATAATTGGCAGCCCTGGAAGAACTGAGAGACACAGCCTTTTCGAACAGCCTACAGTATAAAGAGAAAGTGAAGACATGGCACGATTCGCATATCAGCCATAAAAAGTTTGAGCCAGATCAGAGAGTATGGTTGTTTGATTCCAGGCTGAAATTATTCCCAGGGAAGTTGCAGAGCAAGTGGAAAGGTCCTTATGTGGTCAGAAAGGTACATGACAATGGTAGCATCGACATATCCGAACCGTCATCTTCCTCTACCTTCCGCGTCAATGGTCAACGCCTGAAACTATATCTTGATCATGATCCGCCGACCATTGACGTTGCCCCCATTCTTCTGGTATGAGATGTACTCTTTGACTCACATCATCTGCATCTCATACACGGTGATCAATTCCATCTTTCGCTGTACAGATCCATCTGTTCATATCACGATTTCATCTGTTAATGCATTTTCTTCTTTCCTTCTTTTCTTCTTTTCCATCTCTATCTTCTTTATCTATCAAAAAGGTGCCGCCCTTGTAGACAGTTTTCCATACTTAGGACGTACTTTGTCCTAAGTATAGGGGGGCGTGCACCCCGAGTTCTGTCATTTTCATTTCGATCCTCTTCATTATCTCCTCTTCTTGTCTATACTTAGGGATATTTTACCCTAAGTATAGGGGGGGACAATCTGAGTACGATCTGTTCATTCCCGCCCTTGACCCTCCCTGCGTTGTGTACAGTCTGCTATACTTAGGATTATTTGATCCTAAGTATAGGGGGGACGGTCGACTTCTCATTCATTGATTCCTTCGTATTTATTTATTCTTTAGACTTGTCTATACTTAGTACGAGCTATGGCTTCTCTTTTCTCTCTGATCTATGAGGACATAGCTCAAGCTAAGTATAGGGGGGTCGTATATACTGCGTATATACTTTAGCCATAACTCGTACTTTCGTATTTTCCTAATATGGCTAATAAGTCATTAAAATTCATTAAAAAATCCCTAATAAAAGGTGTTTTGTTCCTCAAATTCTTTTTGTATTCACTGATTAATAAATCAGGTGAAAATGTTTTTTGCAAAATGTTTGAAAAATAGTTTGAAAATCTTTGTGAACATCTATTGAAAACTATTTTGAAAATATTTTGTTACATGTTTTCAACCTTTGTAAAAATAGTGTGGTTTGTAAAATTTATTTTCTTTGTGTGAAATAAAATGTTTGAAAAATGCTTTGCAAATGGTTTGAAAAATGGTTGCAAAAATATTTGAAAAACCTATATATACTGTTTTGACAACCGATTGCAAAATGATTTTCAAATGAGTGTACATGTTTGTAAAAATGTTTGTAAAAATTATTTTGGACTATAGTTTTCAAAAATTGTTTGAAAAACCTTGTGTCAAATAAGTTTGAGGATTACTAACATCCCACCAAAATTCACTACCTATATATGTGTATAAAACTGACCACTTACCATGTAAATTCTTAAAATCCATTTCTTGTAAATATAAGAAGCACTCCCGTGTACATATTTTTAACCTAGATTTTAGCCAAAATCTTTTTGTTTTCAAAAATCCCCAAAACATTTGCAAAACTAAAATCCAAAAACATCTAAAAAAACCTTTTTGAAAAATACAAAAAATGCATGCATCATATTTTTAAAAATCCATAAAAAGTTCAAAATCTTTGAAAATTGCATCACAAAAATATTTTCTGCATTGCATTGCATAGCATTCGCATTTTTCGGATTGGGTTTGATAGTTGAACAAGTCTAAGTAAAATCCGGAGATTGGAGCTTGATTGGACCTTAAAATCTACCTAATAACAGGAACCTTATAGGAACTGGGTTTGAGGTACTTCAGGTCTAGCTGACTTAATTCTTTGAGGATCACGGGACTTGGTTCAATGGATTCTTGACTGTCTAAGTAGAGTATTTCGGAGCACACGCACGACTCTTGTTGATAATGACCTAACTTGGACACCTGCACCTTTCACATAGCTCTCCATGGATGAGGTGGTGAGGAGGCAGCTTCCTTTAGCTTGGGGTAGCATATGAGGGTAGTACTTCTAGGCGGAACCTCTCTTCTTCTTATAGTGAAGGAAGTGCACCTCAACTTGGTCTCGTGGTGATGAAGGCTAAAGACAGAAGCCATGGGTTGCAATAAAGCTTCAAAAGAGGGATAGTCTACTGGCTCAAGAGGAAAATTTCTTGTATATATGCCGCACCATGTAGATATGTTGTACAGATGCACTTAAAAAAAAGAGAAGAACTCCAAAAAAGTGGTGGGTCGGATTGAAAATTTAATAACCCCACCGGAGTGTATATAGTTCAATAAAGCAAAAGCTTATGGTATCCATGTTACATCTCATGAAGCTTGCAGCGGGAGACTTGGCTACACTGGCAGAGCTTCCAAAAGTCTATACTTCTTCCCCCTCTTCTTGAGCCGGTTGCAATTGAACTTAGAAGGGAATACCCCGCTTCTCGAGGAAAGAGTTGCTAGACCGAGGCATTAGAGTTACCAGGTCGGGGGAGGTTGTTTCTTTGTCACTTCTGAGGTGGGGAGCTACATATCACTCACAATGTACGAGTCAGACTCATAGTCGTAAGAGATTGCGTATGAGTTGAAGTATTTCTGACCTGGCTATTGAGGAGACTTGGATAGAGTTTTGGGATTCTCAAGGACTGTTGGATTTCAAATTTGGTTCTCATTAAGGTTCCGACCGCACTAAAATTCCAAAGGTCCGACTTAAGCTCCAAACTTTGATTTTGTGAAGACAAGTTTGATAATTGAACCAAATCCAACTTTCTTCTTTTTCTTTTCTTTCTTTTTCTTTTGCACTTATTGCATAAGTGTTTGCTAGGGACTAACAAAGGTAAAGTATAGGGGGATGATGAATCCACATTTCATCATCTTTATTCTATCATTTTGGCACTAAAAACCCTAGCAAATGCCTGTAAATACCCTTAAATAGAGCATATTAGCATCCATGCATGTGCATTCGGATAGTGTCTAAAATACTATAATTAAGGCCAAAATTATAGAATAAATAAAGAAAAGAAAAAAATAAAATATTGTAAATATTTTATGACTCAAAACCCCCGAGACCTAGACATCTTGATGAATAGGTCGACAAGGAATAACGTAGGGGGAGATAAGGTCAGAAATACAGATAAAATACCTATACACTTTATTCATTCTTTATTCATTTTGGGACCTATTTTTGGTTCCACTTTTTATACATCAAATAAAGAAAATTTGTACATGAAGATTGTAGATAATTTTATAAAGAAAATTACAAAATTGATTTCACAGAAAAATAACGTACAGATAAAAAGTTATGATCTGAATAAGAATCCAGAATCCCAACTTCCCAGACCCGTATCTCACAACTGACAACTCCAAATGTAGCAAACTCACCTTTAATTGTATATAGAATAAAATAATCTATCCAATGGTGGTGGTTTCGCATTTGGCGGAGCTACGGTTTGAAAGTTGAGTTTTGGACCTCTGTTGTATAGCTATACTGATTAAATTATTCAATTTATTCTTTATTAATTATTTTTTTATTTTTTTATTTTTATAATGTTGTAAATATTACTTATAATAATAATGTACATTAAAACCAGAATAAAAATGCAAAGAAAAATAAAAATAAAAATGAACATATATAGAATACATAGGTACACTACCTATATCCATACCTATACATTATACCTTTATATTTTATTTAATATACAAAACTTTTTCATAAAAATAAAATAAAAATATATTTGTGTATATAAAAGTACTTTATAATTTTATAAAATCATAAATAAAAATAATAATATTAAAAATACCTAAATAAAAATTGAATACTTAAATATATAGATATATATACTATAAAAGGCATAAATGCAAACTTGTAAAAATACGTCTCATAAAAATAAATAAAAATCACCATAAATTAATTCATAAAATAATAAACATTTTTTATTTTATAATTAAAAATCAATAAAATCGTTTGCTATTTTAAATTGATTTTAGAAATCTTTTTCTCCAGGTTTTTCCTGGTTGGTCCACGTGGACCAACCAGGGGGCTAGGAGAGTTAACCTCGGTCAACTCTCTGCCCAACACCTGGGCTGTGTTAGAGCTGCGTTTGACCTCGTTTTCAACCTTTTTTCGAGGCGAATCCTTTCATCCTTTCGTGAATCGACCTTCACGACTTTTGTAGCCCCTTCATAGAGCTTTCACGGCCTTGGATCATTTCGGGCATTGGACCACTGCTGCTCCTGATACACCTCGGTCAAGGGAGCCCTCCGTCAACCCCTTAAAACCAAACCTTGAATCCCATTTTGAATTTTGAACCGCATTATACCGAGTTTTCTTCCATCTGAGGGTCGAGTGGGAAGCCTGTTGGTGACAGCATCGGGTTTCCATCGCCCAAGCGGAGGAAGAGCGACATCTCAGGCGAGTTCCACACCTCCGGCAGCCGCCGTCGAGGTACCCCCTTCCCTCACTCAACCTGGGCTCGAGGTAGTGTATTTTCTTTAGTGTTTTCGCCATCATTCCATTCCTGACGTCCCCAGCTTCATTTTCCCCCATTTATCCCGTTCATCCGCTAGTCGATTCGCTCAATCGACATTAGGCCGGAATATCTCCGGCCACCACTGCCGTCTCCGAGCCATCAACTCCCGTCATTTTCCATCATTTTGCCACCTGGGGGTGCTCGGCATTTTGCCCGAGCCCTTCTTAAATTTTTGCAGGTCGCTGGAGGGAGAAGACCCCATCTGGGGGGTCGATTTTGAGGAACCGTGGTTCCTGCGACCCATTGTAGTTCTTGAGCCCGCTGTCGAGCATCGGCGCTCCTCGCCCCTTTTTGGCTCGGCTGGCGGATCGAGGAAACTCCCAGGAGTCGAAAGAGGACTCCAGCGACGAGAACGGAGGCCGGACCACCGCCAGATCGTAGATCGAAGTCCATCTCCGGCCGTGTTCTTCCCTGTTCTTGCAGGGAGGTCCACGGCCGTTGGATCGGGCTTCCAACCCAGAAGCTCCACCAACCGTCGGATCCAGAGAGGCCAGGATCGTCCGCTCCATTCAGATCTTCTAATCCTGGCCGCCCGTGCGAAGGGGTATCGGACGCCCGGAACTCGACACATGGCGCAAGTGAGCGCCCTCCGCCGTTGGATCCGCCCTTATGCTGGGTATTTTGCGCAGATAACCCGACAATTTTTGTTATTATTTATTAGTTTATAAGCTTTCGTCTGCTGTTCAAAGATTTTGTAATATTTGCGATAAAACCCCTGGATTTTGCGTATTTACTTTCATATCCCCGCCAGGTCGCGTGCGCGCCACGTGATCCTGGGAAGTTTTGCAAGAAAGCCCCTGCGGCTTTGGGTATTTACATTTAGTCCAGAATATAGTGTATTCAGTGCAAAGTCTTGCGTGGAAATTTTGTATAGGCCCCTGGATATTTTGCATATTGCATGTATACCCTTGCCAGCCCTTTAATTTGTGCTTGTTTTGTCTATTTATTTGAAGCATCATTTTAGATCCAAAAATTCTAAAATTTTGAACTTAAGTTCCTGGGCACTTGAACTTCCACGACACCATTTTAGTTTTTGATTTTATTTTATTTTATTTTTATATTTATTAAAAATCAAAAACATGCCTTTTGTGTACTGTTTAGCATAGAAAATGCCAAAAAATAGTAAAACCCCTCCAAAAATTCCAAAAAATTCACCTAGTGTCTATTTTCACCTATTTTAGTGTCAGTCCAAAAAATCACTAAAAATCTCAAAAGAAAAACCTTAAAAATTTAAAAACACTCAAAAACTTCAAAAAATTATATAAAATAGTAGAAAACTCTAAAAAATACAAACTCAACTCCTGTTTGTTCTTTATTTCAGCAGCTTTATTTGAAAAATAGTGTGAAAAATTTTGAGTCCTGGTTGCTATTTTTAAATCTCATTTTATTCACAGCCAGCACTATTTGCACTGTTTTGCTTTATTTCAGTCTTTAAAAAAATACCAAAAACACCTTGAAAAATCCCCAAAAATCACAAAAACAGTAAAAAATCATAAAAATATTAAAAACATTTTATTTCTGAAGTTTTGGTTATTTTTTCACATTTTTATAAATATTTTGTCTTGCTTTTCATTACATTGTCTTTATTTTCCAATATTGAAAATAAAAAAATATATATAATATATAAAATATAAAAAAATCAGAAAATTAAAAATCAAAATATAAAATTAAAAATTAAATAAAAATAAAAAAAATTAAAATTAAAAACCCACAAAATTTATTTGCTTGCTTGCTTAGTGTAGACACTTCACACATTCACTTGTGCACACATTTTTGAATTGCCATGTTTGCTCCCTGTGTTCGAACTCTCTGCATACTTGTCACTATACACCATTTGTGCAGAGTTAAAAATAAATTTGACTCCACACTTGTTTTTCATTGTTTGATACTTGATTGTGGGTTCATTGTTGATTAATCACATTTTATCGTGGGTCGCCACAGCGACGTATTTAGACCCTCGATAATTTGCGGTTATCAGTCAGTTAATGGTCGGGCAATTTTTGAAAAGTCTTTGATAAATCTCCTGTAAAATCCGACATGCCCTAGAAAAGGCCATATTTGTTTCACATTTGTTGGTGGCTCGAGTTTCTTGATGACATCAACTTTGGCAGGGTCAACCTCCATTCCCTTCTTGGAGATGACATGCCCTAAGACAATTCCCTCTTTCACCATGAAATGGCTTTTCTCCCAAGAGAGCACAGATTCACTTCCCTACACTTCTTGAGGACTCGATCCAGATGCGCAAGACAATCATCGAATGAATCACCATGGATCGAGAAGTCATATATGAAGACTTTCAGGAAATCCCCAACCATGTCGGCAAAAATTGCAATCATGTATCGCTGAAAGGTGCCAGGGGCATTGCAAAGCCCAAAAGGCATTCGCTTGGACAGCAGGAAATGATCTTTCTTCGTTGCGGCATTCAGGTGCCTGTAATCCACACAGACACGCCACGACGTAGGTACCCGTGTTGTGATCTCTTCTCCCTCCTCATTGGTGATAATTTGAAGTCCCGACTTTTTCGGAACTACATGCAACGGTAACACCCATTTGGAGTCGAAGAAGGGATAAATGAACCCAACCTTACACCATTTTTCGATCTCAGTCTTAACCACTTCCCGTAAGTTTGGATTCAATCTACGTTGGCATTCACGGGAAGCTGTGGGATGTAAAAAAGCATCGGTAGGGGAGCGTTCCGCCTTAGAGGGAAGCGCCCGCGCAAGCAGGTGTGGACGAAGCGGAGTTTAGCATTATCCTCCAGGTAAATATGGTGTGAGCACAGGGCTGGGTTTATCTCGAGGAGATCACACAATCTCCAGCCTATAGCCTTGCGGTTTTTCTCTAAAACATTAAGCAGGCGGATCTCCTACTCTTTGGTCAGATGTGAACTGATAATGACTGGAAACCGTCCATTTTCTCTTACAAGGAAGGCATACTTAAGTGTAGGGGGCAATGGTTTGAGTTCAGGAAGGTCAATGATGTTGCTCGAATCTGGTCCCCTTAGTGATGCTTCTTGTTGTGATGTGGATGCTTGCAGTGTATCCATATCAGCCACCATCGTGGTTATTTCTGGTATCGGAATGCTAATGATGGAATATGGTGTGGCAAGCGCCGCGTCCGATCTGTGTACCTCTGTCAAGGATTGTCCATAAGGAGAATGGACTGACAGGTCCAGAGGGGCCTCTGAGTCTCCTTGAGTATAGGTAGATGCATGAATGAGCTGGCAGATTAAGTCGTCAACAATTTCCTCCTCAGATGAGGTTGAGCCTATCATATCGGTCGGATTTTGATTCCAGGGCCCAACAGTTGCTACTATATATTCAGTCTCAGTTTCTGATTTTTCTGACTCGATGCTCGACTCAGTGTCAGGTCTTTGAAACCTAGTTTGCTCCATTTTCAGTTCTACTTTTCCAAATTGGATTCTCCCAGATGTGTAATCAAATATAGCTCTTGCGGTCCTCAAAAAGAGTCGCCCTAGTATCATTTGAGAGTCTTTCCTTGACCTTGAATGTAGTGAATTTGGTGTATGGGTGCGGGGGTTGCAGTCAGGGCTGGTATCTTTCATACCCTGTCAGCCAATTCCTCCATTTGTTTAGGCAATTTAGCCAATTTCTCCATATCAGATGATTTATGGAGCTCATCCACCTTCTTATAAATTTGCTCGACCATAGTTATCTTATCAGCTATTATTCCCATATCAGCACTGTGATCGGTCGTCAGATTATTTACCGTCTTTTTGGAGCCGACTATGTAAGACCGGCTGGTGGTTTGTGCACGACTGGATTCAACAAGTCTCTCGAACACCTTGTAGACAATGTCCTCGTGGCGTCCCATGTAGCTTCCTCCGCAAGATGCACTAACCAACTCTTGAGTCTCAGGGTTCAGCCCGCTGACAAGACTTTGGACCAGCATCATTTTACTTATCCCGTGTCATGGGCATTTCTGTACTAAGTCTGTGAATCTTTTTCAGGTTTCATGAAATGGTTTGCTCGGGTGTTGGGTAAAATTTGTGAGATTGATCCTCATCTGATTGATTCTACTCACTGGATAGAATTTCTTTAAGAACAGAGTCTAGAATTTGGCCCATGTATTGACTATTTCCCCTAGATTTTTCAGCCAGTAGGCCGCCTTATTAGTCAAGGCGAAGGGGGCAGCTCTCAACCTTATGTAGTCCTAGCTAACCCTAGGGTGGTAGAGGTTAGCACAGACTAACTCGAAGTCGCGGAGGAAGATATATGGTTCTTTCTGGTTATTTCATCTGAACTTTGGCAACAGTGCAAGGAAATGCGGTTTGTGTTCGAACGCATCCTCAAGGGGGACAGGTCTCAACCAATTATAGTCTTCATCTATTTCCAGGAGATACGTGTCTTCCATAGCAGCCTCGCCTTGTTGTAGTACTGCCAATTGTGTCCTAAGTAGTTCATTGTGTTGTTCGGCAGCGGTTATCCTAGCCAAGAGTGCTCGGATAGGGTCATTGTCGTTCTCATCGTCCCAGGGTTCCTCTTTGGAGGCATTGTGATTTACCTTCAGATAGGAAGAGATCAGAGATAAGTGTTGGAATTAAATGAGGTTTTTGCTAAGGCTAAGAGATTCCTTAGCGGAGGAGTGAAAAGATGAAGATTCTAAGACAAGAAGGATTGCGAGAGTCTTTACGACGAAGCAGACACAAAGCAAACACAAGACAATTCTCAAGTTCACCACTCAACACAGATGAAGGCACATCAGGGTTCGGCCGCTTATCTTTTCAATTTTAATTTAATGACAAAACAATCTTGCAGATTAAGCGGAGCTGTTAGGTACTGAAATAGTTCACAACGATTGTCCCGAGTTCGTACAACTAGTTGCACCTACTCTCAGCCAGTACAGGTGTAAGTACGGACCGTTTAAATGGCTACCCGTGTTACTTGAGGACGGAGCCTTCCGCGGTGTCCTCTAAACCACCTACTCTGCTAAGGGAAGTCGGACCGTAAAATAGCTACCCGAGACCCTCACTGAAAAGTAGCTAATTGTTTTTAAAAACAGTAGTCTTTGTGAAATGTCTCAGTTTTGGCTCTATCCAAAGTGTGTGTTCTAGTCCTGACAAACAATGAGTGGGTTTCTCTCCACCAAACACAGGTTAATTTTATGTCAGTTTATTTACAGTCACCATGATTAGCAGTCCCGGTTTTAAGTTAAGGTTATCACTGTAGTTTATGTGATCACAAAAATTCACGCCTAACGAACAGTCCCAATTCCTTTAAATCCTAAGGTGTAAAACTTTGAGAAAGGAGGCTCGGAAAAGCCGATGCAAACGTAAATCAATGATGCATGCTTAAGAGTAGGACTTACAGTGAATCCTCACATTCTTCATGCGGGATGCAAGACCAGGAATTTAAATTACACTAAATGATATGCACAGATGAAAACGCCCTAAGCATATAGTTCTATTAGTGGGAAGAATTGATTTCAGAATTTGGTTAATGTTGAACGATCTATAGTGAGTATATTAGTGAGAGTGTGGCCTAAGAATTACGAGCACAATAAATGATAATTTATGATCGTATATGTGCCTAAGTCCTACGCCACTTAAGTCGGGTCCCAACCACACAAAAGAGGTTGAAACAGACCCGACACACCACAGAAAAGCTCAGTCTGTATTACAAGGGTTCAAAGAGAGGGACCCTGAGAATAATGCATAAAATTAAACCTAGTCTAAGCTCTCTCTCTCAGAAATTAAAATTCAAATTTTCGTCCTTGCATATCCTTGATCAAATCTCAAAATTTCGCTCCCAATAGTCTGCAAAGAGAGAAGTTGCGGTTAGTATATGTAGTAAGAGAGAAATGCAGAATAAAATGCAGAGAAATGACACAAAAAATAATTTCACAAAAATCAATTACAAGAATGATTTAAATCCCTAAAAATTCGCCGTTCCACGGCAACGACGCCATTTGATAAACGTCAAATTTGCCTCTTTAAGAATGAATAATTAGCGTAGTATAGGAGGCAAATTTGGTTCGTCAAAAAGCACAATCTTTGAATGTTGTGGAGTATTTTACTTGGCAAGTGTACCAAGGTCGAACACAGGGAACAGTGATTCCTAGTTGTGTGATATTAAATCAAATTAAATAATTAATTAATGTTGATTAATTTATGTGTAGAGCAAATATACAATGCGATGCAATAATGAAAATGTGATGTAAGGAAAATGAACAGAAAAGATTATGCCTAGGATCTGTGAAGTATACAAATCAATCATCAATGAAATTTAGTAAATAATTCTCGAGATATAATCACAGATCAAAAGATATTAATGCCTAGAAAATTTATCAACTCCAAGTTACAGGAAAATACATTTAATCAATGAATAATCCTATCAAAAATTCCATGTAATATGCTTCTCAAAATTAATCATCGATCAGACAAGTAGAGAGTTAAATAAATGGATCCTCGATTTAACCCCTGTAAAGACTAAATTATTGGGAACAATCAGCATTGTTCACAGGGAATTAATCAAATTGAAAGCCTCAACCGAACTCCTGCAAAAGATTTATCATTAATTTCCCAAGCACAAGTATGTCAAATTTAGCCTGCAAAAGTCAATGATGATCCTAAATAATAATTCTCTTTAAATGATCTCGGATTTGTTCACAAGTTATGCTAAATGATAGAGCGTGAAAATAGCTTCAAAACGACATATTCTACGTTTAAAATGGAGTTCGTATGAAAAAGATATGATAAAATGAACTTCCAGGGACTAAAATATAAATAAAATAAAGTTTTTCTTCCAAAGAGGTCTCTTGAGGGGCTTATCTGTAATTTATAAAAATCGAAGGGCCTAGATATAATTTACCCCTGGCGGGGGTATTTTTGCAATATTTGGAAATATCAGGGGCTTTAGTGTAATTTTTCCACGCGCACGTGCGTCGCACGTGCGCCAGCAGGCTCGAACAGCAGGTTGGAGGCTCGGGGGTCCCGAGGCACAGGCTCGGAGCCAAGGCGGAGGATCGGGAGCGAGGTGGAGGTTTGGGGCCTCCCGAGCCTGTGGTTCGGCCTGGGGCTGCGGCTCGGAGCCAAAGCGGAGGATCGGGGGCAAGGCGGAGGTTCGGGGCCTCTTGAGCCTGTGGTTCGGCCGGGGCTGCGGAGTGACGCGTGGCGCTGCGGGAACCATCGGATCAAGGGTTATTGGTCCGATCCGATGGTAACTGTGTGCCTGGGCGGTCAAGGCGAGCGGCGGTGGTGGCGCTGGCGGCTTGGCCGAAGGAGGCGGTGGAGGCCGAGCGGAGGTGAGCGGCTGAAGGCGGCAAAGCCTAGTCAGTGGGCACTCGCGGTGGAAGAGCTCGGCCGACACACGGCCGAGCGATGGAAGCGCGGAGGGCGAGGGGCGGCTGCTGGGCGATCACGGGGCGGAGGGCTCAGCCGCCATGACGGCAGCGGTTGGCGATGGAGGCGCTCGGCCGACACACGACCGAGTGAAGGACGCGCAGAGGGCGAGGGCGGTCGGTTGCTGGCTAGGAGAGGGGGCGGAGACCAGCAATGACCGTCGACCTGCAAGTGGTTAGGCCAAAAATGAAATAACGGAAAGGAAAGGGGACTAGGGATGGAAATAAAAAGAGGGTCTCGGCCTTTGCGAGGTCGGCTGAGGGTGAAGTTGAGCGGAGAAGGGGAAGGGGCTCGACGGCGACTAGGTGCTGCCAGAGTGGAATCGAGCTTGGAAGCTCGAAGCAGCTCACCAGAAGGCGGCTGGGTCACGTCGGAGGGTTCTCTCACCTTGCTGTCACCAAGGCATCGAGGGTCTTGCTCCAGAGATGGCAAATAGGAAGAACATTAGCGGGTGTGTGGTTTTATAGGAGGGCGAGGAAGAGGGAGAAGGTGAATGGTGTGTAACCGCCGTACATGGCGGCTTTGATGGTCGCATGCGACGTTATGCGCGGAGGAGGCGAAGGGTTGGGGCCGTTGGGGAAGATGACCATGGTCACGTGCTAGGCACGTGACCTGGATGCGGCTGGAAAGAGAGAGGGAAAGCGGGGTGCCACGTGGCACGCCCTGGAGCTGCCACGTGGCACCAAAAAATTTTCATATTTTGGAGAGGAAAAAAGAGATAGAAGACGACCTCGGATCAAAAAATTTCCTTCATGAAAGTTGTTCGTTTCGACGAGATCTACAATTTTCATGAAGGATCCATGAGCAAAAGAAGTCATTTGTGTGAAGTGGCTTTTTTGGTGGTTTTCCATGTGTGTAGAGAACCGGATTTTGGGGTTTTGTAATTTTTTTGTGGTTTTAGAGAGGATAAAAATTATATATAAAAAATATGATAAAATACAAGAAAATTAATTACACATTATTCTAATTTTTTGGATTTTTAATAAATAAGAAATTAGGAAAATAAAATGGAAGTCAGAATCACACAACTTTTGTACAAACCGACAATGGATACTTGGACTCAGTCAGTTTCTTTGATTTCAGTTTAAATCTGGATTTGGATTTTTGTGTCGCTTAATAAAACTTTCATCAAAGAGCATAAATGAAGAAGAAATAAAATTAACAGGGTTAATTATGTACATAAAAACTTAGGTCAAAAATAGCAAAAAGTCAAACTGCGCAAAAGAGGCCAAAAACCCAACTTTCACATATGAGCTCCGAATTTTACGAAATTGGTCTTGTTTTGAAGGTATTTGAAAATGGAGTACTTTAAAAGTGAGTAGACCAAAATTGGACATTGTATGTGGGAGATATGCTCATTTTAGTCTGTCAAATGTGAAATTAGACCTTTGGATTATTTGACACTTATTGGAGTTAGTAATTTTTGTATTTTTTATTTAATAAGATTAGTAATATCTATACAATGGAGTGGTTTGGGGTCAATCGGAGTTAAGAATAATTAATTAAAAATAGGAGGAGTTAGCAGCTTTTTGGGCTAACTTACACTTGGGATTTTTAATGCAATTTATGCATGATGAAATGCAAATATTATTCACACATGTATGATTGCTAATAATGCTCTATTAATGATTAGTTACAAGTGAATGATGGGGAACATAGCCTAAATGACAAATTTTAGCTTGATGAATACGAGATTCCTCAACTAGATAAATCGCGTATTCATCGCATGTTTAAATTTCCTAGCATGTTGCGCATGCACGTGAGATAAGCCTTGGATTCAATGGTGGTGGAAGCTCTAATCCCAACTGATATGTGACTATCTATTTGCATGTGATGCATCTTTGAGCGTCATATGGGGTGTGAATCGTGCGGTAGAGGTTGTTTATTGTCAGATGAAGGATGCTACACCGATCAACTGTGCCTAGAGTTGGGCCGCCTACTCCTTCTCTTCTACTACAGGTGTTGGGGGAAAGGATAAAGCACGGAGGTGCTTCGGTGAAGCAAGATGGATCTCGATTGATGGTGGAGGCGCGTTGCTTGAGCTGCTGGTTGGTTTCAGGTAGAAGTTGAGGAGTAAGGTGCTCCTCCGATGATTATGGCTTTCCTTTAGTGAAGGATGCTTTGCTTGGGGATCTGTAAAGAGAAACTACTTAGGCAAAAAAGACTCGGTTGAATGGGTGATGGAAAAGAGGGCATTGTGAAAGAGGTGTGTGTACGGGGTGTTGTTTTTAAGCTTGGAGCTCAGCTAATGGTGAGGATACAGAGGTAAATGTGTGGGAGTCCAGATCATGTGTAAAAGAAGAAGCCAAATCTCCAGCCAAACTAGGTGGGTGATTTGAGAGGAAGAATGGGAATGAAAGGGATAGGGAGATGAGGTGTCTGGTTAGAGTGATAGTGGTTCAAAGGTTTAATCAAAGATAAGAATATTGAAAAGTAAATAGAAGGATCGGTGAGGGAAAAAACATATGTCTGGACAAAAATTTGCAAAGAAGAAGGAGAATAAAGTAAAGAGAAAGAATGGGATAGGGGATAAGAGGATCACCGGATGGTTTGATATTTCACATGAGATGCTCAAGCTCGCGGAGCTCAATATTGTCGCCTCAAGACCTCATCGAAGAGGTTGAAGGTGGATAACCTTGGATAAATTGGTAGAGGAGGATGGGCATCCCATGGATCGTGCTTTAGCTTGAAATCGAGGAGTGCTATTACCTCGAAGGATATGTCATGAGCTATAGTCTAATGGTTGATGAATTGCTATATTAATAGGGTCAATTTGTAGCACGACCAATTAGTGATTTACATAACCAAGTTATTGAATCTTTGTGAAGATGGCTTGTCTTAATTTATCCTAAATAAGTTCATGATCGAATACAATAACATGATATATTAGTTTATTTAATTAGAATCTAAATACCTAAGTTAAGTTAATTAGATTGTTGTCTAGGTCAAGAATGCATCACAATATAAATGCATGATTCCTTTTAATTGTCTTTATATGCAAGTAATAATACATGTAACACAATGAAATGTTATGCTAGAACAAGACAACACAATACTACAAATAATGCTCATGATTTAAATGCTAAATAAAATCACCTTGGTCCAATAGATCAATTAATTCAAGAACGCAAATATTTAAATTCTTTTTAAACTAATTTATCAAGTTAATGCCTAAACATCTATGTCCTTAAGCATGAATTTTAATCTTCCTAATTAATCAAGGTTGAACATAGCTTGTGATCGTTTAAAACCCACTTAGCCAAGAAGTATTATGGTTAGAATTAATTCACCTAAGATAAACTATTCAATTTCAAGCTTAACGTGAATTTAAGGAAAATTAATTATCGCTAAAAATAAGAACTTTGTCCTATAAATAGATGACCCATTTTGCTTCAAATGAGATCATACAGAGCATAAAGATAGAACATAAAATCACAAATCCAACAAGATTAAAATCGTTAAATTTGGAGTTAATTTACTCACGTTATTCAACTTTCAGTCCATGGGCGTAATGCAAAAAAACATGATTTAAAATACAAGAACTATAACAAATAGGTCCAAAAGGGTACACTTGTAAATAAACAAAATTGATAGCTTATCTTGCAAATCCCCTCATCTTTGGGGATATTTATGAAATAAATAAAAGTTGGTGGGGATCGGGCGCAAAAACCCTAGGCTCATGCAGCACAAAGGCTTGGGCCACGTGGAGCACGTCTATCACTAAGGGACCACTGAAATTATATGGGTCGGAGTCAGCTTGGTGTCCAATCAGGGCTGTAGGATCAATGGCGATTAGGCGTGATCCAATCGTGCATGTACTTCATCCCCTCAGTATCTCCTCCTCAAGCAAAGGCATATGGGCGGAGCTTCGCTAAGCCCCTACTTCTATCGTGTCTCCCTCTGAAGCTGTTGATGGTTGGAGCACCTTCCGGAAGCTCAAGAAGGTGGTGGATTGGAGATGAAGCCAAGATGATTGGCACAATATGACAGTGAAGCTTCGTCAGAGGTAAAGTTAGAGATCGAAGGTGCTTCACCGCTTCCGATCAGTGAGATCTTTGCTCCATGCAATAGTTATAAGAATAGATGAAGCTTTAGAGTGTTGAATGGAGTCGAAAAGGGATGAAACAAAGGGCTAAATGGATGGTTGGGTATGGATCCCTGGGTGGGCCAACCTTATGCAAGGAGGTGAATGGGATCAAGGCGGAGGAGGTGATGGTGAAGAGAAAGATGGAATCAAAGGTGTCAGTGAAGACGAGGATGGAGTGGTGATGGTGAATGGCTACTCAAATGAAGATGGAAATGTAGGTTGAACAAAAATGGAGAAAATAAGAAGGGAGTAAATGTGGATCACTTGGAGATTGAAGATGGAGGTCAGAGGTGTCTTGAAAGCATGGGTTTGAATCTTTAGAGCTTCAGGATCATTTGCTTGATGTACAAGGTCGGTGTACAAATCTCGAGAAACATAAGATGAAGGCTGCGACACGATCAAAGCACTGTGGACCTCATCAAAGGTCCACCTCTATTGTAGCTTCTCAACACTAACTCTCACTATAACTGGAGGGAAGGAGAAGCCTAGAGAAAACCTTACATACATGCGGATCAAGGTGAATTTTGGTTGGAGTGGGGTTTTGGTGTAGCTTTAGGTGGTTGAACACAGATGGTTTTCAATCATATATAGTTACCTCACTTAAGGTGGAGGTTATCGATGAAGTCTATGGTGTGAAAGAGGATCAAAAGGATGTCACGAAGGTACCCGAATCAAGGCGTAGGGCCACATGGAATGGCAGTAAGTAACAGGAGAAGTTGGCCCGACAAAGGATAACGACCCTTCGCAAGGCCAACTACTCAAGGTAGATGACGGATTGGGACTAATCCAAGTTGTCTAATAAAATGATCAGACGATCTCAAAGAGAGGCAGGTGTAGACGGCCTAGATTGTCTGATCCAACAGATCAGATTACTCAAGATGAAGGCGGAGAGCTGAGAAAGGGCAGGCACATGGAGGCCTAGGATTGGGCCACATGTCCCAATCTAAAAATCAGGAAATGAATAAAATCTTATAAAATCAAAATTAAATAATAGATGGATTAAAAATAAAAAGGATTCTCCATGAAAGTTGTGCATTTTTTAAGATTACAACTTTCATGCAGAATCGAAAGCCAAAATATATCATGTATACATATTTCTTAATTTTTATAAGTACTTTGAGGAATAAAAATACTTGTTATATGTAATCTTATTTTTTATATTTTTGGATAATGAATAATATATTATATATTATATACATTATTATTCTAATTTTAATGGGGTTTTTAATAATAAGAAAACACATAAAATAAAATAAACAGTAAACACAAATATACAATAAATAGATACCTTATTTATATAAACTAATTAACCTTAATTATTTACAAGGTGTTAAATGTTAAAACAAGTTAATTTTGTCATGTTAATTGATTAATTTATGATTGAGGTATATATTGTGAAAATAAAGATGATGAATCTGAGATTCATCAGTGGTTCACAAAGCTTTCTCTCTCTCGGCACAATCTGCGTGAAAAGAATGTGATTGTATATGTCATGATTGCATCTTATTAGCTCTATCCAACAATTTGTTTGACATATACCCTTCATCCATGCAGACTACGAGGGTTTATGGGAAGAACTGCACATGAAGTATAACACCGAGGATCTCGATATAGAGAAATACTCCGTTGTAAAGTTTTCCATGACCGAAGGGAAGTCGGTTTTTGAACATGCACACAAGTTTTTGCTCCTACTCCATGGATTATAAGACGTCGAGATGAAACTTCCATAGAAGTTTCAAGTCATGTGTATCGTAGACTCTTGGAAAGACTTGAGTATGATTCTAAAGCATAGAAAGGAGAATATTCTTGTGGATGACTTGAAGATGGCAATCATCATACAAGAAGGACACATGAAGCAAAAACATGTGGTTCCCATTGATGTTCAAGCTAAGGTCAATTTCATGACCTCGAAGGGAAAATAGAAAAGGAGAAAGAGCAGTAACAACAATAAATTAAAATCAAAGTATAAGATCTAGAAAAAGGTAAAGAATAAACCATGTTGGCACCGTAATCAAGTTGGACATTGGAAGAAGGAGTGTCCATTCTTAAAGGCTCAATAGAAGACTGCAGATCTAAGTCTTCAAGTGAATATGATCAGCGTGGGACCTAGGACTAGCGAGGGGTATGTATCTATAAAACCTGAACTATAGTATATCCATGATCCAAATTAACAGCTTTGGATACGGGGACCAATGTACATATATGTTCTGACATAATCTTGTTTTCTTCTTATCAAACCTATAGTGGCATGACTGTGAAGATGGGAATGATTCTGTTGTCAAGATGCTCAGGTTAGGACAAGTCAACTTGAGGTTATCCTCTGAACGTGTCTAAACTTTGTGTAGAGTGTTGCACATCCTTAACGTGAAGAAAAATGTTTAATCTAGATCTATCTTAGTTATAAATATTTTTGAATTGAACTTTAAATGTAATAAAGTTGTCATTCAAAGACAAGACATTTTTTTATGGAGAAGGCTATTTTGTAGATTTTGATTTGTTGTATGGAATTAAATGTGATTCAGTAAATATTTATTCAGTGAATGTTTTGAATTCTGGATGTTCAAATTTTGTGTCTTGTGTTGTTAATAATTTAGAATCATGTGATCTGTGGCATGGTAAATCAGAACATGTGAACTTAATTCAATTAAAAGTATGATGAATTTAAAGTTAAACCCTGAATATACTAATGATACAACTCAAAAATAAAGGTTTGTATACAAGCTGAGACACCTAAGAAGTCTTTTCAATCTGTCTCTAGAAATAATGAGATCTTGGATCTATTGCACATAGTTATCTATGAATTTAATGGTGTGTTGACTAGAGACAATAACAAATACTTTATCACCTTTATAGATGATGGTAATAGATACTACTATATGTATCTAATGAAAACCAAGGATGAAGCTTTAGAGAAATTTCTTATTTTTAAGAATGGGTCTGAGACACAACCACGAAAGGTACCTAAATTTCTTAGGTCAAACAGATGAGGTGAATATATTTCTAATTTATTTGATGAACAATGCAAACTATTTGACATAGTATATGAAGTTACTACTCCCTGTTCACTACAATCAAATGGGATAACATGACAGAAAAATAGGACCTTGATTGACATTATCAATGCTCTCCTACATAGTTCTTAACTTCTAACCTATATGTGTGGAGAGGCCTTAAATACGGGTTGCCATATTTTGAATAGAATCCCTCCAAGACATATGGAAAAGTGTCTCTTTGAATTTTGGAGAAATAGAAAACCAAGCTCAAGGTATCTCAAAGTGTGGGACTATCTTGTTAAGGTTTCAGTCCTAGAACACAAGAGAATGAAGCTAGGTCTTAAAATTGTTGATGTAGTCTTCTTAGATTTCATGAAAAAAACTATGCATATAGGTTCTTGGTAATTCGGGTTGAGATATCTAGCTTAGATGTCAACACCACTGTTGAACTCCATGATGCTACATTCTTTGAGGATGTCTTTCTAAAAGATTGGGATTCCTCAAAACTTGACCAATGATGTTCCCTCCACATCAGGATCTATTTCAAATCGAGTGGAAAGGATAACGAATGTGGGGGTTGAGACTCAACCTGAACCCAATGACCTTTCGGGAGAAATTGAGCCAAGAAGGAGTAAACGACCACAGATAACCAAGGATCTAGGTAGTGACTTTGTTGTCTATCAGGTCAAGGATGATCCACCAAGTTACAAGGAAGTCATGGCTTCATCTAAAGCAAAACAATGGAAGGAAGCCATCAAATTTGAGACGGGTTCCATTATGACTAATAGAACTTGGGAATTGGTTAAATTACCCAAAGGACGCTCTACCATTGGGTGCAAGTGGGTGTTTTAGATGAAGCTTAGGCATGAGTGATCAATTAAAGATATATAAAAGCTGGATTAGTTATCAATGGCATTAAGCAAAAGGAAGGTATCAATTATTTTGATACATATTCCCTTGGAACTAGGATGGCCGCAATCCGGATGCTTAAAGAATTAGCATCTATATATGATCTCTCTATCCACCTGATGGATGTGAAGGCCACCTTCTTGCATGACGATATTGAGGAGGAGATCTATATAGATCAACCTGATGGGCTTAAGACTCTTGGGAAAGAGGGAAAGGTTTGCAAGCTTATTAAATCCCTTTATGGGTTGAAACAAGCACCAAAGCAGTGGCATGAAAATTTTGACAAAATTGTTTTTTCATGTAGTTTTAAGGTTCATGAAGCTGACAAATGTGTCTATTCCAAGGTGAAAGGTGATACATATATTGTTTTTGTGCATGTATGTTGATAACGTATTGTCGTTTGGATTACATCTGAGGATTATTATTGAAACTAAAGTGTTCTCAAGTAACAAGCTTGAGATGAAGTACATGGATGTTGTTGATGTGATCTTGGGACTCAAACTGTGAATGTTATTTGATGGGATTGCAGTTTCTCAATCTTATTATGTTGAGAAGGTATTTGAGAAATTTGGATATCAAGAATGTAAAATTGTATGCACTCCTTTTATTCATCCAAAATACTTTTTAAGAACAAAGTGGAGTACCTATAACGCAGTTAAGGAATTCACAAGTGATAGGAAGCTTAATGTATCTTGCAAATTGCATGAGACTTGATATTTCATTCTCGATTGCAGAGTTGAGTAGATAAGCTAGCTATCCTGGCCGTATTCACTGGGAGGCTCTGGATCGAGTATTGGAGTACTTGAAGGGAAGCATTTCCCTTAGTTTGCATTATGGTAGACATCCATTTAACCTAGAAAGATTTAGCAATGCAATATAGATAGGGAAAATAGAGGAGTCCGAGGGTAATGGAGTTACTATGTATGTGTTTACCCTTGGAAGCGATGCAGTCACCTGGAGGTATGTGAAGCAGATCATTCTAGCTCATTCTACCTTTGAGGGTGAGACGTATAATTTGGACACCTCTCATATTGAGACTGAATGGCTACAGGAACTTCTTTCTGAAATTCCAATGGTAGGTTAGTTAGTTCTTGCGATCTCAGTACATTATGACAACATGACCATAATTGTCAAGATCAAGAGTTCAAAGTTCAATAAGAAATAAGGAGACGCATTTAAATCATACTTAAGACGTTAAGGGATCAGGTGTGTCGAGGAGTGTTGGTTGTGGGTTTTATTGGATCCAAAGACAAACCGACATATCCATTGACTAATGGACTTGATAGATCTTTAGTCTTGAAGTCTAGGATTTTTGATGGGACTGAAACCCATTAGGAGTTCCTCTATAGTAGAAATCCAACCTATCTAAATGAATATCCCACAAAGTAGGTTCAATATAGTAATAACAAGTTGTTTAGAGAACTAGTTAGCATTCTTATTTCCATGCTTATGCATGAGTGACTTATCCCTGAAAGCTTGAGTGCCATTTAAGTTGTAAGATTAAGAAGAGTGTAGGCTCTGAATGAGTTCAAGTCTTTGGGCATGATGCTAGCAGTGCATCTTTGGAGAACGCCGCCTATGTGAGTGTTACTATGAGCCACAATTGTAGAAAGAGAATCTTTCCTGAATACACTCAAGAAATAGGATAAGGGTGCATGACCTTTACGAGTTCCATCCCTGAAAATTGTACCAAAAACAATACTTTGTTGTTTCTACCATATACTCTGGTCGAAAGTTCAAGACATGGTTTGTTTTGTTCCTGTTAAGGTGAAAGTAGTAAACTCGGGTAGAGGTTCAAACCAAAAGGTATCTTTATTGAAAGCAAAATGTGACAACCGAAAGATATTTTTTACTCTTTTTGAATATCTTTTTCAAAATGATGAATTCGCGGAGAATCGTTATATTTAAATTGAATGTAATCACGTTTTAACTTGGTAAACCTATGCGATTATATTGGAAATCAAATTGATTTCAAGTGCATAGCCAATTGTATTAGAGGGAAAGTTGGGAATTCTCGATTTTAAAACATGAAGAGTTTTGAGTGGAGTTTTAGTACCACGTCTAGTAGTTCTATAATTTTGGTGGACTTATATATGAGTTCACATCACAAGCTCTTGTAATAATAGTAGAGAGGAGGAATGAAGGACTATACGCATGCGCTCTACTTGGCTCGAGCTCGAGAGAGTCCATTCAGATCTTGGATCTTGATACTTATAGTACGGGTTTCATCTTACAAGTCGATCAAATTAATCATATAGATTATTTATCATTAGACCACTGTGAGAATTCGACTTAACCTAACGGCTTGGACTTAGTCGTCATTTCAGAATCCGGAAAGATGCTCATTGAGGGACATTCTCGAAAATCGAAAAGGTAATGTGATATGTCTTCTTAAATCCATCCCCATGCACTCTTTTCTTCTCGTGCAAGAAAACCTCCCTCTCTCTTGCGACATATGTTCTTCCACTGTGAGGCGATTTTCTTCTCCCAACTGCAATTTTCTGAGGTACTTTTGAGGACGATATCGTCAATGTGCACGGACGACAATCATGTGCCATCTTATCCTGAAAGCGGATCACCAGTATTCTACGCACCGGTATTATGGGTATGATATCTCCTCTAAGAACAATTATTCATGGGCACTTTAGTGATATCTATTCTAACTTATTTACTGTTTTGTTTACGTTGTTTGGTTTATCTTTCACCCTTATATGATCTTGGCCTACTTTGTTATGTTGCATATTGAATCGGTTCCTATAATTGGATTATGAATCGGAAACACATGATTATCTGTTTATTAATCTGTGATGTTTTATTAATGATTCATGTTGATCCTGATAATTATTGTTTAGTGTATGCTTGATGATCATGTTAACAACATAGTATCTCTTTTGTTTTACATTGATTTTTTTATTTTTATGAGATTGGTTGCGATTTGTTAATGGATCACATTTAGTGTTGGATGGTTGCAACCTTGGTTGTGATTGAGCTCAACATCTCGCACAATAACATTCAAATAAGATCCACATCACTTGGAATAGGGGTGTTGCTAGTGGTAAATTCATTTTGGTAAGTTGCAAAAACAAAGTGCTCATTATTATATCACACTTTTGGCACTTTCACATGCCTCAAGATGTGAAAACGTTAGACTTTGGCATCTCCTTGTTATATTAGAAAGGAAGTTTATTTATCAAATATATTTTGCAGCATGATAACGTTATTTATAAGACTATGAAGTTCACTCGTGTGTCGGTTATGACTTCTTTCAATAATTAAACTATATCATCACTTCCGAGGCAAATTCTTAAGCAGTACCTTAGATTTACTTAAATCCCTAGGTACTACAAAATATTTTTTATCCGGGTGCTACAGTGGTGTCGCATGTTCAACATGGGATACCCTTTAATGTTTTTTTTTACCCAGGTACTATGAAGCTAACGCGTCTTCGATATCGTTATCTCTGAGAACGCCTGGATTTGCTACTTCATGTTTTATCATTTTCTCGACATGCAATATAGATGAAACCTTATGGAAATTTTGAGGATCTATGGTTTTATCCTATATCACATGTTAAGAATGCGATGTAGGATAAACTTCCTGGATCCACAAAATTTTTAGGAGGTTTCATCTATATCACATGTTGAGAATGCGATATTGAAACAACTTCCTGGATATACCATATTTCCAAGAAGTTTCACCACTAGCAAATATTCAACATGCGATATTAAATGAACATCATGGAAAATATTTTCATGTAATTTTGTAGAGCCATTCATTCCTACTTGATCTTCTTCCTATGTTCCATACTCATTCCCACTTGATCTTAATTTCCACATTGAATCCTACTTGATCTTGATTCCCATGTTCAAATTGGCATATTGACGCATAGAAACACTCACATAATTGACCCCCACATTGATGCACATAAACGTTCACATAATTGGCTGCCACATTGATGCATAGAAACATTCACATAATTGTCTAGAATAAAGCCACAAGTTCATATTATCAAATTTTCCACACTGATGCACAGAAATATTCACATAGTTGAATCACATGAACAACATTATATATAGAACAATTAGAAATTTACAACTCATCGCCTTCTTCTTCATTGATATCTCCTCGTTGTATCATGCGGATCAAAAGGTAATAAACGAGTGGCATCATCTATCATTGTTATTTGGGGGTGTCATGCACTGTCGTCCTCAAATGTTGGCATTGGTGATGGTGTTAGCGTGCAGTAAATGGGTTGCGTATCTCTAACGTCCACGCCCTGCCTCATCGGTGCCTGCAATGTTGGCATGTCCCCAGACGGTCGCTTGACAACCGGTGTGATGAACTGACTATCGAAATCCGTGGATGGAAAATCTGCATCTACCCCCGCATCTTCCTCCTCGTCCACAGGTATGGCCGGTGGTTCATGCTCTCTTACCCTACCTCTTCCTCTCCCTCTAGACCTTCCTCGTCTGGCCTCTGGCTGAGCCTAGTCAGCATTCTCCTCGTGTATCGTGAGTGCATCTACAAATTAGAATGTCAACCATTGCTCCATTTCAGCCTTTGCTTGGACTGTAATCTCCCGACACTCTTGGTGCTCGATATCGTATATGCTACCCCACCTGGTTAGTTGCATCAAAAAGAAGAATACATAGTGTTTATTTTTAAAAAATACAATATATTTGATCTGTGTACTTATGTTGCTTGCCAAAGTTGCCACTAACCTACCTACAAATCTTTGCATAGTCATTCTGTACCAATCTATGTAGGCTGGAGTCGCAATGATCCCATTGGATTGGTCGAGGGCAATAACTCTATCCACTCGATCATCCCACTCACGTATTTGCACCCAATGTTTGAACTTCCAATCAATATGTATCTTTCCCCTCAAGTCGATGACGTTGAGGTCCTCGAAGGTAAAGCACGGGAGGGGAATGTCTTGATGACCGCCAAATTGACGAAGAAAACGGTCAGGGAAATAGTTTTCCACAATGTGGAAGTATATCAATGGTACCATTTCCCTCCAAATGCTTTGTCCCTCAAGACAATAAGTAGGTAGATGTGCAATTATGTCATCATTATATGGCGTCCACAACACCTGCACGGGAAATTGATATGTAATTTAGTAGCTTTTTTTCAGTAAATTGAAGTAATGTGTTGCTACATATTTACCTGCTCCGGAGATTGCATGTCAAAAGTGACATGGTATGGTCTCACGACGTGGGTTAGTTGTCGATGATGCATGAATGCCGCTACCCAACGAACTCGTAACGGACGTACGTGCCACTACCTTGCTTCCATGATCAATGGAGCAATTTGTGGAAAATGTTCCCATACCCACAGATGAAGCAATATCATTGAGCCTCCAATCTCCTCAGTCGCCATATCTGCCGCTAATAGAGATGCCTGTATAGAAATGCAAGTACCGCAGATCCCCAGCTCAACATCCCAGAGTATTGAAGATCATGTAGATGTGGAAGTGCAATAAGGGAAACCAATGACCCTGACTTTATCTGTGAATAATACACCACCCAGTAACTGTAAAATGTATGCACAAGCATGACTCTACAAGACTACCTCTAAAACATATGGCGGCAACTATGTGGAATGTGTGAATAACCAGCTCGCTAATACTCTGTTGCCAACAATCTCAGAAGGAAGAGGCCTAACACCCATAAGTTGCTCGCATGTGTCATGTAACCACAGGTCCAACAATTCTTAACCCCAAGATGAATGCGACGTCCTATAATGTGATAGACATCTCTCCACTAGTCATGTGAAAAGTGTGTGGTTCGGGTCTCCAGCGCTCCACCAAAGCTATAATTTAATGCCAATTGAGTGTCATAAATTCCAACTCCGATATACACCCAAATCCTGCCTATGCTACATATGTTTGTACGCGGTCATCCAAAGGAATGCGGTGTACATGTGCTACATTTAATGCCACATTTACTTTTATTCCTTTCTGATGGTTGTGCCTTAGATGTATGCTTGAGTATCCCTAATGCTTTTATTAGGACAATCATATTTTGTGTGACCGAGTATACCACAAATGAACATGTATTCTATCGAATGACATCCCTAACATACATTTCATTATGAATCGTTGTTGACTGTGGGTGACCTTTGCCACGCTTACGCTTGACGTAATTCCAAGTACTCTAATGGGGCCTACGTTTCCCGATCATCGATGGGAAAAAAATCTTCCTCCATAAACCTTTAATTGGTGTTGCCATGTGTACCACTCACCAACATAAGAATCAATTTCTGCTCGACGTTTAAAAATCACAGCGATAGTGCGGGAATATGGGATACGGAAAATTTGTGATTTATTACATGTACAACTACGTTGGCTCAAATTCACCTATATTGTTTGTGAACTTGAATCATGTAATGCATGCATCGAACACCACTTAACACCTCAAACAATATGTTCGATTGTCTTTGTATTTGGGTTATTTTGTGTCCAATTACAACTGCACTCCAACGGTTCAACTCTGTTGCTGCAAATTGCGTGAATTATATCCTGCCGTAAGGGATGCGTTATCCTCTTCTGCATGCTGGTTGAAATATAGAGCATAATTATAAAATGTCTTCTTGATCAATGCAGAAATCGGCAAATAACGAGCATCCTTAAGAACTGCATTATAACTTTCACTAAGATTGTAGTCATTTGATCAAACCTATAACCATCATCATATGCTAAAGTCCATTGCTCTCGACGACAATCGTTAGTTGAAAACCATCTACCTGCTTCTGTGTTCCACTCATGTAGTTTCCTCATGAAATAAGCAAACTTCCAACTTGTTGTTTGTAATGCGGTTGCCCGTACAAAAGCTTTCGTAGAGCCATTCTTAAAAACACTATTGAAGTTGCTTGCGACATGCCTTGAACGGAAATGCCAGTATGCAAAAGATTCTAATAAATCCACATCAACATCATTCGTTACGGATTTTATTCCAAAATGACGGTCAGAAATGATACATATTAGCCCTACATGACATATCAATGAAAGAAACCACTTCCATGACGGACCAGATTCCTCGTCAACAGTTCTGAAAGCTAGTGGAACGATATGTTTATTCCCATCAATCCCGCAAGCAATCAACAATTTCTATTTATACTTGTCATACAAATGGGTCACATCAATACTAATCAAAGGCCGATAATATTTAAATGCTTCAATGCAAGGGCCAAATGACCAAAAACATCGCTAAAATCTATGGCAATGTGGTTTCCGAGGATATGGACGTTCGCTATACTCGATGTCTATTTCAGTCCCTAGTATTGCAACCTTCATTGCATGCAATAGATACAACATTTCAACATAAGACTTCTTCCAATCACTGAATATTATTCTGATTGCTCTCTTCCGAGCATCACATGCCCTTTTTTTGGTAACCCGGTAATTGTACATCTTGTGGATGTGAGCTCTACAACTCGACATCCAAACATTAGGGACATCCCTCACGAGAGATAGAAGTGATCTAGACATGAATTTATAGTCTAATTGAGGATGATCTTGATTAACTATAGGGTTTATACAAGTGTGCGGCTCAACAATCTTAGAGATCACTCATAAACAATCGAATTTCCTATAATGACCACATAAATACCAAACACGTCCTTTTCGATCGGTATGTGCAAAAAATAGACCAGATCAAACTGTTGGATTCTTTAACCATGAAGTCGTAGTGTGGCAGGATGTGACATTTCTTTACATTATAAATCAAATCATCTATAATTTGAAGGTTCTACCCTTGCATATTTCATCAATAATACCATCAAGTCCAGACTTCATTCAAATGTCATCCTCATAGGTTGAACAAGTATCGGATCCTCTCACCCTGAAAAATGGTAAACGGGGTACAATCTGTTGCGTGGTTTGTTCATCAGCTCACCTCTCCTTATTTACGACATTATTTTCAACATCTTGATCACTATCCTCTTCCAGATCATCATCGGTTCCTCAAGAGATTAAGTCATCCAAGGCATGATTAACCTCTCTCAATAGGGCGTCAATCATGTGCCATTTGTGATCTGTAGATGGCTGTGTTATAGGGACATAAGTGCTAGTGATGACGAAGGGTCCCATGCTAGGGACAACATAGGGTCCCGTGCTAGGGACAATGGAGGGTCCATGAGCAAGGTGATCGTCCACATCAACAACATTGGGGACTTCACACACTGATACAGTTTCAAAAATAATGTTAGTAGGCATCGATCTCCCAATGGTCCGAGCGTATACAAAAACTCCTTACACATCACCATCATCATCGATACGAAAACGTTTGCTCTTCTCTTGTGCCCCGAAGGATGCGATGTAGTAGTTGAATTTTTTTATTATTCACATCCAGGTTGAACTTACGGTAGACTAAGTTCAACATCTCATCGAATGTCATATTAGGCATTAACCCAAAATCACGTACATTGGTCGTCAAAGAACCAATACTCGCACCCTTCAAATGAAATATACAATATATCGACTCCATTCCGACCTAATACGTGAGGCAACGTACAAGTAAATATTATACAAACATGAAATGAAGAGAAATATGTGTATTATGTGTATTATATATCATAAATCTAACAACCAAAAAAAGTTTCTACCAAAGCTTTGTAGAAGAAACGGAGGACACTGGTGGGGCTGCGGCGGCGCAGAAGGTAGAGACGAAGGAGGATCTCTTGGTGAAGCTCAGGATGGTCAAAGGAGGACTTGGAAGAGTGGGAGGAGGAGGCAGCAACCACACGAGAGCAGGTGTAACGTCCCGGGCTTAGGTCCCCGGTCCGTTATCGAGGAAAACTGGCCCTCACAACTTGTTGGGTTCGAGCCCAAATGGATCCGTTGGCAACCACCCAAAATGCTTAAGCCCAAGTTGTCAAGTAGTAATCCTCACAACTTATATACCACACCCACACTTTGTGAATTTTCCATGTGGTACTATGTATGTTTGGGGTTAGGGTGTTACAACCTCCCCCACTTATATTCGCAACGTCCTCATTGTGACATGGCCCATCACTTATTCCCATTGATAGTGACAGTTGCACGCTCCGGGTAGCCATTTCCTCCAACCTCTTTGTAGAGGCGGCTCCACCTCTCGGATAGCCCTTTCCACTATCAAAGGGAACATGGCTCTGATACTATTTTTAACGTCCTGGGCTTAGGTCCCCGATCCGTTATCGAGGAAAACTGGCCCTGACAACTTGTTGGGTTCGGACCCAATTGGATCCGTTGACAACCGCCCAAAATGCTCAAGCCCAAGTTGTCAAGTAGTAATCCCAACCACTTATAAACCACACCCACACTTTGTGAGTTTTCCATGTGATACTATGTTTGGGGTTAGGTTGTTACACCCTAACCCCAAACATAGTACCACATGGAAAACTCACAAAGTGTGGGTATGGTATATAAGTTGTGGGGATTACTACTTGACAACTTGTGCTTAAGCATTTTGGGTGGTTGTCAACGGATCCAATTGGGTTTGAACCCAACAAGTTGTCAGGGCCAGTTTTCCTCGATAACAGACAGGGGACCTAAGCCCGGGATGTTACAGCAGGAGGAAGCAGAGTCAAGGGAGGGCGCATGAGGATCGAACGCTTGAGGTTTTGGAATGCATGGTGTTTGCAGAAAAGAAGCTGGGTTTAATGGGGGACAAACAGATATGGCATGTTCGATGTGTGATATCAATAGCGCATATCGAAGATGTGTTAGCTTCGTAGTACCTGGGTAAAACAAAACATTAAAGGGTATCACATGTTGAACATGCGACACCACTGTAGCACCCGGATAAAAAAATTAATTCGTAGTACCTAGGGATTTAAGTAAATCCAAGGTACTACTTAGGAATTTGCCTCCATCACTTCCATCTTTAAGTAGAGACATTGTTAAATATTGATATTCCACTATTACCCTATGTTAATAATGTGACATTATGTCATAGTCAGGCAACAATGAACTCCTCAGAACCACGCTAAAATGTCTCTGTGTGAGGATGTGCGACTTGATTTTTAACCTGGGTACGTTCGGGATCGAACTTAGGAATGCGGGTTATTGAGCTATTTAATATAGGTGAAAATACTTAATTTATATAATATAGTGTTACAATAATAAAGTTAAATGCATATACATTTTTGTTGTTGTTTTTTTATGCAAGTTAAATTGTGATAAAATGTAGAGAATGCAAATATGATGACAATGCACAGATGATCACAAATACTGTTATAATGATTGAGATCTCAAGTTAGAAATTAATCCCACATTAAATACACATTTCATACTCCATTTTGAATGTTAAGCTCGGTGCACCTAAAATCTCAAGCTATAAATTGTTCAATCATAAGATGGAATAAAAGAACGTTGCCTCTACTTCTCGAATTTGGTTTGAGGAATAGTTGATAAAAACTTTATAATATTATAGGCTGACATGCCCTTTATTTTGCAATATTGGAGAAGGCCAAAACAAATGAAGTAGTAAAAAGGTAGTGAGAGGATCATGCTCTATCTTGCGAGTTCAATCCCTCGGTAGAAGAGGGAAGACAAAGCCTCGATCATCTTCATAGTCTATCTACGACTTTATTAGCTTGACCTTTTGCTACCCTACCCGTTAACCTAACTGCTTCGGTTGATCCTGACTCTACCTGATTGGGCTAGCTGGGGACAGTCTTGCCGATAAAGAGTACGTAATCCTCCACTGCCGAACTTCCTTATGGAAATTAACAAACCTAAATCAAATACTTAATTTCATAAGCAAATTCTATTTTAATTAAGGGTTTCAAGGCCCACTTGATTGCAAAATTTGGGTTTAGGTGGAAATTATGAAAGGTAAAACATGAGATAACAATCAGTACACTAATCTGATTAATAAATTGTTATCTACATTTCAATTCAAAGAGTAAATCATGCCATCATAAAATATAATTAACATAGATTTAAAAGCAAGAAAAATTTCATTCAATTTAAAACTTATATGCTCAGGACATTCAAAATATAGTTTAAGGGTATTTTTGTAATAAAAACATGACTAAAATGAATTAAGAACTACTTAAACTGTGTAAACAAGGGTGTATATGCAAATAAAGGAATATGTAAGGGCTTCTTCATAATTTTTCAATCACACCAAAACTGAATTACAAATATGGAAACTCGAAGGGACCATGATGCAAATATCCCAAGTGTTGCATGTGATACTCACGTGCTTGGACCTGAATGCACAATCTGAAAACTCTAAGGCCGATGCTATAATTTTTTCACCTGTGCAGGGGGCATGGGTGCGCGTGATGGTGAGGCTTGGGTCTGACCTGAGGTGAGGGCACACGTGGAGAGGCGGTGATGCTCGATAGTTCCCAAGCCTGATGAGGTGGTTTTGAGGCTCGGGCGATGATCTGAACTGTCGGATCTTGGCGACTCAACAACCCTGATTGCGTCGAAGACGAACAATTGTGGTATCCTATGCATGGTGATCAAATGATGGTTATGGCTGTGACATCTCCTACTGTGGACAGTCAGATCAGGCTCAAGCCTAATCTCACAGCAACAACTGCTTTGGCTTCTTTGCGTGCAACTAGGAGCAAGCGGAGCTCCGATGAGCTACTGAAAGCTCCTCCAGTGCTCTACTACTTAGTTGAGACTCATGTAAGGTCGAGGAGGTTCTAGAGAAGGTCGGGGTGGGGAGGCAACGCTGTTATGGTGGATTATGAGGCATGGTGATGTAGACTCATCGGAGATGGAGCAGGAGATTATAGTTACTTTGCTCCGTTTGATCAATGAAAGAATGGGTACATGCAGGTGTGAAGTGGGAACCCAAGGGGAGGTGATGCCCTAAATGGCTAGTGAGTATATGGGAAGTGCAATGAAGGTGAGTTATGTTTCAATTGATCGGAGCATGCGTGTGTGCGGTAAATAAAAATGGAGAAAAAAGAGAATGCATGTGAAAATGGGATTACTTGGAAGACGATGAACGAAGAAGGAGGTGAGTGGCAGAGTGGGTTCCTGGTCTAGAGCTACGATTCTTTGGTCTTCGTTCAAAGGAGACAATGCTTGATCTCGAGCAACACCTCAAAAGCGGAAATGCAATGGTGGAGATTTTCCCTGGATATCGCTAGAGAAGACGGCATGTCATCGATTGACCTGTGGGACCTTAGATGTCACTTGGAGATCTCAGGGGCATGAGTATTTAAGGTGCTCAGCGCAGATGACGCCTGTTGGATTGAGTTATCTAACGAAGAAAGAAGAGGCAGGGTGGCGTGAAGAGGAGCCGTTGTATCAAAAGATCCAAAGGTCTAGGTGGCTTGCAGTAAGGGAAAAAGGGCTATGTAACGTATCTTGCTTAGAGGCGGCCATGTAGCCCAATAGAAAATGAGAAAATTAAGAAAAAGAAAAAGAAATAGTAAATGAACTCAAATTTAAAAGTGTTCAACGTGAAAATTGTCCATCTCAGTGAGATTTAGAATTTTACGAAGGAAAAAAATAGAAAAGATCACATTTTGTGCAAACTTGTATTTTTTGTAGGCATTCAATGTATATTGAATACCATTTTTTGTGTTTTTCATATTTTTTCATTTTTAATAGGATTCTATTTATGTACAAGTATATACACTGACTAATATTTTTATGATTTTTATTATAAAAAATAAAAATATGGAAAATATGCTCAATATATGCAATATATTCAAAAGAAGGATCATGATTTTATTGATCAATACACATTAATTAACAATGATCATGTACAAATTCTACATTGTTTACTCGAGCTTATCTGTGTGCCTATTTGGCGATTTATTGAGGGTGTTAAATTAAGAATGAGTAATAAGGTGGATGAGTTATGGATTCATCAAATATCTAGTGGCATCTTTATATATATATATATATATATATATATATATATATATATATATATATGACTTATCCAATGAGCCATGTATCCATTAGAGATGAGATGAGCCCATAATTCCAGTCATTTGATCTTAATCAGTCGATCAATACCTCCAGTGACTTTTGTATTGCCATTAGTAACTGAACTCAGTAATACTAAACACACCAGTAACTTTCGTATTGTAATCAGTAACTTTGAATCAAATGTAAGTGAAGGAAGTAATTAAATCAGTAACTTCAATTCGTACTTACTTGTAACTTTATATAAGTTATTAGAGCTTGATAGCACTTACAGAAGCTTCGATATATATTACTGAAGCATAGATATATACTAGTTACTGGAGTTTGTATTTCTATTACTGGAGATGGAGTAGACTCTTACTGGAGCCTGTATTTTTATTACTGGAGCTGTTGGAGATGAAGCGGGCTCATTTCATCTCTAATGAGCACATGGCTCATTGGATAAAAATCACACACACACACACCCCTATACATGCTTTGGTACACTATCTATTACATAGTTTCATGATAAAGTCAATATATATATATGGAAAAACTTGAATTGAGGTGGCGCCTCATTTCAATCCTTGTGCGACAAATAAAAATACCCGTCAGATTACAATCGACGGCCCCAGTAAAAACCACCTTTAGAGAGTCGATACCACTACGATTCTATTAATGAAATTCTATTTATAGAAATTTATCATATTCTATTAATGACGACAGATATGGTGGAAATCAATTGAATTCCTATTTTCTAGCGGTTTGTTTATGTTCGAATTGAATTCGATGTCTTCCTTATCGATTCATTGAACCAGTATTCAGAATTTGTCGAAATATCTTCTTGAAATTCAATGGAAATCGGCGAAATAGTAGATCCAGAATTTTACAGAGATAATGCCCAGGTAATGTATGTTTTTCATTTCCCTTTAATAATGTTATTTATGTAAATCACGAGAAACATTGTAATTTTGGTTGAAAGACGATCTGGTTCTTGAATCGAAGTCGTATTATGCTTTAATATTTTGGGACTTTTTATTTTAATATGTGACATTATTATATTTATTATCTCCAGTTATCTGACGGAGAGGGTGAAGTTATTGGACTCGGGGCACGAGTTGATGATAATTTACATCAACCAGGTATGCTGAACTACACAGATGTTTCAAAGTAATACAGGCCTTTGTTCTTTTATATGCTGATGCTTAAAAATTTTTCAAATTACGTAAATTATGTATATTTGGTTGTATAGTTCATTATTTTACATTAATGAACTATAATTTACAGTCTTGAACATCATTTTACATTATATGATTCGATGTAATATCGTCCAAATGGTGCCATTTCCAGTCCATTATCCGATAAATTACATATACGTGCATCAATTTACATTTTCTGTCATTATTTTACATTTATAGGTAATACTTTGAATTAAAAATAATTAATTTTTGCAACCATATTTCTAATGAATTTCAGATAACTGCTCTATCAGTGACCCTGTCAATGGTATCACACCGCATATAGGCCAAATATTTCTATCTATTGAAGATGCATATAAATTTTATGAGGCATATGCAACTGAGATTGGATTCAATGTTAGGAAAGCAAGCTCTAGAGTTGGTAAAGATAAGATTTCCAAGGAGCGCAAAATTATATTTAAATCTTTTGTTTGCTGGAAAGAGGGGTTTTCTAAAAATACAGATAAAACAATGTCAGTGGACAATGCAAGAAGTGATGAGAGTGATGAATGTATTTTTATAAGGAGGAGCGCCTTGTTGGCATATCAAGGACTGGGTGCAAAGCTTTCATGTCTGTCTCATATAGGCCTGATCTCAATGATTGGTTTGTATCGAATTTTGAACCTGATCACAATCACAATCTTGTTTCTCCATCTAAACGCAGATACCTCAGACCAAATAGACGTTTTTCAAAAGCCACAAAAATGCTTGTGAAGTCAATGAATGATGTAAACATACCTGTATCCAAGCAGTCAGCTTTCATAAACATGTCCAGTGGTCAAGTTGGTAGTATTGTTCGAGATATTTATAACTTGAACAGAAAGGAGAAAAAACAACGTATTGGGATGGATGTGCACCTTCTAATTGAACATTTTGAAAGTTGTAAGGCCAATACCCCTGAATTTTACTATGCTTACACAACCGATGATGATAACAGGCTTACTCAGTGTATATGGATTGATAGTGCCTCCATTGAGGATTACAAATTATTCGGAGATACAATATCGTTTGACACAACATAAAGGACCAATGAATACAACCTGGTATTTGGATCTTTTGTGGTGTTAACCATCACGGTTACACAATCTTCTTTGGGAATTCGTTCATGAGCAGGGAGACAACCGAGTCATTCTCGTGGTTATTTGAGAGATTTCTAGAAGTAATGAGCAAACATCCAGTATCTATAATCACAGATGAAGATCCGGCAATCTGTGCAGCTGTTAGGATATGCTTCCCACATACTGTTCATAAATTCTGCACTTGGCATATAATGGCCAAGCTTAAAAGTAAGCTTGGAAAGATTAAAGATATAAATGAAGTTCTATCTGCGTTTTCCATAGTTGTATGGAAAAGTATAACTATAAGGGAATTCGAGCAAGGTTGGTGCAAGATAATTGATCGGTATGATCTATCATCTAATGTCTGGTTGAATGAGAAGTATAGTATCAGATTTAAATGGATTAGTTTATATCTTAAGGATTATTTTTGGGCTGGACAACGCAGTACACAGAGGAGTGAAAGCATGAATACATTTTTGCAACATCACATCACTAAACAGAACTCCTTGCTAGAATTTGTATGTAGATTTCAAAGTGCAATTCAACGACGCAGGGAAAGAGAGAATGACATGGATAATATTGGTGATGTTTACACTTCAAAATCAAACTTCAAATGGAAGATGGAGGTACAGATGGTTCGTATATACACCAAGTTCATATTTTACAAATTTCGATATGAATTGAACAAAGTGAAGGAACTTAATATTCGAACTCATCTGAACTCACTAGATTACTGTCAATATTTTGTGTCATATATTGGGGAAGTCTGACGAAGAATTATGTGTTTCATCGTCAACGGAAAGCGACTTTCTTGTTTGTGAATGCAAGAATATGCAATTCTTTGGATATCCATGTAGGCACATACTTGCAGTATTGAAGATACAGAATATGGAACGTTTGAATGAGGAATATATATTGAAAAGGTGGACAAGAACCATTAAAAAATCAGGAAATTATCCTATTTATGTGGAAGTTGCATACCAAGAAAGGTCGTCTCAGCTAAATTCGCATATTATTTCAGCTTCGATTGAACAGGATGGGGATATATTCTTATTTGTCAAAGAAAGATTAAGTGATTTATGTAGCAACATTGATCGCATGATAAGTAACAAACCTTCTTCGAGTTCTACAACAGTGAACAATACAAATGTTCCAGATATGATTACTGAACCAACTGTTAAAGAACCTAACGTTGCTAGAACGAAAGGAAGTGGTCGCGGTGGTAGACCTAAGGGCGTTGGTAATCGTATTAGATCGGAATCTGAAATGAGAAGAAACAGAGGCCGACAATGCAAATCTTGCCTCAAATACAATGTTGGACACGATTCTAGGAATTGTCCTAATAACAAATCTGCGAATCATGGTAAATATTTAACATTCGTTGTTTATTGATATGTTTTTTTGTTCACTAATCTTTGTGTTTTATTGTGCAGTTGAAGATGAACAAAATTAAAGTGATTTGATCAAATTCTTATAAAGTAAGAGTATATTTTTTAATATTTTGTTGCAACATTTTATACATCTCATATAAACCATTTTAATATTGCTTATTATTTTCCTTTCCATTCTGTTTGTTTTTGCAGGTTTGCAATCTTCTGAAAGATTCTTGGCTGCAAATGAGCTTTGACGTTTGGATGCTTATCAGACTTAGATTATTTATTTTTATGTATTTTTGTTGCTTATTGTTCTTGGTTCATTTTTTGTAGAATTCAAACAATGTGTTATTTATGTTGTTTCAGATCAGATGTATCCCTTGGTATTATCATAACATAGAGTATTTCAGAGATTTGATTATAAAGTTTACACATTTCCTTAAGCCAGTTGATTATAAAGTTGATTATAAATTAATAATGAAGAATAACAAACAATTAGTAATCATCGTGCACCCATAATTTTATCTACATTATTGGTTGAAAGATTGCAATTGTTAACATAATTGTTACCATAATAACGAATTGCAATTCTTTACGTAAATTTTCATTATTTCAGAAACTTGTACATGATATGTAATAATGAAGAATAACAAACAATTAGTAATCACCGTGCACCCATCATCGTGATGTTAATCTTTAAAGTATAAGAAGTTTTTGTATCATTGGAAAACTCTAATCTAACAAGGAAGTCGTTTAGATATCGAGCATTGCAATATATCTCATACTTTTTACAAATATTATCAATATTTTACATACCATGTTATTATTTTACAAATCGTTAACATAATTTACATAAAGTTTCATTATTTTACAACTATTTTCTTGACAGAAAGATTGAAATTTTCTAAAAGATTCTTTGATGAAAGGTTGCAATTTTATGAAAGTTTCATTATTTTACGACTAGATTATTGTATGAAAGATTGCAATTGTTACCATAATTGTTTCCACAATAACGAATTGCAATACTTTACATAAATTTTCATTATTTTAGCAATATGTACATGATTTGAAGAATAACAATCAATTAGTAATCATCGTGCACCCATCATCGTGATGTTAATCTTTAAAGTATAAGAAGTTTTTCAATCATTGGAAAACTCTAATCTATCCAGAAAGTCATTAGTTATCGAGCATTGAAATACATCTTATAATTTTTACAAATAAGCTCAATATTTTACATACAATGATATAATTTTACGAATTTTAACCGTAATTTACAGAAAGTTTCATTATGTTACAATTAACAATATTATTTGTATCGTAATTGTGAAGCTATGCGCAAATATAAGTATAAATCAGTATGAGTAATAACAAACTGTTAGTATTCATCGGGATGTGTATCTTTAAAGTAGAAGAAGATTTTCGATCATTCGAAAACTTTAACACAACCAGAATGTTGTGTAGTTATCGATCATTATAATATATCTTAGATTTTTTACGAATAGATTTACTATTTTACATATAGGAATAATAGTTTACGTATTGGTACTATAGTTTACAAACATTTTCAATATAATACAATTAGCTACATTATTCCTGACAATATTTTGATCCTATCTGCAAATACAAGTCTATATCAGCATGAGTAATAACAAACAAATTGTAATCATTGGGATGTCAATTGGAAAACTCTAACATATCCACAATGTCCTTTAGTTATCGAGTATTATAATGTTTCTTATGTCTTCCTGTCATTCATGAATATATTGACTACAACATGTAACATATAGTCAATGCAAACATAAATTACTCGTCATATTCAAATGAAATGTTTGATTATAAAGAAGTTTAAAACAGAAACTGTGGAAACATACACAATTTAAGACAATTAAACAGTACATAGTTCTGACTTAAAATGAAAAAACTCTAAGATCTGTGTTTAATATGTCTTCTAGATTTATCATTGTGTCGCCGAGTTCTCTATGTGTCCACACGTTAACAACAACGAAGCTATTTCAGATCTGAATCTGTCAATATCATCGTAGCTGAAGTCCAACGCCCTTCCTTCACATAGGTACTCCATCATCTTCATCACGTAAATCCCACAATCCAGATTCTGTGAAGGTTGCTGCGGGCAATCTTGCACGTAAATGATCTCCCAACCTGCAAGGCAATCATCTGGAATGCTGTCCATGAAGTACTCAGAGATCCAGCCATGCTGACATGTAATTAAAAAAGAATATTATTAACAGTGAATCAAGAATTTTAATAAAATCTAAACTTTAATTATCTCATACCCATTTCAATACATTATTCTTATGGAATTTTGATCCTTTCATAGAATTGTATGAAAGGAACTTTCTTGCTTTAAAATCAGTAACAAGAATGTGCCAATGGTTTCTTGTGTGGATAACAGTGAAGATTTTCTCCAACTCTGGCATGAATAATCCTTCATTGTATAGCTCCTCTAGCTTATCAAATTCACTTTCCGTAGCATTAACTACCAGGTTCACAAGATATTGCTGCAAAAATACAAGTAATAATACTAAATTATGATGATTAAATATATTTGATATTAATTATATCAGTAATCATAATCTCACCATTTGAAATATTGGTGTGAATACAAATGGGACATGATCATTAGTTGTGCTGTATTTATATTGCAGCACATTCATAAACATGTCGATTATCTACAATATCAAAAACAATTTAGGCATAAACAAATATAAAAAGGTACTTATTATAAATATACGTACCGTATCCTCGATCATTCTTTCGTACAAGAAGTTATGGATATCTCTTCCTTTACAACTCCGATTTCCCGGAGTGAAGTATGTGGCATTCAATCTGAGGAATTTTATTTAATTAATATTATATATCTAAAGTTAAAGATTTTTACATATAAAAGCTGAAATTTGTGGAAAATTACTTACTTGTCGGCAGGATCACGAAGAAATTCTTGGATCGTTTTCTTTGTCTGTTCTGATACTTTTTCGTAATCAATGAAATCGGTTACTAGATCGCAGAGATACTGATTCTTATTCAATCAATTATAGACAAGGTTAGAAACAATTAATATCATTATCATATAGAATATACAGAGTTGTGTGAACAGTATTGAAAATATACATTATACGACACTTGTATTCAATGATACAAAAGAATTTGTTTTATTTTTTATGGCTTACCTCACTGGATGTGTCATCCTCTTGTTTTCCAATTTCTTCTTTCCCTTGCTTCTCTGCTTCTTGTACAAATTTTTTTGCTTCTCTTCTTTGTTTCAATCTTTTTATTATTGAGCTCTGTTGCACAGTGACTTTTTCCCTCTTTCTTCTCTTTTGTAGTAGGCTTTGTGTTCACATTTTCTGATTTTGAATTGTCACCAATGTTCAGATCGAAAGAAGACATGTCACTCTGAGAGGTGAATCTTTTTTTTGTTGTATCTTGAGATTGATACAGTGGATCTTTATCACAGATTTCGGAAATTAAATTCTGAAGTTTTTCTCTGATATCTGAGTCACTAGGTTCCAAATCTCCTACATTGACATCAGATTCATTTCGTGTTGTTGCATCCATGTCTTGGTCATTGTCATCAATGTCACCTTCATCTTTATTTCCAGATTTATTCTCCAACGTTTCTTCTGATTCCAATGCTTTTTGATCAAGATCAATCATATCATGATCAGGAACCATTTTTATTTTTTCCTTCAGCTCCGTAATCTCAGTTGTCAACATATCATTCTCCTTCTTCAATTCTGAATTTATTCTGGTATGTTCTTCAATTTTTTTCCTATATGTTTCACTTATTGCTTTGATTTTCTCTTTCAGCTCCTCTATCTCAATGGAAAATGCATCACACATACATGTTTTTTTATTCTTTTTTACAATGTCTGCACTTGAAACACAAGCATCTTTTTTTTGGTCACTCATTTCTTCTATCTGTTGCTTTCCTTTCTTTTTTTAAAGCATCCTGTGGTACTGGGATTGGGGTTATGATCAAAATTTCTGGTCTTCTAATAGCAAAACCATCATTTGTAAACTTCTCAAAAGGAAAGACATACTCGTCTGCTCCTATCTTTACAATTTCATTTTTTTTGAAGTTGCAAAGCATGCAATATCTATATAAAGAAGATAATTTAGTATTGGGAAAAAATGAAATTACGAGTCATTCAGTATATTATTAATCATCTTAACAAGGCTTACTTGATCACAACTTATTGAAACCAATGCTCTCGAAACTCCTTTGATTGGTCTAGCCCACTTCCTTATCCGTGGCCTAAGATCTCTGCTGACCACAAGGTCTTTGCAGCAGTACTCCATCATCCATATCTGATACATTAGTGTTATTAATATTTATGTTTTTTATCATATAATAAAAAATATTTTCAAAGTACTCACATATAAGCAGGCAACACATCCTGTATGGTAGCCAAGTGTTGCCCTTGATGAACCTGCTCTTCTCTTCTGAACTCTACTCACAACGTCATCCATGTTGAATAGTATCATCCTTGCTACAGCACCAGACCAATTAAAGTATCTTGTATCTTCAAGTGATTCTACATAGTGTAACAAATCTTTCGGAAAAGAATAAGAATTGTCTGGGAAAAGGAATGTGGCAAACATCAAAAGTATCAAGCATGTAACATAAATAGAGACCGAGTTGTCATCATCTCTATTGTAGTAGTCCTCGAGAATGTTGTTCAACTTCCTTCTATTGAAAATCATTCCTTCTTCAAACATTTTGTGAGATATAAAAGATTTCCATTGAAGGTGTCTTCCTCTCACTGTTATTGAGAATCCAGAGCTTGGCAGGCCCAAAATTGCTCCAACTTCTTCATCACTGAAACTCACTACCTTATTCCCAAATCTGAAATTTCTGCCTCCTTGGTATTTTTCAACCAACCATTGAAGGTTTTTTCTTTGTATTTCAACATGGCTAATGTTAATTATTTTCCCAAAGGCCGTCTTTGACAGTAGTGCTTGTTGTTTGGGCGTGGGTCTATGGTTATCAATGAACTGAACAAAATGTTCAATGTAGCACCTGTGTTGTACATAACCTTTGCCTAAAACAAGAGGAAAAATATATTTGTGTTTGCAATAATCAATGATTTTATTCATACAAATAAAAACGTAATTTATATTTAAGTAAACATAAATCTTCTTACTTCCAAAATCATCATTAAGCTTCAGAGCATCCTTATCAACATCGAATTCCTTTGTTTTGATAACTGGTGGTTGTGTTCCTTCTGTTCATACCATTTTCCAGAGATATAATTTGTCTAAAATTGTTAAAATAGTTGTAAAATTTTGAAAATGTACTTACTTTTGATTTGTTGCTTCGGCCGATGGATCTGGAGTTCCATCATTGTACCCCCACTGTACTGATCTGAGTCTTCATCCCGTACCCTCGTTGGTTCAACCAAGTTCGATTGCATCTCCTCCATCGTCTCCTGATGTCCTTCTTTTCTCCTTAGAAAGCGATTTCTCGAGTGGAGACTCTCTCCTCAATTGAATCGCTAGAAGATCGCCTGCCTTGCCTTCGTCGCCCTTATGCGGTAACTTCTTCTTACTTAATTTCAAATTAGGTTTTTTTGGTAACTTTATTATATGAATATACTTCATGTTTTACTTTCCTTAAATTCGATTTCATTTATTCATAGATCTCTATTTTAATTTATTGGCAATGTTGTATTTTTTTGAAATTAAACAGGAGCTTGTTTTTGGTTTTGACTAAAAATAGAAAGAATTTGAATTTTTAAATTTCAAATTCATTTAACTTAATCAATGAGTAATCATTAATTTGGTAATTAATTAATTATCGAAAACTTCATTTCCCCTTTTTCCTTTGCTCTTCAACCATTGTTAGCTAGTTTTTGCTTTTGAAATTCATTTCTGCTTTATCATCTCTACGTCTAAACAGGTCAGTATTTTATCTTCATCTACACATTATGTTTATTCTTCTTCATGTTTTCATTTGTTCCAAATTCCAGTATATGCTTTCATCAATCTTTATGCACAATTTAAATTTAAAAGATTCATTTTTGCGTTGAGCTTTTGATTCTTTGAATCAGACATGTGTTTCTCACAATAAATTATTCATAGCATCTGCAATCTCATTCTCTAGCGATTTTTTAATGTTATATATTAAATCACTAATTTAATTTTTCAAATCCGTAAAACAGGAAAACATACATTGTTTATTTATCACTGCTTATGTTCTCTTTTGAAAGCATCAAAAATTACAAAGATAAAATTTTTAAAATGTTATATAATACAAATATCAACATGAGAGCAGTTACCATGTATATCTTCCCATTTTATTTGTAGAATCAAGAATATCAAACCAAGAGAAATTTCAAATTGTAGAATAGAAGACAAAGCTGTAAAATATAACATGGTTTTGTAAATTATAAACTAGTAATGTAAAATAGCGGCAACATTGTCAATTATTTAATGGAAAATGTCAGAATATCTCAGTAAAATACCCTCAATTCTTGTAAAATAAATTGTTCATTTGTAATATATTGTTATACAATTGTAATTATATGTGATATCAAGATTCTGAGAAAATAAATATACATACGTATACGTAACGTACATATATTAATTGAGATATACATTAACAGAATATAGTAGCTTTAGTAAAATATACAATTTATACGTAAAATATGATAATTGTTGGTAAACTTGTTTAAAAGATTGTAAAAAATGTTCTCCAGCTATCATATTATCATTGTAAAATATAATTCAAATTTGTAATTGACGTTTGTATTGTGTAAATTATAGATATATAACGTAATTCATATTTCCATTTCCTTATATCTAAATTTCCCATTTTGTATATGCATATAGGAGAGCTTGCAATGTCTTTATCAATTTCGTATTTTATTACATAACCGAATGTAAATTTTTTTACTTAATATGTGTAAAATTCTTTTGAATAAACGCAATATGTCACCGTCATTTAGGCTTTTTCTGTATAAGCGGTAGATAATATGTTGTAAAATATGACATGAAGACGTAAAATAGCACAATATTTTGTATTATCATAACATATTATTTCAAAATACGGTGCTTTTATTCAACCAAGATTTTGACGCAATGTTGTGTTCTTAAAAATGCTTATTTGCTAAATATAGAATGTTTAGTGACGTGTAATAATTTATTTAGCATTAATTTAACCATCCCTCATTATAGGAATGTTAGTTGGCACGAAAACCACATAGTGGTTTCAATCTCCTTCGTTCACTCTTCATCCCACGGCCTAAGATGAAACCTTTCCTTAATCAAGGAAAGGTGCCACCTCAATTCAAGTGCACCCATATATATATATATATATATATATATATATATAGAGAGAGAGAGAGAGAGAGAGAGGAAAGGGAGCCTACTCTCTGAAGTAGGTAACCTTACCTACTTCACATCCAATTTTTGCAAAATTTTTTATTTTTTTTGAAAAATGCCACCGTGGATTTTCATAATTATATCCCTCTAATATATCATTCAAATTTCATCAGAAACGGAGACTCTTACGGCCTTCATCCAGAACATGTAAAATACAACAAATTTATTACCGTTAAAAAATGACTGTCTGGATGGAGGCCGTAGGAGTCTCTGTTTCTGACGAAATTTGAATGACATATTAGAGGGATATAATCATGAAAATCCATGGTGGAATTTTTGAAAAAAAATAAAAAAATTTGCAAAAAATGAAATGTGAAGTAGGTAAGTTACCTACTTCAGAGAGTAGGCTCCCTTTCCTCATATATATATATATATATATATATATATATATATATGGGTAAAATGGGGCTGCCCCCAGGGAATAGCCAACTTGGCTACTCCCACCCCTATTTTCCCCTCATTTTTTTATTTTTTTGGAAAATAAAAATTTGTATATTCATCATTATATCCCTCTCACATTCTATTAAAATTTCGTCAGAAACAGAGACTCCTAAGCCCTCCATCTAAGCGTCATTTTTTTAACGGTCGCAGGATTTTTTAAATCGACCTTGTTTGGATGGAGGTCGTAAGAGTCTCTGTTTCTGACGAAATTTTAATAGAATGTGAGAGAGATATAATGATGAATATACAAATTTTTATTTTCCAAAAAAATAACAAAATGAGGGAAAAATAGGGGTGGGAGTAGCCAAGTTGGCTACTCCCTGGGGGCAGCCCCATTTACCTATATATATATATATATAGGATATCTTTCAAATGAGACATGGTCCTTCCATCCATAAGGAAGGCCAACAATCTCAGCCATCCGTCTTTAATCGTGTGGTTGTCAATAATGGCATGTTAATTTTTTTTATAAATTAAGCAAAACCCCATTTTGGTCTTTATACATTATCTAAATATAGCATGTAATTAACGTCACATTAATTGAGGGCTAGGGTTGATCCCTCAAAAATAGGGATTATTAGTTGAAATTAAAGGGGACGTTGCCCCTTCCTCTCCAATGGGGAGGCGGCGACAACGTGGGCGTCCGGTGGTGGTCGAAGAATCTATGGAAGATGTTCTTCCAGCGAAGTAAGTATGGTGCTGCGTAACTTGGTTGTCCTGTACACGTTTATGTGTTGCACCGAATAATGGCGATTTATTATTTATTTAATTTATGAATCGGGTACGAGAAAGCAAGAGAGGAAGAAAAACTGCGTAACCAGAAGGAATAGTGACATGGTTGCAGAGGTAATTTAAAATCCCTCAACGCCTTTTTCTTCTTCCTTTCGCCTTTTGCTTGAATGCTAACTTAAAATGTTCTGAAATTCTATTGTAGGTCGAAAAGAAGCGGAAATGTAAGATGCAAGACAAGGAAGGGAAATCGAAGAAGAAAGATTTCAATTTTTAGTTTTTCCTTTCTTGGAACAGTTGGCATTCCTATCGACAAGATGGTTGCGTGTTTTTGTGGGGAATCTTACTGATTGTAGTGTAGTATGCATATCATGAACCTCAAGGCCTTGTAATATGCATGTGCTGTCTAATGTAATGTAATAACTACATATGCAAAGTCATTGTATGCTTTCATCTCGTTATGCTGAAGCTACAGTTCATGGCTTCGTGTTTTCGACATTCCTTATCCACGGAAAGCATGTTGTGATTCTCCCCCATTTTTCATAGGTGGAAAGTGAGAGCCTTTCTGACTGTCGACGGTGAAGCTTCTTCGACGACGCGGCTCGCGCAAGGGCTGGATGACACAGATGATTGTAACGAGGAGGACATCGTCGACAATGACACAAACGATGACAAAGAGCAAAGACAAGGATGGGTGTTATGTTGGATCGTGCGATGGACATCTTATTGACGGGATCGAGCGAGATCGTACGTCGGATTGTACGATGCACGCGACGGCGTTGGACAGGAGCACGGGGGAACGCAAGAGGAGGAATGGACGCAGCATGGCGAGGTCTCGTCGACACGGAAATACAATATTGATGTGTATTATACACTTTTTTATGTGTATTATACAATTTTTATGTGTATTATAGATATTTGATATGAATTTTTACGTATCAATTGAGTGCAAATGACAGTTGTAGTTTTTTATGCATGTTGTATATTTTATGTGTATTACACATTTTGGATATGTATTATACATTTTGAATGTGTATTATACATATTTCGGTGATATTTTACTCATCCATTGAGCGTGAATGACTACTGCATTCCTACAAAAAAACCATAACAATTCTATTATACAAAGAACCATACAATCAATATAAATAACCATGCATTAATTGCTAATATGAATTGTATTCTACAAAAAATCATTCATAATTTACAAATGGCTGATTAATTTTGAAAAAAATATAGTAAATACAAAAAACATACACTCGTTACAAAAGAAACAACAAGTTCTACAAAAAAAAAGACATTAAGATACAAACACTGCCCTACGTAATGTCTCCCAGAATAAATCTGGATATATTTTAAACATGGTAATGTGAAAAATACCAAAAATAAAAATAGCTAAATTTAAAATTTCGGAATATTTATTGGTGTGCATAATTAATGCGAAAGTTGATGACCAAAATGCCCTTTTGGGCAACAAAATTGAAGGTGCCGTTGGATTTGAATCTGATGGCCCAGATCGTTGGCCTTCCTTAGAGATGGAAGGACCACGTCTCATTTGAAAGGCCCCCTATATATATATATATAGGGTAAAATGTGTATGCCCCCTAGGGGGAGCTAATTTAGCTCCCCCCGCCCCTTTTTCACAATTTTTTTTATTTTTTTTGAAATCTAAAACCATGTAAATTCATTATTAAATCCATATATTTTGTCATTCAAATTTCATACGAAACAGAGACTCCTACGATCTCCATCCAAACGGGGTCGATTTAAAAAATCATGTTACCGTTAAAAAAATGACTGTCTGGATGGAGGCCGTAGGAGTCTCTGTTTCACACGAAATTTTAATGACATAATATAGGGATATAGTGATGAATATTCATGGAAGAAAATTTCAAAAAAAATTAAAAAAATGGAGAAAATGGGGCGGGGGTAGCTAACTTAGCTACCCCTTGGGGGCAGCCCCATTTTACCCATATATATATATATATATATATATATATATATATATATATATATATATATATATATATATATATATATATATATATATATCAGGACTATAGGTTGGTCAGGTGGTCAGAAGTGTATGCGAATGTGGTAAAGGTCCACAATCAATTTCTCTGTACACCACATTTGATGTCAATTTCTATCCTTTAAATATATGATGAATGTCTCATTTGTTATACGAAGTTGTTCAAAATCATGAAAAATCCTGATTTTTATATAAAATATTCAAATTTCAAATGAATTCCCATTTTCCGGACACAAAATTATGGTTTCTCGAACTATTTTTAAATTATAGAAACTGAAGCATCCAACAAGCTTCTTAGGAGTAAAAATACAATGAAGCTTAATCTAATGAGTTATTAATTACTTAAATCAGGTTCAATATATTCATTTTGATATAATATTAAATTCAGAGTTTTAAAATTATCATTAAATGTAACACTCAATTTTGAAATCGAACCCAACTTGACTAAGGGTCCACATGACCCCAAAAAAATGTCAATTAATATTAAATAAATGTGGATTGATCCGTAGATCGTGGATCGAATCCCGTTTGGGTGAAATAAACCAAAAATCGATTTCATCGTATTTCGTGTCATCAGAAAAGTCTGTGACACGATACAAACGACAAAATGAACAGAGATTGTCACTAATTTTGTTTCAACAAAATAGAACCCATCTGATATCATTAAAAACATGGATATTGGACACAATTTAACAGTCACTTTGAGTTGATCAATTCGGGCTATTATACACCCCGATCATAGATCCCAGGAGTCAAGTATGAGTGCACATAGGGGCCCTTACTTCTCTATATAAACCCTCCCCTTCTTATACTTCTTCCCACCCCCAACGTCTTCTTTTTCTCCTCTTTCTCTTCGTCTCCATCAATGCAAATTGTTGAAGCTTCTTCCCAAATTCCATATTTCTCTGTTGCAAGTTGTTGAAGCCCTAAATTTCAAGGATTTTTCTCAAGAATTTAAGGTACAACATCATCTCCTTACCTGCGAAATCATGAAGTTTCCTCTATTCTTTTCTTCCCTTCCATTCTTTGGAAGAAATTTGGGGTATATGATCATAGATATTTGCTGATATTTCACTGAATTGGAATGGATTTAAGGATGTTTTTCATAAATATCGTTGTTGTTAATCAACTTAATTTAGGGCTAAGAATTTGAAATATTGCATGCATATCAAGCTGTTGTGTAACTTGATTTTATATTTAAGAAATTGAGGATATCAATTGAATGTTGGGCTGTTGTGTAACTTGATTTTATAGTTGAGAAATTAGGGATATCAATTGCATGTTAGGTTGCTGTGTAACTTGATTTTATAGTTGAGAAATTGGGGATATCAATTTCATGTTGGACTGCTGTGTAACTTGATTTTAAAATTGAGAAATTGAGGGATTTTGTGAAACTTCTTGTTTGTTGTTGATTTGCTACTGAATTTACGGAAATTCAGGGTTGTTAAATCATGGATTTCTGTTGCTGAAATTCTACTGTTTAGTTAAGAAATCAGGGGATTTTGTGCATGTTTTATTGCTGAATTGCTCCCGTTTAATGGGGGAATTGGGTGTTTTTTTAAACATGAATTTCTGTAATTGTTTTATAAATTAAGGATGAGATATTGGGGGTGTTTGCTTACTTATACTATTGCTGAAATTACTGCTGAAAAATAGGAAATTTGGGGGATTTCATGTGCATATTCTACTACTATGAAACTTGATATTATAAGTTGAGAATTAGGGTAAAATATAACTACATTTTGGCAATTTCATGTACATAATCTGCAGCCATGCAACTTGATATTGTAAATTGAAAATGAGGTAAAATTATGGGATTTATTCAAGGTATCCTCTCCTATTGTTTGATACTGAAATTTCGAGGGTAGAGATTTGGTCTATTTAGGCCTTTCTGCTACTATATAATATTCTTGATCCCTACTAAATAATTGAGAAATTTTGAGGATTTTATTTTGCATGTAGTGATGCTCAAATGCTCTGTTATATCGTTAATTGTCTTCTTGACAAGCTAGAATGTGAGGCAATTGGTGGATAACACCCTTTCTTTGCAATAACAAGTAACATGACCTTGATTACATGTTCTTTTTCTTCATTGATCGCATCTAACCTATTATTTTTTCATGGCGTGTACTCTGCTTCTATTTAACAAGCAGTTAGTTTTCAACATCCATTCAGCTATAAACCAAAATATACGATACAATATATAAGAAATAAATTGAATCTGAAATCAAGTGCATCCATAAGATTATGAATCGTAATGCCAAACGTTGTACTGGTCACGGTGCCTCTTACACTTGACCATGCAAGGGTGCGGTGACCCTCACCTAGGCTGGATTTAGGATGCCAAGATTGGGCAGCAACCACCTAGTGCACGAGTCTAGGATCCCAGTCTCTACTCTGATTTTATTGTGAGCTTGCAGTTTTCCGCTTCTCTAGGATCCACATATTTCCATTTGACCAGTTTTGCTAACTTGTGTTCTGTTAAGGTTTCTAGGTTGTAAAATCCTTGGTTTTTATTTGAGCTCATTTAGCTCTTTCCTACATTAGTTCGTGTAGGACTGGAGTGACTCGGATCGGAGAGTCTCTCCCACCCATCTCATGGGCGTAGTTGGAGTTTTCCCTAGTTTTCCCCTCGACCACTAGTCCACTGGAAAAGCAAGATGAAGAGTCCCTTAAGGATCTTCTTCACTGCTAGAGTTGTTATTGTTTTGCTAGTATATTTTGACGAGGAAAAGATCGTGACATAGAAAATATCATCAATCATCTATATCTTAAAGTTAACCATCACCACATCATACAAATGATAATCTAAAAAGAAATGTAGGGAGATTAGTAAAAAAAGTGTTGGGAACTTAATTAGGGTGCATCTACTTGACACATGCTTACGAAGCCCCCCAAACCTAAGGGCATGTTCGGTTTACAAGGTACACCGGGGTACCCTGACATACCCCTAGATCCAACCCTACAATCCTGGGTTGGGATTACTTGTATTGACCTCATAATTTTTTTAGTACAATATTTTTTAACCATGTTCAAATAAATTTATTAACATACCCTGTATCTCACTAAAGAAGAAGGCCCTGTGGGACCTTAGATGTCACTTGGAGATCTCAGGGGCACAAGTATTTAAGGTGGTCAACGCAGATGGCGCCCGTTGAATTAAGTTATCTAACAAAGAAAGAAGAGGCAGGGTGGTGTGAAGAGGAGTCATTGGATCAAAAGATCCAAAGGTCTGGGTGGCTTGCATTAAGGGAAGAAGGGCTAGGTAACGTATCTTGCTTAGAGGCGGCCGTGTAGCCCTATAGAAAATGAGAAAATTAAGAAAAATAAAAATCAAATAGTAAATGAACTCAATTTTAAAAGTATTCAATGTGAAACTTGTCCATCTCAATGAGATTTAGAATTTTATGAAGGACAAAAATAGAAAAGATCACATTTTGTGCAAACTTGTATTTTTCGTAGGCATTCAATGTACATTGATTACCAATTTTTTGTGTTTTTCATATCTTTTCATTTTTAATAGGATTCTATTTATGTACAAGTATATACATCGATTAATATATTTTTTTAGGATTTTTATAAAATAAAATATGGAAAATATGCACAATATATGCAATATATTAAAAAGAAGGATTATGATTTTATTGATCAAAACACATTCATTAACAATGATTATGTACAAATTATGTAATGTTTAATTGAGCTTATTTGTGTGCCTATTTGGCAATTTATCGAGGGTGTTAAATTAAGAGTTAGTAATAAGGTGGATGAGTTATGGATTCATCAAATATCGAGTGGCTTCTATATATATGACTTATCTAATGAGCCCTGTATCCATTAGAGATGAGATGAGCCCATAATCACAGCCGTTTGATCTTAATCGGACGATTAGTACCTCCAGTAACTTTTGTATTGTCATCAGTAACTGAACTCATAATACTAAAAACACCAGTAATATTCGTATTGCAATCAGTAACTTTGAATCAAATGTAAGTAAAGGAAGTAATTTAATCAGTAACTTCAGTTCGTACTTACGTCCAACTTTATATATGTTATTAGAGCTATTATAACACTTGCAGAAGCTTCGATATATATTACTGAAGCATGGATATATATTAGTTACTGGAGTTGTATTTCTATTACTGGAGATGGAGTAGGCTCTTACTGAAGCTTGTATTTTTATTACTGGAGTTGTTGGAGATGAAGCGGGCTCATTTCATCTCTAATGGGCACAGGGCTCATTGGATATTAGTTACATGCTTTGGTACACTATCTATTACATAGTTTCCTGATAAAGTCAATAGATATCTATATCAGTATTATAGGTTGGTCAAGTGGTTAGAAATGTATGTGAATGTGGTAAAGGTCCACAATCAGTTTCTCTCTATACCACATTTGATGTCAATTTCTATCATTTAAATATATGATGAATGTCTCATTTGTTATACGAAGTTGTTCAAAATCATATAAAATCTTGATTTTTATATAGAATATTCAAATTTCGAATGAATTCCCATTTTCCTGACACAAAACTATGGTTTCTCGAACTATTTTTAAATTATAGAAATTGAAGTATCCAACGAGCTTCTTACGAATAAAAATACAATGAAGCTTAATCTAATGAGCTATCAATTACTTAAATCAAGTTGAATATATTCATTTTGATATAATATTAAATTCGGAGTTTTAAAATTATCATTAAATGTAACACTCAAATTCTGAAACCGATTCCAACTTGACTAAGGGTCCACATGACCCGATAAAATTTTTAAAAATTTCAGCTAATATTAAATAAATGTGGATTGATCCGTAGATCGCAGATCGAATCCCGTTCGGGTGCAATAAATCAAAATCGATTCCATCGTATTTCCTGTCATCAGAAAAGTACGTGACACGATACAAATGACAAAATGAACGGAGATTGTCACTGATTTTGTTTCAACAAACTAGAATCAACAGAATCGACCGTTTGTCGATCGGAGGTCGTTTGCCCAATTTTTTATCACAAAATTTAATCACAAAACTAAAATTGTATTTCAATGATTTTTGAACCCATCTGATATCATTAAAAATATGGATATTAGACACAATTTGACAGTCACTTCGAGATGATCAATTCAAGCTATTATATACCCAGATCATAGATCCGAGGAGTCAAGTATGAGTGCACATAGGGGCCCTTACTTCTCTACATAAACCCTCCCCTTCTTATACTTCTGCCCACCCCAACGTCTTCTTTTTCTCCTCTTTCTCTTCTTCTCCATTAGTGCAAATTGCTGATGCTTCTTCCCAAATTCCCTGTTTCTCTGCTGCAAGTTGTTGAAGTCCTAAATTTCAAGTATTTTTCTCAAGAATTTAAGGTACAACATCACCTCCTTACTTGCCAATTCATGAAGTTTCCTCTATTCTTTTCTTCCCTTTCATTCTTTGGAAGAAATTTGGGGTATATAATCATAGATATTTACTGATATTTCACTGAATTGGGATGGATTTGAGGATGTTTTCATAATATCGTTGATGTTAATCAACTTAATTTAGGGCTAAGAATTTGAAATATTGCATGCATATTAAGCTGTTGTGTAACTTGATTTTATAGTTAAGAAATCGAGGATATCAATTGAATTTTGGGCTGTTGTGTAACTTGATTTTATAGTTGAGAAATTAGGGATATCAATTGCATGTTAGGTTGCTGTGTAACTTGATTTTATAGTTGAGAAATTGGGGATATCAATTTCATGTTGGACTGATGTGTAACTTGATTTTATAATTGAGAAATTGAGGGATTTGGTGAGATGTCTTGTTGTTGATTTGCTATTGAAATTGAGGGATTTCTGGGGGTGTTAAATCATGGATTTCTGTTGCTGAAATTCTACCATTTAATTAATAAATTGGGGGATGTTGTGCATGTTTTGTTGCTGAAGTGCTCTTGTTCAATTGGGGAATTGGGTGTTTTTTTAAACATGAATTTCTATTATTGTTTTATAAATTAAGGCTGAAATATTGGGGGTGTTTGCTTTCTTATTCTAGTGTTGAAATTGCTACTGAAAAATAGGAAATTTAGGGGATTTCATGTGCATATTCTACTACTATGAATATTATAAGATGAGAATTAGGGTAAATATGACTACATTTTGGCAATTTCATGTGTATATTCTACTGCCATGCACCTTGATGTTATAAATTGAAAATGGGGTAAAATTCTGGGATTTATTCAAGGTATCCTCTGTTATTGTTTGATACTAAAATTTTGAGGGTAGAGATTTTGAGATCTATTTTGGCATTTCTGCTATTATATACTATTCTTGATCCATACTAAATAATTGAGAAATTTTGAGGATTTTATTTTGCATGTAGTGATGCTCAAATGCTCTGTTATATCGTTAATTATCTTCTTGACAAGTCAGAATGTGTGGCAATTGGTGGATAACACCCTTTCTTTACAATAGCAAGTAACATGACCTTGATTACATGTTCTTTTCCTTCATTGATCGCATCTAACCTATTATTTTTTCATGACGTGTGCTCTGCTTCTATTTAACAAGCAGTTAGTTTTCAACATCTATTAAACTATAAACCAAAATATATGATACAATATATAAGAAATAAATTGAATCTAAAATCAAGTGCATCCATAAGATTATTAATCAATAATGCCAAACGTTGTGCCGGTCACGGTGCCTCTTACACTTGACCATGCAAGGGTGCGGTGACCCTCAACTAGGCTAGATTTAGGATGCCCAGATTGGGCAACAACTGCCTAGTGCACGAGTCTAAGATCCCAATCTCTTCTCCGATTTTATCATGAGCTCGTAGTTTTCCGCTTCTCTGGGATCCACATATTTCCATTTGACTAGTTTTGCTGACTTGTGTTCTGTTAAGGTTCCTAGGCTATAAAATCCTTGGTTTTTATTTGGGCTTATTTAGCTTGTTCCTACATCAATTCGGGTAGGACTGGAGTGACTCGGACCGGAGAGTCTCTCCCGCCCATTTCATGGGAGTAGTTGGAGTTTTGCCTAACTTCCCCACAGACCACTCTTCCACTGGGAAAGCAAGATGAAGAGTCCCTTAAGGATCTTCTTCACTGCTAGAGTTGTTATTATTCTCCTAGTAGATTTTGACGAGGAAAAGATCGTGACATAGAAAATATCATCAATCATCTATATCTTAAAGTGAACCATCACCACGTCATACAAATGATAATCTAAAAGGAATATAGGGAGGTTAGTAACAAAAAGTATTGGGAACTTAATTAGGGTGCATCTACTTCACACATGCTTACGGAGCCCCCCAACCCTAAGGGCGTGTTCAGTTTACATGGTACTCGGGGGTACCCTGACATAACCCTAGCTCCAACCCTACAATCATGGGTTGGGATTACTTGTATTGACCTTATAATTTCTTTGGTACAATATTTTTTAGCCATGTTCAAATAAAATTATTAACATGTTATAATCATAGAAAAGTCAATATAACGCATAATCAATATTACATCATATTACAATTATCATTCCCACCATCCCATCCCTCCAAACAACTACTATTCCCAAGAGAATAACCCGACCTAGCCCAACCCATTTATCAAATGGGGTCTAAGATACGATGGATCTTGGAGTCATAGTGTGAAACCCTCATAGTGAAGGCCACAAACTATTTTCGTTACTAATAATATCTTGGTGGACCATCGTCGTGGACTCTTACCGATGACTGAGGGATATTAGTTGATCATGTTGCCAAGCAAGCATCTTATCTCATCAGGATGGACTAGATCAAGATCACATACTCTGGCACGATGAAATAAATAAATAACAAAAGTATTAAATGTTGAGGTTTGGGATGCGGTGAGTGAGATGTAATTAGCATGCTAAGTTACTGGGTAACCTTCTTTCCATGCAAGTAGTTAAATTATTTTATGATATCATTACATGTCTACTTGCTTCCTTTTGTAATCTCTTAACTCTTGATTATTTTAATAATTCATGTTGTACTCAACATTTGTTGGCGTCTCTTTGTTCCTTCCACGGTTGGCAGGGAAAGCGCATGCGACACAGTAATGGATTAACAAAACTCTTGGCTGAGTGATCGACTTGCAATTATTTTTAACGGTACCCACGATAGCCTTATACAGTTAATTGTATCTCTTTTATGCTTACTTTTTTTCCTGCCATATTTTTGGGATACATGTGTAAAATGATAAATTTCATGTGATACATGTTGTACTATATGTGAATTAATGCAGTTTCTTTAGTGACACGTGTCTTGATGTGGTTTGATATATCAATTGAATGTCATTCAATCTCACGAAAAATTTTCCTTACATTTCCATAATTTGATGTGATCAAATATTGAATTTAATAATACGAATGTTGTGTAAATGGGTAACCCGGATCCTGAGGAGCTACATTAAAAAATTTCTCATTAATCCACATCAATATCAAATCACTATTTTGATACGTAATTATGCGCAGAATTCTAAAACTATTTTTAATTTATAAGAATTTAAATGATTGATTTCTTATATTACTTTAAATTTTATCGAATCCCAATTCAACAATTTTTTTTGAATATTGAGAATAATCTTAAAATAATGTTTATTTAAATATGTGATTAAAGGTGTAGAGCTATTAATATTAGTATATACCTTATTAGAGTTTAATGCGTATCTTGTTAAAGTTTATATATACACAAGTTTTGATATCTATAGTCATGTGCAACATGTCTATGTATACTTTGGTTTATCATGCCGGTAGTATAAAGCTTGATACACATGTTAATCCCGCAAAACAAAAAAGCTCATACTCATATTATCCATTCATTAGTCTGCAATTTATAGATAATGATTAGATTATACAAACATCAAATATTTTCACGAAAATCTCAACATTCACATACATTGATCTAATCAATTGAATGAATTCCGCCTTCATTTAACATCGAACATACTTCCACCCTCAAGAGTTGGAAGATGCGCTCATTTGAATGTATTACATGAAATTTTGACTCTCTACTTCTCAAACATATGAACATGTAGTGAAAAGCCCTTTGGATGGAGGCATCTCGAGTCATGGAAATGAACGACAAATCCAAAAACTACTGATCATATGTTGTCGACATCAAGCATGAGTTAACATGCAATCTCAATAACTACAAACACAAACAGACGGTGACGAATGTCAAAAGTCAAGTATAAGACTGGACGACAAGAGCATAAAGTGTGACAAGACTCTTGCATTAACTTATAATTCATCTATACTAAATTACTCAAGCATGGAAATTTGGAGGATATAGCTGACGGATTTTCTGATTAAATTCTATTATATCATGATGCATACACTTAGACAGAGGCACTTTGGTTCTTAGACCCGTTTACCTGGTTCATACTACTCTTCCTCGTCCTCCCCTTCTTAAACCCTCAACGCCGTCTCTCTTGTAGTCCACTTCCTTCTTCTCGTGTGTGCTTTTCCTTCAAACCCATCGTTCCTTCGCATCGTTCTCTGCTTCCCTTCTCCTAAAATTTGGACGACATGAAAACTTAGAGAGAGGCACTCCGATCCTAGAATAGTTTACCTGAATTATTCTACTCTTCCTCTTTCCCCCTTTTAAACCTTGAACCCCATCTCTCGTTCTAATGCGGACACTTTGCCCTTTGAACCCTCCGTCCTCTCGTTCTCCTCCATCCACCGAAATATGTCCGTTCTCCTCGACAGCTTCCGTTCTAAATTACAACAATATGAAAATTTGGAGGATATAACTAACAAATATTCTGATTAAATTCTATTATATCATGATACATTGGTCAGTTTGGTAACTGGATTGGGTTGGGGGTACCCTTGCGAATAGTAAACTATGTGGAGAGTTGGGAGGGTTGGAACGAATGGCCCATAGGGTGCATTTGGTACGCGGGTTAGGGTGGGTTAAACTGGTAGAGGGTAACATGTTTTTGCGTTTTGGTGTTTGGATAGAGGGTTAAACTGGGGGTGGGTTAGAAGTGAGTTTGTGGTGATATGATTGTATTGGGGTTTGAAAAAGTGAGTAGTTATTGTGATGTGATTGTATTGAAGTTTAGAAAAGTGAGTAGAAGTGAAGTAGTTTATAATTTTTATATGTTGATGGAATTGATGATGGACATTTGATTTATTTAATGTTTTTAAAAAGAAATAAAGTAAGTCTCTCCTGAGGAGAGAGGTAGGGTGGGTTAAGGGGGATAATTAACACCCTTCAACGGTACCAATAGAGTTTAGAGAGAGACACCCGTTTACCCGATAAATGCTGCTCTTCCTCTTTCCCCCTTCTTAAACCCTCGACCCCGTCTCTCACGTAGCTTCTTCCCGCGAGCCCTTTCCTTCAAAACCGCGTTCTCTACTCTCCTTCTCCTCCATCCACCGAAGATATGGCCGCTCTCCTCGATAGCTTCCAACCAACTCCTGGCGTCTCCCTCGAAGCCAAACTCCGGGAACTGCTGAGAAACCTCTGCTCTGTCGAGGTCGAGATATACTCCGAGGCGTCCAAGCACTTCGTCAAATTGCTCAGAGGAGATTCCGGAGGAGACCTCCTCCGCATCTACGTCGAGTCATCGCCGCGATGCGCCGAGCTCCTCGAGGCCTGGAGGATGCGCGTCCAGAAGCCCGGGATGGTCCACATATTCTCCCTCGTCACCGCCGTGCTCAACCATCCGTTCGGGAAGTCCGCTGGAGGTGCCGTCGTAAGGAGCCTCGACGCTTTCGCTCGTTCCATCGTCACGCAGAGGCTCGACGACGTGTACGTGGAGTTGAATTGCGAGGAATTCCGACGCCAGAATGCTGCACTTAGGCTTGTGGCTGCCGTCGTCCGCCGGGGAATGGGATTGGCTTCGGAGGTTGCAAAGATCTTCGATTTCAAATTGCCCGTTCTCTCCAGGCTCTCCGGCGTGCGCAGGAAGAAGGGAGGGAGGGATGTGAAGAAACACAAGGGGAGGAACCCGTCTAGGAATGCGTTCATCGAGTTTGCAATGTCGTTTCTGGAAGTCGGGAACCCACGGTTACTCAGGTGGATTCTTCAACAGAGGGATATGTACTCCAGCGTCCTGCGGGGGATTGGGAATGATGACGACGACACCATGATCTTGGTGTTGTCGGTTTTGCGCGACAAAGTTCTCGTTGCGGAATCGATGCTACCGCCTGGCTTGCGGAGCGTTTTGTTTGGGAGCGTGACACTTGAGCAGCTGATCAATATCTCAGGGAATCTGACAGGCGGAGCTGCTGCTGATCTCGCTCACGAGGTTCTTGTGATGGTGTGCAGGGATCCCTCTAATGGGTTGATGCCGGATGGAAAATTGAAGGGCAATCCAGCAAGGCTTGTCGATCTCATGAAGAAGTTGAAGGCCACAGACATCGGAAATCACAGAGAGTTGCTTTTGGCTATCGTCAAAGGGAGGCCATCCTTGTGCTCATCATATATTGATGTATTTCCTTATAGCCTGGAGCCATCCTCATCTCCTCACTGGTAAGACCTATGGATTTTCACTCGATTCTTCTACGTACAAGACTCCACGATCGTTAACATTTCTTCAGGTTTTCTGCCATTTCACTTGCAGCCGATTTGATCTCATCTTCCAATTTGAAGGACGCTTTTAATTCGCTCGTTGGATCCGAGTCACTAGACCCTCCTAATCTGGATAGCCAGGAGATGCGGTGCATATTAAGATGCACTGTTCCACGTTTTTTTCCCCGTTCAATGAGTAATAAGGGCTTACTCCACTCTGACATCCTTGTGAAGCATGGCTCCTTAAGGCTTGTTTTGGAGATATTCAAGTCATTAGATAACTTATTTGCGGCTATTGGCGATATATTGGGAAAAATAAGTCTCAAACAATCCATTGAAGTTGCAGAAAAGGTTTCCATTGATATAAGTTTTCCTGGTCAAGCTTCTATTGCTGCTGCTAATAGCTATCTTCAATCCAAGGAATTTGACGATCCCAATCTGATTGAATCAGCTGTGCAGAAATGGATCTTACTAAAAGAACAAATCCAAGATGAGGTTAGATCAGTACTGCCCGATCCACAGGTTCTTCTGAAACTCCTGTCTGCAGCTAGTTTTAAAAGCTCAGGAAATTCTGTGTTCGGCTTAAAAAGGTGCCAGCAATTGCCCAATGATACTCGTAAGAGATTAAAATCTAGTACATCATCAGCAGACGACATTGAGATTGTAATTACTGGAGTACATTCTGAACCTAACTTGCATAAGTTGGAGGGCATCTCCGATGATGAAAAACCTGTGGAAATGGATATGGAAAGCTACGTTATGACAATGATAGCTGAGATATGGAGTTTCCCAAAACATGATTTGGCCAGCAATGGGACAGAGCATGTTGATGCCTTATTTCACACGAAGTTGCTGGATGTTCTGACCTTTTACATGGTAAGTAATATCTCCTTGGTAGCTAGACATTTAAAAGATCGGCTAATTTAATTCAATCCAAATAATCTAACTAGTTATAAATTTTCATCAAATTTATTTTCTACTAGGGTTTGACTATTATATCATTGTCTTCGGTTGCATCTTCTTTACGAATGGTTGCTTCTTTATAATGGGTCAATATAAAGCAACCAATTCTTTTTGTATATAAAATTGGTTTATCATTCTTCATTCCTTCGCATCTCTTTCGTCCCTTCTACTCTCCATTCCCTTTCTAACCCGCATTCTCCTCCATCACGAGTCTCCTCATTCTGTGCTTTATTGTATTCTCATCAAAACCTTGCACAATTGGCATGCTTTCCCACTCTTCCTCATTCCCTCTCTCAGCCTCCCCAACCACCATCCATCTGTCTGTGTCATTATTGGAACTGCAAGTTATTAATTGCAATTTGTGAGAAAGGTCAACTCAACTTTTAAACATTTTGCAGCTTGTCACATTTAAAATAAACTAGAAGTGCTCGTAGCCTTTTGAACATGCATTGTGGTTTTGTTTGCGGGACAATCCCATTGATGCTGCTTATCCTAGGATTAATTCCTCATTGTTGTGAGGCATACCTTGGTAGGTTATTCTTCCTAGGATACATGTGAAGAAGAATGGTTCCGTAAGAAAGCACGCCAAAAGTTTATCCTTTAGAAAAATCATAATCACATTTTCTTCAATAGGAACTATTTGTTCCTTCCTGTTAGCTTTTATCCGTATTTTATACTTAAACATCACCCTTCGGAATGGCTGCTTAAGGGTTATTCCTATTTTAACTTAAATGACTGCTTTACATCAAAGAGAATCTCTTTTATACATGAATCATAACCTAGAGTTTATCAAGTCATGTACTTGACTTCATGCTTTTTACTCTTGGAATAAGGACATAGTTTATCAACATCCTGGGCCTAGACCCAAACATTATCGAGGAAAACTAGCCTCGACAATTTGTTCTTACCCAATTGGACCCCTTGGCGGCCACTTAAAATGCTTAATCCCGAGTTTTCATGTAGTAATATCCACTACTTATAACTTCTATCTATAGTTTGTGAGTATTCCATGTGAGAGTATATGGGCAACTCCCTCTCTCTTTCTCTCCTATCTTCTTTCACTATCAGAAGGATCTCATTTTGATACGATTTATAACATCTGAGCCATATATTCAAACCATTATTTTTGAAATTTGTCCCTAGCAACTTGTTTAGTTCAAGTTCAGTTTGACTCGTTGACAACCACTCGGAATGCTTACTCAAGTTGTCAAGTACTAATCCTCACCATTTATAGTCCATTTACTAAGATATGTTGGAAAATATTGATGACATAAAGTTGAGTTAGAAGTCACGTATTTGCCTACTTTTTTTAATTTTGGATCAATGTCGAACTTGTTCACTTATTGATGCATCCATGGATGCATTATGATGGTCCTCTAATAGATATGATTTTCATTGACTAGCCTCTGGGTTCCTTAAAGGGAAGTTTTCCATCACAACAAATGGATGTCACGATTCAGGTTGAGGTTGGCACATGTATTGGGGTTTTGATGGTGAAAGGAGAGGGGCTTGTTTTTATGGTGATGGTTAGAAATGGTTCCTTGTCGTGTCATGGCGGTTCCAATCTTCAATGTAGGGTGTTTTTTTGAGGACGGGGAGTTGAGGGTGGTGGGATGTAAGCGATAATGTTGTTCCTCTATAGCTCCATGTCTACATGGAATTACAGAGGATGCTTATGAGTCAATCGTAACTTTGTAAGCGCCATTGTGATGGATGCATGATTCCTGTCGATTGTGGATGCACTGCGTTTAAATTTGATTTGTGTTTTTGAGAATTGTTAATGAAGGCACACGCTTGGTATGTGACAGGTTTGGGCATAACATGAAAAGACAACCAATTGGATTGTATACGAGGGAATGAAAGTGGATGCTCTCCTTCTCTAAGAGATTCAAAGAGAGGCTTGTGAACATGGATCCAAATATTGCGATATTGATAATATATATATTGATATTTGAGTGTATATCGTTTTCATAGATATCGACCGATATCAGTTGGTATATTGGCGAGATATTGGTGTATTGTCCTGCATCAATCAATGTTAGGGGTTTTCAATGAAACTTTTCTTTGATAACGATTGATACCATCGGTAGTTGACCTATATTGCTTAAAATCTACATTTTTTAACTTTTAGAGGTTGATTTGTTTGGATTTTGCTTGTTAGCTACTTTTAGAATTAATGACACAAGTTGATTATTAATTTTCTTTCGAGTCCAGGGCAACGAGACCCCGTGAACATACTGAGATAAACAACATACTTGATGAAACGACCCCAAAGCCAATCAAGGAAAGTTTACATACATATATTGTATATGTTATTATATTAATATTTAATACTTGATACTTTGTAAGTATTAGTAATTTAGTGATGCAGATTACATATCCATGACATAGTCCAATTGATATTGATTTTCATTAATTCAATTAGAAAGGTCTGCTTTTAATCTATTTTAAGTCATCTTCTTTCGTTTAAAGTTATGATTATTAAGAATGATGTCCTTTAAAAACTTTATTTTTATGTTCATTTGCTTGTTTATTTTTATTTTATTTTTGATATAGCTCAATATTCTGTTTATTGCTTTACAGATAATATGGAATGCAATATAATGCCAATTTGCTAAATACACCTCCTTGATGTCACTAAGTACTTATCATTTGACTTTCGTCATTTCCTTTTTGATATGTCACATTAGTCAACAATCAACAGTTGACATTGCCAACAATAATATGCACGATATAATGTTTATTGATGTGCTAAGTACACCTCACTCTTGAATATAGGATGATCTTAATTTATGAGAAATCCACTTTTTTGAGCCATTTTCGAGTTTTCCACCGACATCGTCTTATATATCCGATATATCCCCGATATATCCATTTCGGGCTGACCAATAGATATTGATATCGATATCTCGAACATTGCTTAAGAGGGGCCAAAGACAGATTTAGGTTGGGGTGCTTTTGATTTATTTTTTATGATTTAGAGTGTAGTCACAAGACTCTCAACTAATATTTAGTTGACTTTAACTATAACATTAAGCATATTAGAAGAAGTTTGCTTTTAAAAAACAAAAAAATAAATAAAAAATCTCTATGTAAAAGTCGGCCGAGTAATCAACCCGATTAGTCGAGTTGACCGGTTAATGGCTGACTAGGCATAGTCGAGTCGGCTACCCCCCGACTCGACTAGTCAGACTGACTAGTCGACCGACTGTAGAGATAGATATTATTATGCTACGTAGTACGTACCTATTTTTTTATTTCTCTGTTTTCTCTGGTCTACTTTGTACTTTACCCTTAAGCCTTAAGGTCTCTCCCTATATAAGAGAGCCTAGGGTTTCTCTGAATAATTAATCACAGTTTTTCTCCCAACATGGTATCAGAGCCCAAATCCTAGGGCTCTCCACCTCCCGCCGCCCAACCCCACCCGCCGCCCACCCTCTTCTCGCCACCACCGCCAACCCCAATGCCGCCAGCCACCGCGCCTCTCTCGGCCCCTCCGCCACCAGCCCCTCAAGGCCCCTCCGGTCCCACCGGACCATCTCGGCACCGCCGGACCTCCCAGCCCCACCCAGCGGGCTCCTCTCACCGTCGGCTCCAAGTCTTGCCGATCCCCCTCCCGGCGTGGTTGATCCTGTTGCTCGTTTGCTCTAGCGGCACCGCTAGGGCGGGGTTTTCTTTTCCTAGTGCCTTGAGCCTAGCCGTCTCTTCCTCAAGGTGTATTGGTTTGGGTGCGTAACGTCTACATACGCACTCGAATCCTATGCAGTTTGTGTAGACATCTGTCACTTTGTCTACAAACTCTAGTTCTTCTCCAGCGGCGCTATGTCAGAATCGAAGATTGATATGCCCTCCATGGGCGCATTCAAAGGTCATGCGCTAATAGTCAAGATGAAGGGTCGAATTATGAGCTTTGGGCGATGCAGTTCATGAGCCTCATGAAGTCGAATGGTAAGAATCACATTCTTACCAAGGATGAGCCAACAGAGAAGACATGGATATATGCCTCGTGGGAGGCTGATGACTCCTATGCGAAGGTCTGGTTGTCAGGTACATTGACAATGGAGATTGCCAACGATGTCCTCCATCAGCCCACTGCCAAGGCGATGTGGGATATCCTAGTTGCTACATATTCGCAGGTGCGAAATGAGACCAAGATGTTACAGCTGCAGCATGACATATTCACGATGAAGCAGAACGACAGACCTCTTCACTCCTTATACACATCCCTGAGGGGGATGTTTGAGAAGTTATACAATACTATCCCACTGACAACTCCTGAACAACAGAAGATATTTCGGAATGCCACCATGGTGGACGTCCTACTTGCGGCCCTTGATCCTGAATATGACGCCGCTCGTTCGCAGATCTTAGCCGATGCAGTTATTCCTCCAGTTGAGGATGTTTACAGGAGGCTCAGTCGCCTTACAGTCTCTTCCAGTTCTTCTACTCCACCCCCATCGGCGATGGCAGTTTCGCGTGGGAGAGGTGGTCCGTCTTCTGGTCGTGGACGTGGACATGGACCTCAGGGCAGGGGTGCTCGCTTTACTCAGCCATGTTCCTACTGTCACCACACAGGACACTCGGAGGAGACATGCTACTCTAAGCATGGGTTTCCAGCATCGGCCCGTGTAGCAGAGCACTCTCAGCCTCAGTTGGCATCTACTGCAGACAACTGTTTTGAGGAACTTATGGCACGTCTCCGCGATATTATGCCACAATCATCTGGTGATTCTTCTGGTGGATCTTCAGATGTTGCAGCTATAGCCTCCGCTAGTTCATCTGCTGCTGCTAGTACCTCAGGTAGATCTACTGCATTTACACCTTCTCATGATATCTCTGATTGGATTATAGATTCGGGTGCCACACATCATCTCTGTCGAGATCGAGATAGACTTGAGTCCTATAGGGACATTCCTCACGATCGCTCAGTGCAGATCGCAGATGGTACTCATTTCCCCCTTGTTGGACAGGGGGAGGTCTTCTTATCCTCTACTATGCATCTACAGAATGTCCTACATGCTCCTGAGTTCTCGATGAATCTGTTATCTATTAGTCAAATTACGAAGGATTTGCATTGTCGTGCTATATTTGACCCGTCTTCTCTTATTTTTCATGACATACTAACGAGCAGGGTGATTGGCTGTGGCTCTGAGCAGAATGGTCTATATCGACTGGTTCGGAATTCTTATGCTGGTGTCTCCTCTCATTCGGTCGGACCAGTTTCTCCGTACATATGGCATCTACGTTTTGGTCACCTCCCGCTCCAGAAAATGCACCATCTTCTACCTCAGATCTCTCCCAGTTCATCCTTTCGCTGTGAAGCATGTCAGTTGGGAAAGCATCATCGGTCGAGCTTTCCTAGTCGTCAGAGTCGGAGCAGTAGCTCCCCGTTCGAGTTGTTTCATATAGATATATGGGGTCCGAGTCGTGTACCCGATCATCAGGGGCACATATTTTATCTAGTGGTAGTGGATGATTTCTCTCGTGTATCTTGGGTCTTTCTTTTGAATAAATCTGAAGCAGGAGATGTGATCAAGAATTTGATTAATGAAGTGCAAAATGTGTTCTCTTCTACTGACAAATATGTTCGTACAGATAATGCCCTAGAATTTTGCACACGGTCCCTGTCTCAATTTCTTTCATCAAAGGGCATTATTCACCAAACCACTTGTGCGTACACATCTCAGCAGAATGGTGTGGCGGAAAGAAAACATCGCCATCTCCTTGACATTACTCGAACCCTACTGATTCAGAGTTGTGCTCCTATTTCTTTCTGGGGGGATGCTGTTCTTATTGCATGCTATCTGGTCAATCGTATGCCATCTTCTGTTCTTGGTGAGAAAATACCTCTCTCTATCATTTTTCCTGACAAGGAATTATTCTCACTTACTCCACGAGTTTTTGGTACTGTGGCATTTGTTTATCTTCTGTTTCCTGGACTTGACAAACTCTCTCCTAGAGCTGTCAAGTGTATCTTTGTCGGTTATTTTCGGACTCAGAAGGGCTATCGGTATTATGATCCCATAAACAAGAAATACTTCGTTAGTTCTGATGTCACATTCTTTGAGTCTGTTATGTATTTTTCTTCTGCAGGTCACAGTCTGGTTCCATCCACTATCAATGATGATATCTATGTCCCTCCACCTCCTACTTGGAGTTCACCTGAGTCTCCTCCTGTTCCTGCCCCTACATCATCTTCACCACCACCACCTCCACCTCCACCACTTCCACGACCTCCCATTCCACCTCTACTAAAATTCTATACGCGTCGGTCAGGTCCTGCTCAGGCTACACGTCAGCCACCCATCACGCCTCAGGTATGTTCAGATGGCATTACTACTGACGGGTCAGATATGGTACATGTGCAGGATTCTTCATTGCAAGAGGAAACTACATCATCCAGTACAACAGAAGATGATCTTGATATTCCTATTGCTATCCGGAAGCAGAAGCGGGTGTGTGCCTCCTATCCCTTTGCTTCACAGGTGTCGTTTCACCGTCTCACTGGAGACTTTCAGAGATTTGCTGCAGCGTTGTCTTCCGTGGATATACCACGGACCTACCAGGATGCTATGAAGATTGATTGCTGGAGATTGGCTATGGAAGATGAGATGCGTGCATTGCAGTCTCGTGGCACATGGGCTTTGGTTATTGCTCCTCCTGATGCATCTATTGTGAGCTGTAAGTGGGTCTTCACAGTTAAATATAATGCAGATGGCAGTCTAGATCGGTACAAAGCACGCTTGGTCGTGCGTGGTTTTACACAAACCTATGGCGTGGACTATATGGACACTTTCTCTCCAGTGGCTCGACATTCTACCCTTCGCATTCTTTTATCTGTGGCTGTGGTCCGTGACTGGAGTATATCTCAATTGGATGTCAAGAATGCCTTCTTGTATGGAGATCTGTAGGAGGAAGTCTACATGCAGCAGCCACTAGGGTTTACTGTTGAGGGGGAGAAGCATATGGTGTATAGACTTCAAAAGGCAATTTATGGCCTCAAACAGAGTCCAAGAGCGTGGTTTCAGAAGCTTTCTAATCTTATTGAACAACCTGGATTCAAGAGGTCAAATGCAGACCACTCATTGTTTGTTCAGAAGTCATCGGCAGGTACGGTTGTTATCATGGTCTATGTTGATGATATTCTGGTTACAGGAGATGATATTCATGGCATAGAAAGGGCGAAGGCATTCGTAAGCAGTCAGTTCGTTACGAAGGATCTTGGGACCCTAAGATATTTTCTGGGGTTGGAATTTGCCAGGAATGCACAGGGTTTGGTGATGACCCAACGGAAGTACATTACAGATTTCTTGATTGAAGCAGGCACGACTGAATGCAAACCATCCAGTATTCCCATGGATCCAAGCATGAAGTTGTATGATGATGATACTGCTGAAGTGGATAAGAGGAGATATAGAGAAATGGTGGGTAAGCTCCTTTACATTACCATAACTCGACCTGATATTGCCTTTGCCGTAAGCAGGGTGAGTCAATTTGTGGAGCAGCCAAGACAGGTTCATATGGATGCTATACGCATGATATTGAGGTATCTGAAGTCTTCTTCTCCAGGTTTAGGGTTGCTGTTTCGAAAAGGCACAGATTTGTCTATCTCAGCATGTGCAGACGCCGATTATGCAGGATGTCCTAAGGATCAAAAATCAACCTCAGGATTCGCAGTGTTTGTTGGAAGCTCTCTGGTTTCTTGGAAAAGCAAGAAACAAACTGTTGTGGCAAGGTCTAGTGCTGAATCCGAATATAGGGCCATGGCGCAAGCCAGCACAGAGATTATGTGGGTTCGATCAGTACTAGAGGATTTACATGTAGTCGTACCTTTACTAATGCAGCTTTAGTGTAACAATGAGGCCGCCTTGTTCATTGCCAACAATCCAGCTTTTCATGAAAAAACCAGCATATAGAGGTTGACTGCCATTACACTAGAGACTTGATCCAGAGAGGGTTGATATCTACAACTCACGTGAGCTCAGGGGATCAGACTGCAGATGTATTCACCAAGCCGTTGCTCAGAGGACCTTTTCAGAGATGTTCGTCCAAGCTAAGCATGATAGACATCTATGCTCCACCTTGAGGGGGAGTGTAGAGATAGATATTATTATTGTTGGGAAAAATAGAAGAGTTGTTTATTCCATCAACCCTAGACTCTCTTATATAGGAGAGTAGCCTATGGGTAAATTACATAAAGCATACGGCAGAAAAGAAAAATAGCAGAGAAATACAAAGGAAACTAATATATGTTTACACCCCCCCTCAAGATGGAGCATAGATATCAATCATGCTCAGCTTGGACGCACACTTCTGGAATGGGCTTCGTAGTAATGCCTTGGTGAATATATCTGCAGTTTGATTTCCTGAAGTAACATGAGATGTCGCAATGAATCCCTTCTGAATCATGTCACGTATGAAGTGACAGTCCACTTCAATGTGCTTGGTTCGCTCATGGCATGCTGGATTGTTTGCAATGAACAAGGCTGCCTGATTGTCACATTCTAAGGTCATAGGAAGTGGTACATCTATACATAGATCTGTAAGTACAACCTTTACCCACATCATTTCTGTGCTAGCCTGAGCCATAGCCATATATTCAGATTCAACACTAGACCTGGCTACCACAGTTTGTTTCTTACTCCTCCATGAGATTAGAGAGTCTCCAACGTAAACCGCAAACCCAGAGGTGGACTTCCTGTCCTTGGAACCAGTGTTGCAATAGTCGGCCGACTATCCTTAATAATCGGCCCGACTATACGATGCGGTGGGGTATCCGACTGAACAGACCTCCAATCGGGCAATAGTCAGCCCGACCGAATAGTCGGCCGACTGGCCCGACTATGAAGCCGACTTGAGTTTGACTCTTCATATTTTTATTTTTTTTATTTTCAATTTTCAATATTTATGGGTTACATTTTACCACGGTATCGCAACAAATGTCAAATTCTATATGTCTATTATATTGATTGGTACTTTTATCTTGGATTCATGTTAAATAATGACCATATATTTATAAAAATATAAGAATATATGTATTATAAATATTTTTTATATTAAAAAATACAAAACTGAATAATTCCGAATAGTCGCCCGAATACCGATTATTCTCTATTCAGTGACCCCTCCGACTGAATACCGAATACCGTCTTCTGCAACACTGCTTGGGACAACCTGCATAGTCTGCATCTGCACATGCTGAGATAGAGATCCCCTTGCCTTTCTTGAATAGCAAACCTGTACCTAGAGATGATTTGAGGTACCTGAGTATCATATGTATAGCATCCATATGAACCTAACGTGGTTGCTCCATGAACTGGCTCAAACGACTTACTGCAAAGGATATATCGGGCCTAGTGATCATGACATACAACAATTTGCCTACCAGTTCTCTGTATCTTCTCCTGTCCACCTCCTCTGTATCATCATCATATAGCTTCATGCTAGGGTCCATTGGTGTTGTAGCAGGTCGGCACCCAAGCATACCTGTTTCACTTAACAGGTCCGTAACATATTTTCTCTGCGACATTACTAGCCCATACGGGTTTCTGGCAAATTCCAGCCCCAGAAAATATCTAAGGACTCCAAGGTCCTTAGTGACAAATTCGCTACCCAACTTTTCTTTCGTCTTCTTTATTCCTTGTTCATCATCTCCTGTAATCAAGATGTCATCTACATAAACCATGATTGCAATAATACCTCTTGAAGTCATCTGTACAAACAAGGAATGATCAACATTAGAGTGCTTGTATCCCTGTTTTTCAAAGAGGTCTGAGAGCTTCTGAAACCATGCTCTGGGGCTTTGCTTAAGACCATAGATGGCCTTATGAAGTCTGCACACATTAGAACACTCCCCCTCAACAGCAAAACCGAGTGGTTGTTGCATGTAGACTTCCTCCTGTAAGTCACCATATAAGAACGCATTCTTCACATCCAACTGATATAGCGGCCACTCTCGGGTAACCGCAACTGACAGCAAGATCCGTAGGGTAAAATGACGGGCTACTGGTGAGAACGTATCAAGATAATCCACCCCGTATGTCTGTGTAAAGCCACGAGCAACAAGGCGAGCCTTGTATCTGTCAATACTGCCATCTGCATTCTGCTTGACTGTAAATACCCACTTGCAGCTCACTGGGGACACATCTGCAGGTATAGGAATTAGGCTCCAAGTTCCCCTAGATTGAAGTGCTGCCATTTCTTCCTCCATTGCTAGACGCCATCTACTATCCTTCAGAGCGTCTTGGTAATTCCGTGGAATATCTACAGCTGACAAGGCAACCACAAAGTCCCTGAAATCCCCAGATAGCCGTTCAAATGACACAGAAGCTGCTAAAGGATATGTGGCGTAGCTCCTCTTCGATTTACGTATAGCAATAGGAACATCTAAATCGGTTGTGTCCTCATCTGTCCTCTGCAACATATCCTAACATCGTTAGATCCATCAAGAGTAATATCTTCATCACATACCTTAGGCGAGCTAGGTGATGAATCATGACCATGAGCTGGAGTAGGCCTGCGGGTATAATGAAATGGTAGTGGTGACACAGGGATAGTAATAGGAGGTGCGGATGATGACGGTGGTGGTGGTACTGGATGTGGTGGTGTCATATAGATGGCATCGGTGGTAACTGGAGGTAGTAGGTGACCACCTGAGGATGAAAAATACATTACGGATTGAAAAAATGTAACATCAGCACTAACAATATACCGCCTGCGCAATGGATCAAAGCACTTGTACCCCTTTTGAGTTCTGGAGTACCCAACAAACACACACTTGACAGCCCTAGGAGAGAGCTTGTCAGTACCTAGAGACAACTAGTGAACAAAGGCAACCGAACCAAACACACGAGGAGTAAGGGAAAACAGATCCTTACCAGGAAAGATAAGGGAGAAAGGAATCTGTTCACCTAGAACAGAGGATGGCATACGATTTATGAGGTAGCATGCTGTGAGAACCGCGTCATCCCAGTAAGAATAAGGAGCATGACTCTGTATAAGAAGTGACCTGGTGACATCTAATAAGTGACGATGTTTCCTTTCAGCGATCCCATTTTGTTGAGAGGTATAAGCACAGGATGTCTGATGGATAATCCCTTGGGATGAGTAGTAATTGGCTAGGACATGAGTACACAATTCCAAGGCATTATCACTTCTCACAATTTTAACAGATGGGGAGAAAACATTACGAATCTCATTAAGAAAATGGATAATAATATTCACTGTTTCAGATTCATTTTTCAACAAAAAACCCATGACACACGAGAGAAGTCATCCACAATAACTATGTAAAATCTGTGTCCCTGATGATCAGGAACACGACTCGGACCCCAGATATCAATATGAAATAACTCAAACTTGGAGGTAGTACTCCGACCCGGACGACTGGGAAAGGTAGACCGGTGATGCTTTCCCAACTGACAAGCCTCACATTGGATGGATGTGTGAGGCAGACTCTGGGGTAACACACGACGCAACTTCTGAAGCGGTAGATGTCCAAAGCGTAGATGACACATCATAGGAGATATGGGTCCAGTAGGTAGGGATGAAGTTCCAGCAAAGGGAGTCTGATTGAGGCGATAGAGGCCTCCTTGCTCATAGCCAAGGTTCGAAATCTCGATTTTGATTTCGTTTCGGTCCCCTCCAAAACCGAAATTTCGGGAAATTTTGACCGTTTCGGTGGAAATGTCGAAAACGACTCAAAAAAGCCATTTTTCGATGATTTTTTTGGAAATTAAGATCTTCTGAGTTATTACAACAATAAATAGCTTACAAATACACACTTATATCACACATATTGCTTATATATGCCCCTTAGATCGCACATATCGGTCATATCGGTCATATCGGTCATATCGGTCAAATCGATGTTAATGTTGATACTTGACTGATATGTACTGGAAATTAATATCATCCAATCCAAGATCTTAAAACAACATCTTATAAATGCACACTTATATCACACACATCTCTCATCCATGCGTCTTATATCACACCATATCGGTCATATCAGACATATTGTTGAGCAGTTTGATAGATACTGGAAATGGAAATCAAAATAACTAAGTTAACAACACTTAGAAGACATCTTTTGTTCATAAAAATAGAAAAGAATTTTTTATTTAAAAATATAGATAATGATTAATTAAACAATGTTTTGTTCATAGAAATAACCGTCACAGACAAAGTTCGAATGAATTACAGAATTAATTACATACTTACAATAAATATGCATCTATTTACGAAGATAAATGACAAACAAATGAAAGGAACAAGCTATATCAAATATATAGAAGCTATAGAATTTTCTAATCTCCATTGCTTAAATCCAAAGGGGAAGAAGCTCCCCAAGTTGAATAATCGATGTATGTACCATCTTATCTCAACATACCATGTTTCCATGAATTTCAACCGAAATGGGTCGATATGTCGAAATATCACCGAAATTTCGGTCGAAATCCAGGAATTTTTGTACTGAGATCCATGAATTTCAATCGAAATGGGTTGAAATGGATCGAAATGTCGAAATATCACCGAAATTTCGGTCGAAATCCGGGAAATCGATATATATATATATATAGGAGTTTCGATACCCATGACCTCTCGAAACCGAAATTTCGGCGAAATTTCGCAAAATTTCATTCCATGCTCATAGCCACGACCAATCACGTTGCCCGTAAGGATGTCCTGAAAAACAAGAGAAGATGGATCAAAAATTGCCCGACATTGTAAATCCTTTGTAATCTGACTGATTGATAATAAATTCATTGAAAAATCAGGCGCATGTAACACATTCTTGAGCTGCATAGAAGATGTCAGTCTAATCTCCCCCTGACCAGAAATGGGGAATGTGTACCATTGGCAATGACCACTGTTCGGCCTGGAGGGATCTGAGTGTATCCTATAAGTAAACTCTGACCGCCACATAGATGATGTGTGGCTCTCGAGTCCATAATCCCAGGTAAAGTATCTGATCTACTACTGGTAAATGCAAGTATGCTACCTGATGCACTGGTAGACGCAGAGGCAGATGCAAAAGCATCAGATTGATTCTCAGTAGTGGGTGGTGGTCCAGATGGTGGAATAATGCCCCTTAGACGGGCAACTAGATCATCGAACCTCTGATCCAAAGATGCAGCAGATGGAGGCTCTATCTGCTCGGCGACTCGTACAGATGCAGGAAAACCATGCTTAGAGTAGCATGTGTCTTCATTGTGTCCGACACGATGGCAGTAGGTACATGTTGGCCGAGTACGGCCTCCTCTGCCACGAGGTCCACATCCACGGGTCTGATGATGAAATCCACGGCCTCTGTTGGCGGCCATGGCTGAAGCATTCTGATTTGTGGCCGTAGAAGGGACGGTGATGCGGCTCAGTCTGTGAAAGGCTTCCTCCATGGGAGGAATAGTAGAATTGGCCAAGATCTGGGATCGTGCCGCCTCATACTCGGGATCAAGTGCAGCAAGGAAAACGCCCACCATAGTTGCATTCTGGTAGGTCTTCTGTTGCTCTGGCGTGGCTGTCAGGGGTATGAAGCTGTATAGCTTCTCGAACATCCCTCGTAGGGATGTGTAGAGTGAATGTAGAGGGCGACCATTCTGCTTTATAGTGAATATATCATGCTGGAGTTGCAGAAGCTTTGTCTCATTCTTCGCTTGAGAGTATGTGGCCGCCAGAATATCCCACATGTCTTTGGCCGTGGGCTGATGTAGAATATCATTGGCAATCTCGATCGCCAAAGTTCCAGATAACCAGACTTTGGCGTATGCGTCATCGGCCTCCCATGAGGCATTGGCTCCAGTCTTCTCAGCAGGCTCTTCTTCGGTAAGAATGTACTTCTTACCAGTTGACTTCATCATACTCATGAACTGCATCGCCCATAGTTCATAGTTCGTACCATCCATCTTTACGAGAGATGCTGGACCACGAAAGGCGCCAATAGATGGAATATCCGCCTTACTTTCTGACGTACTGGAAATCGAAGACTGGAGCGACGGACTGAAGATAAGATTCATCTACACGGACATAGACGGGTTTAGTTGCATGTGTAGACCTCAAGCAACCAAACCCATTTAGTAGACGGTGTGCGTTCTAGAGATGTAGGGCTGACTCAAGGGCACACACACAGGGCTCTAAGGTGCCCGCTGGAGGGCACAGGTGCGTGCTGGAGCGCACAGGATGGCGCTGGAGCGCACTGGAGCACGCAGGCGCGCTAGCTCGAGGGCGCGCAGGCGCGCAGACGCAGGGCGAGGGCGCAGGCACGCGTGCGCACGCGCGGAGGCGCAGGGGGCACGGGTATGCGCCGACGGCGGAGAGAGAGAGAGAGGCACGCGGATGGGGTAGGGATAGGGTTAGGGTTTCGAGAACTCCGGTCTAGGACCGTCGCTCTGATACCATGTTGGGACAAATAGAAGAGTTGTTTATTCCATCAGCCCAAGGCTCTGTTATATAGGAGAGTAGCCTATGGGTAAATTACATAAAGCATACGACAGAAAAGAAAAATAGCAGAGATATACAAAGGAAACTAATATATATTTACAATTATGCTACGTACCTGTTTTTTTATTTCTCTGTTTTCTCTGGACTACTTTGTACTTTACCCTTAAGGTCTCTCCCTATATAAGAGAGCCTAGGGTTTCTCTGAATAATTAATCACAGTTTTTCTCCCAACACCGACTTTTACTATAGTGCACTACACTCTCTGATTTCACCTCATGAAATCTTCTTCTTGGGTGTGACACATGTAGAGGAAGACAATTCCTCTTTTTATTGGGCATGCCAACATAGAGATGAAGGGAGAGTGGTGGATGATGGTTACCAAAGAGAAGGGAAGGAGAGGGATTCTCCCTTTCTCTTTTATCCTCTTGGAATTAGAGGAAGACTTGTACTCCAATTGAATGCATTGAACAAAGACCACTCTCCCTTTTAAAGTGTGAAGTGGACGTCTTTGTTGCTCATTCTTTTTGGAGTACTCTTTCTTCACTGGTGGTTTTTGGGCAACATCTTTGACCTTGCCATCGACCTTGCCTTCATCTTGCTTGTGAACTCCAACGTGGCCACAATGTTCAGCACAACGATCGCTTAATTAGGTTCATTTACTTTCTGCCTCCTCAGTTCTGCTTGGGAGTAGATTTAAACTCGATTGTGAAGTTAAATGCCTTGTCTACCTCTTACATGCCCTTGATGTCCAACAACAAAGATGGAAACTGCTTTGCATACTCAATTATGGTGCTTGTCTGCTTCAAACATCAAAGATTATCCCGTGCAATCCACGCAGTTCATTTCGGCATGAACTGCCCTTTAACTTCCGTTTTTTGATCCTCTCACTTGGAGATCTTCGATTTCGCTTTCTTCATCTTGGTTTCCTGAAGTATACTTCCATGTCCCACAGGAAAATTTCCAAATCCATTGCATTCTGAGTGCCTATGAATGGTTTGGGTCTGGTACCTTCAGTCCCCGCACTTCCCTATATCTCTCGTCACTCGCCAACGTCTTCTTAATGAGGGTGATCTCATTGCGAAGATTATCTATTATCTTACTGAACGCTTTCAGCTTGTTCTCCAAGGAATTGATTTGCTAAGAGGAACATCGTGTCTCGTTTCCAAAGCGATATCTCTTTAACAAATGATCTTCTTGCGATGCGATGCTTATGAGTTTCAATGGTGGACTTAATCTCTGCTAGGGCTTGCTATAAAGCCACAATACATTCAGTGTCTCCCGCTATCTTCCTTGTAAAAGTTGAAGATCAACTTGCACCAACATGTTTCTACGCTTCGCTATCGATTATACCGACAACCGCTCTCGTCTTTGCTCGCTTTCTTGGTACCAACTAACCTTTGGTACCACATGTTCAAAATTCCACTCTGTTTTTGGAGATCTAACCTATGCGACGTTAGCTCCTTATTAGCATGAACAATTAGAACTTGACCAGATTTTATGTGTGGTCCGTATTTGAATAAACATACATTTTCACAAATAAACTGTCCAAGAATAATTATTGGGGATGATTCCTCACAATAATCATGATGTAAAAAGTGCCAATTCAAATCCAATGGATTCAAAATAATGTTATTGCGTGGATCGGGATTATAAATCTTCCTATTTTCGTCCATTAAACAATATTTAAGTACTTGGAAAGTTTGTTTAAAATTGTCAAGTAGTAAATATTTCTTTACCAATATCTGATTATGAGTTATTAAATGGTAAGATGAATAAAAATTCGTGATTTTAGGTACAGTAATACCCAAAGGGCCCGACAAATTTCTAATTGGAATTGTGAGATCTTTTTTAATTGGTTCTTTTGTTACATTGTTATATTTCTAACCGTTGAATGAGCCGATTCGAGAACAGTTGGATGATGACAAAATTATCAAAGATTGGCATTCCTTATTTCGATTCAACAACGTACCAATACCAGTATCAGGAGTTTTAACCACTCTTCTCCTGATTAGAACGATCATATACGTGCTCCAACTCTTATCACACTTCACTTGCTCACATATTGACATTCCAACACTTGCAGAAGCGAGAGAAAAAGAACATACACACGAATATAAGGACATATACACAAATGTTCTTCTCTTGTTAGAAGGAAGACGCTCGCTATGGAGTGGGTTATGTTGTGTATAAACTGACCACCATCCCTTCTTATATACAAGAATCAAAGAAACCCAATGACTACTATTATTACATTTACATTAATAATAAACATAAAAATAAAAGATTCTTATGCAATCTTTCATGTTCCAGGGCAACTCTTCTTCTGCTTGTCTCTTCAACCCAATTGTTATCCTTTCGTCTTCCTACGGATAATGCTACATCAACCACCCAATCATCAGTACACTCATGCTCCAACATCTTGTAGACGCAACTTTGCTAATTCTCACCAAGTGCCACCGAACACTCGATATTGTACCAAAGGAAAACCACAACCTTCACTATCCACATGCGAAGGGGAAGTCCACCAGAACTTTGTTGTTGTGGCCTCCGAGCCACTCTTGTATGCGCATCACTGAGCATGTTTGCCCATGCTCGTATGCAGAACCTGCAATGCTCCATGCCTCCTTGGATAACTACATATTGATATAGATACTGTTGCCTCTATGCATATGCCTGTGTGATTGCATCTCATTGCTCTCAACATCTCTGATGCTACACTGTGCATAACATTAATACGCCCACATCGTACTGTTGCTTGCATCCACTGTCATGGTCGCGTAATTGTTTGCTCGCTCTGCTATAAGATTTACGCCACTCTGCCTCCAAGCTCACGTCCTCTGTGACGCTCTACATCGCCACGTACGGTTACTTGCTATGAGCCCATAAGACTTCTGTAGTTAACCTCTGAGCTAACCACTCATGCAAACTCCTCCTGAAGTATGCCATATCACCAAGGTTCAGGAAAGCAGTATGTGTATGTGTTCATACATGTCCCTGAATACTGATTCAGCGATATGCATGTGTGTATGCGACATATATGATGTTTTATGCGATTTTCTAATTTTTAAATAAATATCTACAAATAATATTTCTATTGAATTTATGTAATAAAATGGAGTCAAAGAAGATCTAAGAAAAAACAATTCATGGTAGATGGTTGAGTAGATATCATTAATTGCCTAACATTTAATCACAAAAAATTTAGCGATAGAAACATTAAATATTAGATGATTCGTAGTATTAAAACATAACTATCTATACATGTAGATTTACAATACATGAGCAAAACCTCAATTAACATATATTAAAATATCAGATGATACATTGCATATACTCAATGTTGTAAAAGTCACCCGACTAACCCGACTAGTAGGTCCGACTAGTCTAGTCAGTGGGGTGGCCGACCGAGTATTGGCTAATTCCGACTAGGTCCACCAGTCAACCAATTTTTGCTTGGAGATACCATATTTTTTTACTTTTTTAACAATAACCTTATTCTAATATGCTTGATGTTTTATTTAAATTCAATTAATTCTTTTGATTCATTATGATAGCAAAAAATATATAAATCTATATAAATATATAATAATATATGTACAGAAATGATTTATATATTTAAAAAATCAAAGCCGATTAAAGTCCGACTAAATCCAATTAATCACCCGACTGCCGATTAATCCTTAGTCAGTGACTAGACCGACCGAGTACGGACTACCGACTTTTGCAACCTTACATATACTCATGAACACATGAGCAAACCAAAAAAAATTGCATATGCATTATGGCACAATGCATTGCAGTTGTACACAAGCATTGCCTATTTTTACAATTGAATGGATGAAGAGGCGATGTTACGGAGGTGAGCACCCGAATGCGAGGGGTAGAGAGTTGGAACCGCTAGAGATGGAGCCACTAAGCTACTAAAGCAGTATGTGGGGGCATATGCGAGGCATATGTGGGCCGCATATTCGCTTAGGGTGCACAATGCATTGGGTCATAAAATCGGTTTGGTCTGCATGCTGCATGGGCATATGCGGCCACATATGCTGCATGTGCGATCAATTTCTTGAAAACTGCACATTGCTCATGCTCCTGCATCCACCATCGTGTTTGCATGTACATTCTTGATCATGGAATTTCATCAATGCTTTTACTGCGACCATCGACACCATCATGCGTGCGCCAACGAAAACCTTCAATATCATCCTCACCGTGAGCTCTATGCGCATATCACCGCTGGACGTGGTGGCAGTGGTGCCATTTGTTCCGTGAGCTCTAACGCTTCCCATTACGAGATGTGTTTTTTAAAGTCGAGGAGAATTGGTGCAGCTCAAAATATTTATTTTTGTTGTAATTTTATTAAAATATTTAATTCTTGTAAAAAAACAAAAAATTACTATCTTTGGATGTACCTTTTGGATGAAAGGTTTTTTCTTTTAGAAGGGTTAAATCCCTATATGAAGCAACCCACTCCTTTGAAGTAGGGACATGAAATGAAGTAAAAGTTGATTTAGCTTTTGGCTTGTCCTTCACCCTTCTTTCCCCTTGAGTTTTCTTCTTCTTGCGAATCCTCCAATACATTCCTCTTCTATCTTCCTCCATCCCTACGTGTCTCGATGTGGTCCTCCTTATCCCCGATCCCAAGTTCCTCTATTCTCACCCTTGAAATTATTCCTTACATTCCAATCGACATTGCACATTTAGGGGAATTGGATTATACCCTACATATCATTTCACATTAGGCATCTTGGGAATTGGATTTTAGTTATTTTCATGCCTGTTAAACTCTTCGTCCTATGAAGATGGTTGTTCATAACCACCTCATGAGTTCCTATATCCTTTATACTCTTCATGGTCCGGAGATTGTTGTGCTTTATTTCAATGTTGCAAGAATTGATTTTGATTTTGGTTACGACGATTGTCTCTTTCCATCCTTTCCAATATCAACCCTGACATTTGACCATCAATGGCGTTCACCCTAACATCTAGATTATGTAAAGTTTCCTCTATACGTTTCATGCTATTGGTCATCTCCGTTATCGTAGTCTCGGAACGAGCTATTGAACTCTGATCTGCCTTGTTGGTCATACTTTTTTAGTGGCATCCAAAATGATGATGTGAATGCAAAAGGTATGGATGTAAAGTGCATATATGCCAGAAAAAATTATTTTAATATAGGAGAATATTTTATATTGATAATGCAAGAAGAAATATGGAAATATTGATAATATCCAATGACTTTTTTGGTATTATTTTGGTTAGGATCCTCGTGTTCCCAACCCTCCACCATATTCTTGAGGGAGGCAGAAAAAGAAAAATAAGAGAGGGAAACCTTTAGGGCCGAGGAAAGGAAAAGATGGATAATATGCTTCACTCCAGTAACTCACTTTTGATCTCGACAACTATTATATCTTGATTATCTTTTTTTAAGTCCTCGATTCCTTTCCCCCTCACCGGCTATTTATTATACTAGAATGCCCTCACTCCTACACAAGGTGCTATGTATACTTCAGGGCATTTATCTTTCACTAGACATATTTTCCTTTTCTTTGTTGTTCCAATCTACCAGTGTTGTTGTAAAAGTCGGCCAACTAGTCGAGTCGGGGGGGGGGTACCCAACTCGACTAGGCCAAATTGGCCTATAGTCGGGTTAACGTGGCTAAACGACCGACTAGTCGGCTGACTTTTGCATAAGGGTTTACCTAATTACCCGATTAGGGGGGGTTTGGGGTTTACTGTCTAGCAATAACCCCATTCCCGAAACCCCTTCCCCCGACAACTTTGAGCACGAAACCTCTTCCTTGAGCGGACCCCCTGCTCTTTGCCTTCCAGCCTCCGGTTCCCGAGATCCGTCGCATCGCCGCCCCCTCCTCCATGTTGCCTGAAACCAGATGCCGTTTCCTTTTGGCATCAGTCCTCCGCCGCCCTCTCCTCCATGTTCTTAGACCTTCGACAACTTGGTTAGTTTTTTTCTTCAAAAATTTTTATTTTGTTTTTCTTGCTCGGCTTAATACTCTAATGCTTGATCTTTGTTGTTATTGTTTAGATTTTCTCTACTAATTTGCATGTTGGTTAGTTCGTTAAGTTATTTTAGGAGTAACAACATATTTTTTCATGATGAAGGCATGTGGGCTATCTTTTATAAGATTATCATTGTCTTTTATTCTCCAAATGTTGGTTAACATGGGTATTCTTGTTGATTTGCATGTTGGTGTGCTTGTTAGGTTATTTTATAAGTAAAAACTTAGATTTTCTTGCTGATTTGCATGTTGGTTAACTTATATAAGGTTAGAATTGTTTTTATTATGCCCGAAATGTTCGTTAACTTAGATATATCTTGTTGATTTGCATGATGGTTAGATTATTTACCTTATGTGGTTGTTGATTAACTTTGTGTTAGTTAATTTGTAACACTTGTAACAGTTGTCTCACTTTCCACTTGTATTATTTTTTTGGGCATGTTGTATATGTTTTCGAACATTTGCTCATGCTATGTATCGAACATTTTGTTCTTAACTTGGTTCATTTTTTCTTCACTTGCTATAATTTTTTAAGTTCTTAGGAATATGAAAACTGCTAAATGTATGAATATAAATGAGAGTATATGTATTAAAACATTGATTTATATATCCAAAATAATTAACAAAAATTCAAATTCGACTAATGCCCGACTAAATTCGATTACTCTCTCGACTGATGATTAATCCTTGGTTGGTTGTAGGGCTAGGCAGGGTTGGGTTGGGTTGGGTTGGGCTCGGTGAATAGTAAACTGTGAGGAGGGGGTACCCCTGTGAATAGTACCCAACCCAATCCAACCCTGCCCAACCCTGCAACCAAACGAACCCTTAGTCAGTGACCCTACCGATCGAGTACCGGCTGCTGACTTCTGCAACCTTGCATTCTACTATTCAAAGGTCCCTATTAATAGATGGACTATACAACATGGTAGGAAGGTATGAAGCTATTATAGAATATTCTTCACCTATGGAGAAAAGGAGAAATGAAAAGAAATTTTTAGAGACTCCTAACGTATAGGAGGAAGGTGATTCTAGATCCTTTTCTCCCCTTAGAATAAAAATAAAAATAACAATTATCAAAAAGACCCTTCATTTTAACATTTTACAAATTGGACTAAAATCTAGATTCTTAAGGGTTGTAAATTGCAGCATTAATGGACTGCATCAAGGAGAGGCGGCAGTGTTTAGTATATGTGAGAACTGAGGATGGAAAGATCGAAGCCTTGTTTGCTGATTTGGGCATTGTGGATGCTAAGAAATGGTGTATTTAGATCTAATAGTGCATATGCTGAAAATGAGTGCATGGCGGTGCCTTATTATTGGAAATCTTGCGTGGGGGAGTCAATTGCTTTGAACATGCACTTTAATTGTGATATAAAATTTGTGGATGATCATTAACATCTAATGATCATCCTTTGGCTATAATAAAAAATAGAAGTGCTTCGATAACCGAAAGAATCCATCATAAGCTTCAGGGATCAATTTCAGGTCAACCTTATGGGTTGATGGTGGGCAGTAAACGTAATCTTTGGGGGAAGGGGTCTGTAAATTACTCTAAAACCTTAATCGCTCCAAAACTTTATTGCTTTTGGCATCTTCGTCTATACGTTTCATTAACATGGGAAACGAAATTTCGTTATGCAGCGCATATTGCCTACCAGTATCGCTGGGACTTTCGACTTTTTCAAGGCTCTTCCGTCAGAGACTTCGAGCCTAGAGCCATGTCAGAAGCAATCATTGTTGTCATTATTAGTTGAATATGCTGGGGGCAATGATTCAGTTGAAGCTCCTGAAATGATGTACAAACATTTGCAGCCATTGTGTAATATGATGATACTTTCTGAAGATGTTATTCGACAACAGGCCTACTTGTTGTCAAGGTTGGCAATGCTAAGTACTGGTGCATTTGACCAGAACATATCTGAAATAGATGCATGGTTCTTATTTTTACCAGGTTACAAAGATAAGTTCGTGGTGAAAAATCAGCCGCAGTTGCACAGGGAATTGGCTACAGTTATTATTGCATTTCTTTGTGATGCTGTTTCAACTATAGGAAATAATCTATACAGATATTTGGAGCAAATGCACACCTCTCTTTCAGAACTGAAGGGTCTCAAAGGTTTGATATTGTTAGATATTTTGAGTTTATATGCTAGAATTTCTGCTCTGCTGTTACCTTTTGCGACATAGATATTGCCCTGAATACAAATAATTTCTCTGCTATCTTTGTTGCTTGCTGCTTGTTGCAAACTGGTCAACACGAGAGAGGAGGATTTATGAATTTCTCTTCATATGAACTTGAGGTCATTTTGCATCCCTAACATAGAGCACCTGTGCAGTATACTGGTGAGGAAGCTACATCTCTGACGGATGCTGATGGATGATGATTTTCTGTTTATGTTTCTTATAACCTTGAAATCAACAAGCCTCATTCCAATTGTTCTAGATATATTCTCAACAGGGCAAAGAGCCAAGAATGTTTCGATGCTTGATGATTCCTAGCACCCTCTTTGTTGTTTTGGAAATAAATGGGAGGATGCCACAAATATATTAATCACTGTAAGATTCTTTCTTAATTTTTGAAGATAGGGCATGCACTACTTGTATAAGGAAAAGAGGTGCACCAAAGAATAAGTATACACTTAGTAAAAAGAAATGGGAAACAAAACATAGAGGGGGGATGTGATAAACATTGACAGTATGCATGACTCATGTAGTACAAAATGATCCACTTAAAAGAATGATGTCATTTTGATAGGGTATAAACCTGGCCTTATCCACGAGTTTCCTCTGGAGTTTGAAGAGGAAAGTAAACATCCCCACAAGTCACATGTTTGAACATGAGATCTCTTAGATTAGACATATGGAACATACTCAAAGAGCATTACACCTGAGGACATTATGTAGCGACGTTTAGAGGGATTAAAACATTTATAGACCTTTTGTGTCCTAAAGTAACCCGCAAAAATACATTTGTCCGTCCTTGGTAGTAAGCTTGCCTTGACTAGGACTAAGGTTGCGGACAAAGGCCACAAACCTAAAGACATGCAGGAGAACATAACAAAGACATTTTCATGAAAAATAATGGAGTATGGAATTTGATTCTAGATGACATAGAAAGACACATGGTTAATAAGGGAGCATACAATCATGACTGAGATGGCCCAAGAAGTGTTGGAAAGAGACTATACGAAGGGATCTTAGTTTTTTGGATATAATCCCGAGAATGACCCATGATAGATCTAAATGGAGGGGAAGAATCCATGTAGTCGACCCTACTTTTTTTTGAAGTCAAAACACTTCGGGGGAGACACAGCATGGTGTTCGCCCCAAAATTTATTGATTAAAACAGCGAAGCAGAGTAGGAGGAGGAGAAGGGATACAGGTAACAAGGATCGAGAAGATCCCAAACCCCAAACCCCAAGATAACACACGGCCACATCATTACATCATGAGCCAGTCATGCAAAAGCATATCCATATGAAAAAGGACATTCTCCTTATAGAATCTTTGCGCCTTGAAAATCTTCGCGTTCCTGGCGAGCCACAGCGCCCAAATGAGAGCGAATGGACGCATTATCTCCCTCCTCGATCGATCAGCATTTGAGCGCAAGGAATCCCAGAAGGAAGAGGCCGAGGAAGCGTTAACCCATGTGACTCCTACATCCTCCCAGATCGCGGCAGAAGTCGTACAGCAGAAGAAAAGGTGCTCCAGCGTCTCCCAAGCGCCTTCACACAAAACACATTCCATAGATTCCATAGATTCAGCACCTGAGAGTAATCTGGCACACCTGTCCCGCGTGAGTATCCTCCCACGCCGTAGAAGCCAAAGGAAGAAAATCACCTTCTCCGGCAGCCTAATGCGCCACAGCCAGCCCAGATCAGCGCGTAAGGTGTCCCGGACAGGACTGATTTGCTGTGAGAGTATCCTGAAAGCCCGTCTAGAGGAGAAGGCGCCGTCGCGCCACACCCAGTGGTCTCTGCCCGATGAGGGCCTCGGGGCCTCCCGCAGCCTCCGCAGAAGGCTCAGCAAATCATCAAAGCGCTCGTCGGAGAGAGATCCCGCAAAGGAGGGAAACCAGTCGTCCCCGCACCAGACCGATGCCACCGTCGCTTCAGAATCTGAAGCCAGAGCACAGAGACGTGGAAAGGAAGCAGCGAGAGAGGCATCTTCCACCCAAGGGTCGCGCCAAAATAAGAAAGAGGTGCCATCTCCCAAAACCGGTCTGAACAGATGCGAGAACCGCCTAACCGCCGACGCAATCCCCTTCCAAAGGGGGGTCCCATAACGCATAGTGACCGCGTCCCGCAGCATGTCCACTCCTAACGAAAGAATATCCCGCAGCATGGAAGAACAGAAACCATCGTCTTTACCCCAAAGCTTGTTGATCCACTTAAGCATCATAGCGTCGTTAACAAGATCCAGCCTCCGGATGCCGAGCCCCCCCTCGCTCTTCCTTCTCGTCACCTCCTCCCAAGCCACAAGATTCATACCCCGCGACTCCGAGCCCCTCTTCCCCCAGAGAAATCTCCTCATATGGCCATCCAGCCTCTTTTTGATTCCCACCGGCAAGGCCCAGTTTGAGAGGAAATAAATGGGAACAGAGGCAAGGACCGACCTAATAAGCACCAGTCGACCTCCACGGGAGAGCAAAGCCGCACTCCAGCCAGCAAGCCGTTTTTCTGCCTTGTCCAACACCCCCTTCCAATGACTCAGCTTCGCCCTTCTTGCACCCAGCGGCATACCCAAGTAGTCGACCCTACTTAATTGTGGGAAAAGGCTTTGTTGTTATTGTTGTTGTGTACAATCATGACTGCATCTCCTCTATCGGTCATAGGAGCTTTGCTATGCACAAGGAGTGCGTGCACAATGTTAAAAATGTGCCTGCGTTTTCTATAAACTACACCATTTTGTTGAGATGTATAGGGACAAGATGTTTGATGGATGATCCCAAGGTTTTGAAAAAAGCCATGCAATGACATAAGACAAAGTTCAACAACATTATCGAAATGAATATTTTTTATGGAAGAATAAAATTGATTTAGATTTCTTAGCAAAAAATACAAAATATGCCACACTCTAGACTAAGCTATGAGCATAAATACCCAATAAATGCGAGAAAGTTATAAAAACAGTTTAATAAAGATGATGTTACTAGTTATTAGGAACATGTCTAGAACACTGAATTTTTAAATGCAAAAGCTAAAAAGGACTATTTGAATTGAGGATATCATGCCGTTGGGAGGAGTTGCAATGATGTTTCCCAATTTGTGATGACCCTCGTTGGGATTGGGATTGAGGAGATATGTTTAGAAGGACTCGTCTCCTTACGACACATCCAATCACCTGCCTCATGAATATATTTTGAAATAATGCAAAACACGGTAAAAAAGCATGACATTTCTAGTCGTCGGTAATCTGACTAACATAAAGCAAGCTCAATGGAAAATTAGGGGTTAAGTGGACTTGTTGAAGCCTGAGGTGGGGAGCTTACCGGTGATCGAAGAACTATGCCCATCGTTAAGTTTGGTTGTTCGTCCGTTAGGAATAGACTGAAGCCTAATTAATTGTTGTACATCTCAACATATCGATGGGATCAAGGTTTTGAAAAAAACAAAAAGATGATGGAGGCGTTTTCTTGGAAGTAAGGTGAGGCATAGCCTCGAGGCGGTCGATGCGTAAGCCTCAATTTATAAGGGAAAATACCCATAAAACTATAATAAATCATATACTAATGAAAATATATATATTTAACTAATATATAATATATGCACTTAATGTGTGATGAAACTATATAGACAAGAACTCTAAAGGAAAAGATATACAATTATATATACCTTTTTACTAAATTTCCATCCAATCAGGGAGTCATTGGCTATAATTGCCATTAGAATATTCGAAATTATATAATTGTCACTAAAATATTTATCGAAGAGGGAGTCCCTGTATAATCGCCATTAGAGTACATGAGATTACATATTTGTCACTAAATTATTTATAGTTGATAAAATATCTTTTGATGAGATTTTTATGTTATGCAAGTATAGTATATGACAACACCAAGATACATTGAATTCTATCTTGTCTGTTATGCTTGATACATTACATAGCTCATTATGTGACCACTCTTTAAAAATAAGTTTACAAATAATGTTCTCTATGAGATTTGTAGACTTGTATTTTTAATGGCGCAATGTTAAGAGTTTAATGAAATAACCATACATGTTTACTGGTAGATATGAACACGAAAGTGGCCAAATTTAGGCATTCATCTTGTATAAATATATCCTAAACAACTAGACCTTTACAAACATATGAAACTACCAATAGGATAACTAATTTTCTTAAGAAAATGCTCAAAATATCGTTAAAGCCTCAAGGAACACCTCGCCTCCGCTTCACGCCTCAACCGCCTCGGACTGCCTCGATTGAGCGAGGCATATGCCTTGCCAAAGGAGCTCGAGACTTGAGCCTCGAGTTTAAAATGGCCCACCTCATTTTGCATCACCATTTTTTCTGCTCGAGGCTAGCCTTTTCGAACCATGGATGGGATGCACCGGAGACAAATAACTAAGCATGTTCATCATAAAAAATTCCAAAAACCATAAAAAGGGCATTTGCATCCTTAGATGGTGAAGCATATCTAGAAGTAGCATGGCCGAACTGACCAAGCCAATTACCTCGGTGATAGACATGAGAATAATTGTTGGACTCTGCAATAGTATCTTGTGCGTATAGGCTAGACAATCATGCTTTTGCCTACTATTGTCCAATGTATGGAGTCGCTTGTTACAACACACACATTGTTTTATAGCCTCACACTCACTAATGACATACTCTCATTCTCTTGGGCCCTTCTATGACCATGTTCTGGGCCATGGGAAATTGCCATTGCAAAGGTAGCATGTGGTCAGAAAAGTAGCCAAAAAGATATAGTTCAACTCGTTATGCTGTAGGTCTCATCTTTAATTGCTATCTTTGAAAGTATTATTATATGGCTACATGTAATCTCACATGCAGGATCAGAGTCTACAAGAAAATGACTTACCATGGTTTGTTTTATGAATGCAATCTGGGATGGAAATGTACATAGTGGAGTATAACTATGTAGCCTCTTAAAGTCTCCCATCGACGTGGAATATTACTCTGATAATGGAGACGTCCATTCGGTGTTTATGTACTGTTGATTTGGAGCTGTAAGATCTTCAACATATTTTCATCAAATGGTACATTGCATGCAAGGAGTCTGTCATCCCTTTGTTTGTGGGATGGTTAAGTATTTCATTGGCGATTAGTGGAATAGAATTCATGACTTCACAAGAGCATTGCCGTGCTTTGGTGTTATGCATGTCCTCTTGGAAATCTTTTTTCATGATCTGCTCTCTATTGTGTGCATCTATAGCAACGAGAATGTTCTGTATCCACTCTTCCATCAGAGTTGATGATCGGCATGCAAAATAGGGTCCTTCATTTCCCCTCAGGTGGTTTGTGACTGAGTACTGGAACCAGATATATTTGACAATGTTCTTATAAAAAGAGCTCCAAAACACCCCTTTAAAGACATCACCACTTTTAACATGACCAAGGTGGCAATGCTATTGGGGAGCACAAGTTGTGTGGGTTGTGACACCGATTGTAGCAGTGTCAGCGATGGGAGCTGGCTGAACCGTCGCTGGCTGGCTGCTGGGGTTGAGGGTGACGGGCAACAACATGGGGAAGGTGACGTTAGTTGGAGTGGCACTTGGGAAGCTGGCAACGACACTTTTCTTTCCCTCTCTTGAGATTTTGGTGGGGGTATGGTGGCTTACTTGGGCAGGATATCAACCACTGGCCTAGGACTGTTCTTCTAATACCGTGTTTTTTTTTGAAATCAAAGCTCTTCGGGGGATACACGCCATGGTGTTCGCCCCAAATATTATTAAAAACGATGAAGAAGAAAAGGAGGAAGAAAAGTTTTACAAACACTAAGGATGCGTTTGGTTGGCGGGTTAAGGCGGGTTAAACTGGTAGAGGGTAACCCGTTTTTGTGTTTTGGTGTTTGGATAGAGGGTTAAAGTGGGGGTGGGTTAGAAGTGGGTTTGAGGTGATATGATTGTATTGGAGTTTGAAAAAGTGAGTAGTTATTGTGATGTGATTGTATTGAAGTTTGGAAAAGTGAGTAGAAGTGGAGTAGTTTATAATTTTTATATGATATGATGGTATAATTTATTATTTTTTGATAGGATTGATGATGTAAAATTGATTTATTTAATTTTTTAAAAAAGGAATAAAGTGGGGCCCACAGGGAGAGAGGGGGATGTGGGTTAAGGGGGGTAAACTCCCCTAACCCGCAGGTAACCCGCGAACCAAACGCTACCTAAGGATCGAGTGGATCCCGCCGGAGGGCCCAAAAAAGAAAAGACACACCAAACGCATTACAGAAGCAGCCAGTCATTCACAAGCAAGGAGACGTGTGCTATAATATTCTCCTTGTAAAACCTTTGACCTCTGAAAATCTTCGCGTTCCTACCAAGCCACAACGCCCAAATGCACGTGAAGGGGCGAAGCAGCTCCCTCCCTTCTAATACCGTGTTGAGAAACCCCCGATGCTTACTTTATTACAAGGGACCTATCTCCACCTTATATAGTAGAAGGAATGGTGATCATATTAAGACATGAGTATTGGATGAAATAAACAAGAAAAACAATAAACATCTAATTTACCTTCTTAACAATAAAAGGCAACCACCTAGTTTGCTATTAATGATACATCCATTGAACACAAAATGCTATAGGAAACTTTGATGCCAATGCATGGATAGCATGTGCGAATTATACACTTAGGCTTTTATATATAGGCTCCATTATCGAGGGGCTCCACCTTCTCGGAATGGCTCCTTAGAAGAGAAAGCCGTGAATGTCTTCACATGGTTAGTGCCCAGTTTTTAATTGTACTGTATCCTAGCTAAGCATGATAAATATATATGATGCTTTACAAAATATTAAATATATATGCTCCAATTTTTATGGGGGGTTATAGGAAGTATTTAGGGAAATCATGGGTATTATTTGTACTTCTAATGATTTAATTTTCATTTGGAACTTTGGTGCCCTTCGAATCAAGGTTGCAAAAGTTGGCAGTTAGTACCTGCTCAGCCAGGTCATTGACTAATGTTTAATCGGTAGGCAGCGACTAAAAGGATTTTGTCGTCAATGAAATAAAAGAACTACTTGAATTCAAATCAATATGAAGCATCTTAGATTTCATTCGCTTTTAAAAAATAAGAAAAATATAAAATAGAGTCTATCCATGTAAAAGACACCCGAGTAGATGGTCAACTAGGTCGACTAATCTGACTGGTTAATCGGGGTGGTTGACTATTAACCTATTAATCCTAGTCAAGTAGACCACTCCCACTAGCCTAAACGGGCCAACTAAATGACCTAGTCTGCCATTTTTTGCAACCATGCTTTTAATAGTGTTCATATAACGAAGCCACCCTTTTTGATGTGATTTAGTCTTGATTACACCTAATTAACGAGACCATCTTATTTTCGAAAAAGAACTTTGTTTTTTTTTGCGTGGAGTTTGCCTAGTGCATTCCATGAAGAAGGGTTATTCACAAGCACAATTGTAAAAATCTGGTCTGATTATCGAGTTGTTTGAGTGTCCACATGTCTATTGACTACTCTGTCAATAGCAGTGTTCATGAAATCAGTCGCACGAGCTGCATATGCTCGTGCGACATGCAGAGCGAACCGATTTCATGAATCAGTGCATGATGCGCCCTCTCCGCATATGGCCCCCATATCTCGCATATGCCCCGCATACTGCTCAAGCATCTCCAACTTTCCAATCCTCTCATTCAGGTGTTGAATTCTGTAGATATGCATCTTCCTCCATTCAACTGTAAGAATATGACATGCATTTGTATACAATTGCAATACATTATACATTTATATATGCAATGTTTTACGTTTATCTCATGTATTGTTTTCATGAGTATATGCAATGTATCGTCAAATATTTTAATACATGATTGAGGTTTTGCTCATGTAGTGCATTTATGTGTAATGAAGTTTTGTTATTATGAATAATCTAATGTGTGAAGTTTTTATGGCTAAATGTTTTTTTGTGATTAAATGTTAGTCAATTAAAAACATATACTCAACCATCTTGAACCGTTTTTCTTAGATCTTCTTTAATTCCCTTTAGATACATAAATTCAGCAGTAATGTTATTTATAGATATTTATTTATTTTTAAATTAAAAATTAGAAAATCATGTAGAACCGCATATACCCCGCATATGGCCCCGCATATTGCTTATTCGGTATTCAGGGCCTGTCTAAACGCATATACATACCGCTTTCCTGAACCGTGGTCAATATTAGATCTGTTGACTAGTTGGTCTAATTAGTTGACCATTTTTTGGATAGTTTTTCATTTTTTTAAAATTTTTCCCGTTTTAAGAGCAAACTTAATAAAAAATGTTTAATGTTTGTTTTGAATTTAAATATTTCTTTTATTTCATTGCGATAGTATTGAAAATGTACAAATCTATATAAATAATAAGAATATATGGAAATGATTTATATATTTAATATAATTAAAAAATGCAAACCCAATTAAAGTCCGACTAAATATAGTTAGTCGTCCACTCAATAACCTGATCGACTGAATACCGACTACTGACATTTGCTAGCTTGTTCACAAGTTAATTGGGGAACAATTCCACGAGTTAACAGAAGTTATCCTCTTTACCTTCTCTGCTTTGCTATATTTCCGTCAAGTTAAAGTGAAAGAAATATGAATGGGCATTATTGTAAAAGCCTATTATTGACAATTATAGCGAGAAAAGAACCATGTGGGTGCATTAAGTTATATAAACAAATGGGAAATGGCTGAGTTTGCACATTGACTGGGTAGCAGCTCTATTGGTTAAGGAATCAGTTGGGCCGGGTATGGGGGAAGTCAGATGTAGCTTTCATTTGGGAGGGAAGTGGGTCATAGTGGTAAGAAGTACACGCGCACGATGAATGCTTCTTTTCCATAGGAAGTTAGCAGAAACGATTGAGCTAGGACACATGCAAAAAAGGAATTGTTCTTGAGTACAAACATTAATTAAATAAAGTTTATTTGATTAATTGGTTTATCATAAATTATCACCACTCTTGATTCTGTTGACAGTGAAGGTTTATCTTTTCCCCCACGATAGGGTTGCTCACTCGATCTCCTAGGACCTCCGTTTACAAACCAAATGTTATTCTTTATATTGTATGAAGGAGACACGGGCTTTGTTCCAGGGAAAAATGATATTTCTTTGGTCAATTTAAGCTTACTGTGAAACATCTTTAAATTATAAGATAGGCTATAATTTAGTTCACATTTGACTTTTAATATTTCTATAAAGTACTATTTTTTACTTGCTTCTTGTTTTGCAGATTATTCTCCTTCTTTTGGTCCCTTTATCATATGCATTTTGCAGAAGTGCCTAAGACTTCTTCTTTCGGAAACCGGAACCTTCAGAACATCTGAGAAAACAATAATTTCATTGTATGTTTCCAATACAATAAGTTTTCTCTTGCAGACTCAGGTTTATAAGCTCTCTTTCTTTCAATCTTAGTTTTAACTTGTTGTTGCATTGATGTCAACCTTGAGTCTTGTATCAGATAAATATGGGTATGCTTGCTGGCCTGGTTGATTTGCTTTTGACGCAAAATCTTGGGGATTTTTGCTCACCGGGCAGTCGTAGAAAGTCACTCTGTGAATGGCGCCCGTTGAAGAATCTTTTAGTTCTTTCTCGCAATATCTTACATCAAAAGGTTTGTAATAGTCTGATGTCCTTCTCTGAAAGGCACATGGATAGAAGCAAAAGTTCAGTTTGTACTATTCTGGACAATGTGAGGGAGATAATGGAAACTGAGGATGGCTCTGTGCTTGATGGAGTTGCCATCTCTTTTTCGTCTGCAGTAATTTGTGCAAGTCCTGATGATATCATAGGAAATTTTCCGTTACTCGTTGCTCTTGCGCAGCATCTCTTTGGAGCACATCCTGGATGCTTGTCATCAGTACTGTTTCTAGAATGGGATTTTCTGTCCTCGGTATCCCATCAATGTCCAGATATATTCTTTTCTGGTTTTGAAATTGTTAAAAGAATGACGGGCGACAATAATTGCTATGACTCCAGCCCACAATTTCCAACCTGGAGAGAGTTTGTGGCTTCTGCAAAGTGTAGATATTTTACTGACGGCATAGATTTGAATGAAGGTGGCGCCGTTGCATTTGGTCTATTTTTGAAGCATCTTCCTTTTTATTATGTATTTGCTCCAGTTATGAACTTCATCAGTTGTAATGAGTCAGCTTCCTCTGATATGCTCAACTTCCTTGAAGCTAAGATACTTGAAGGAGTAGATGATTCCATGGTGTCTCTACGTCTTGTATTATTTTGGGCTTACCAGATAAGATCTTCTTATATAACTAGACCTACTGAAACACTTAACAAATTGTTTGCAACATGTTTTGCACTCATTAGTTGTTTTCTAGACCATCTTCTGCTTTTACCTTCTGGTGAAGTCTGCTCAGAATTTAGAAGTAGGGAAGCACCGCCACGATTAAATTCTATATGGGAAGTAGCAGAACTTATCTTCCTCCATCCTTTGTCTAGTCATATATCGTCTCATTCTTTGATTTTAAAGGAGGTTAAGTTTGACAATCTGGAAGATTTTCTAACTCTACAGAAGATGAGTGTGCATCCAATGGATCAGTGCATTTTAGAGTTGATGAGCAGAATAACTGATTTTGTGCTTACTCTCGGAAATCATTGGAATGTCGTTGTGCCGGAAAAGTTGATACAATTGCTCAGGGGTATCATCAAGCAATCCGTTGTCCAGTTCAAGAGAAGCTATGAACTTTGCATACTGGGGAAGGAAATCAGTTCCTTTCTTCCATGTTTTAGTGTATTTAATGCTTTGATGCATTTCCAATCCCCTATTGTGTTGTTGGAATTGGGGCACTGGATGCTTCTTCAAATTGATGACAGTCTTAATGGATGGATTTCTCCTAGAATCTCTGCTCTTCCCTTAGCTCTATATGTTTCTAGCAGAGCATTTGATTCTGTTTGCATGGCTTTAAAGCAGGGAAAAAACAAGATGCATGCTGTTCTGTGGGAAGATATAATTGTAGAAGATTTTCTACCACAGTCATTGTACCTTAAAATATTTGACTTTGCTTTGCGCTTCAACTTAGAAATTGCTGATCTGTGTTTGCTGAAGGCTGTAAGTGCTGCGCATGTTCAGCAGACTAGACAAACATCGTCATCGGTTCTATCTCTCAGTATTCTGTTGTCAAGGATGGTTAGTTTGACCCCTTTGCGAATGCTTGAAAACTGTATTCATAATATGAATAAGACCAAATCAAGACTATTGCTTAAGATAATTGAAGTTAGTACCCTGCACTTGGACCTTTTTGGCATGACTTTTTTAAGCCTCTTAGGCAAAGACAAGGTTGTTGCAAATGCTAGTTTTTCTCGGCTAGGGAAAATTGCCAAAGAAAACAATGCTGGCTTTTCTCTGCTGGGGGAACATGTCAGAGAAAATAGTGATTGTGTACATTCAAAAGAAAGTTTCATACTGATGATACCTGCCGCTCTATTATTTTTTACTAGTAACATGCACAAATTTGGACAAGATAACTTGATTTTGGGATTTATCCCCCAATTTTACTCAAAGATTCTTTTGGATGGTATCGCAAATTGGAAACAGTTCGTCTCTATGGATGAATTCATTGAGGAGTATGAAGGACCAATGCACCATATTGAGGAATTACGTGATGCTTTCAATAGCACTCTTCTTGGAAAGTCATTCCTTATGCTGCATCATCACTTTATATCAAGTCAAAATTCAGTTAGATGGAAGAAACACTTGAAAATATTTGAGACCCTATATACAGCTGTCTCAGAGGATGAGCTTGTGGATTTTGACATTATTCGTGTTGAAACACAGTCTTATGCTGAATTGTTCAACGTGGTTAATAGAATAATATGGAAACTCTCCTTCACTCTTCTGTTGCTTTTTCCTTGTGATAATATTATTCAAGATTTGTTGGTAAAGTCTGACAAAGAATCTGAGGTGATTTGTGCTTCAAAAGAATCCGAAGGGAACAAGCATGCTAAGTTAAAATTTCTAAACATTCTTTTTTGTACCTTGGGTAAAATTGTTAGAAACTTTCCCTTAGACCAAACTGCACATGATGAAGAAGGCAATGTTGGTTGGGATCGGTTGTTGCAATTTTTAGAGACCTTTATTTTGCAAACAATTTTTCAAATGGCAAAAAGGATCAGGAGTTGTCTCATGGAATTGCCATCTATTCCTTTCCTGGAGTCTTTTGTCAAGTCTTCTTTACTTTACAGGTTTGAGGATCCTTTTACGATTAAATTGCTCCATGATGTTCTTGACTTGCTTCAGGGGGTATATTCTTCTGGTGAAGTCCTAGAGCTTTTATTTGGACATTCAAAATTTGCATCCGCACTTCTCACGCACGTTCCATCGCGAGAATCATCGAGCTTAGTTCATAGTGGTGTATTTCTACAACCAGTGCCTAGCCTTTTTAGAGTCAGCAATGTCTCTGTACCTGCACATAATGATTTTAACTGGAAATACACTAGTGACTTGTCCTTCAAGGTGGTACAATCTGAAAGTTGTGGCGACGAATTTAGGATAGAACTCATCAGGTTGGTTAGATTACTGTTTAATCTCACTATTCAGCAGCAGGGTAAAGATTCAGAATTTGTATGCCTGTACAAAAAGGAGTTAGTTTCATTACTTTTATCTGGCTATGGTGCCTCTGTAAGCCAAACTGATCGGGAGATATTCAGTTTCATTCAAGAGATTGAGAGTAAATCAGGATCAGCTTCATCTGGATTTGCAGAAATGGACTATCTTTGGGGTGATTCTGCTGTGAAGCTACGAAGAGAGCATGCATCTAGTAAAGCTGCTAGTTCAGACGGTCTTTCTGATCCTCAAATAGTGCAGGAAAAATCCAGATACCTTTTCAGAGAATATCTATCAATTGATTCGAAATTATGTGCACTTACAGCAGTAAGTATATGCTATGATGGTTCAAAGAACGGTGCCTTCATCCGTTTGAAGGAGCTACAAAAATGTGATGTTGATATGGATGGAAAAGTATGATCATGCTTGTATAATCACCATTTCCTTCATTCTTCAATGCTCTTATTGTAAATTCGGATTTTCTGATATATTTTAATTTCTCTAAATTTGCAGTTTTTAGGACCATCCAATTCATGCATGATCCCATACGATCCTGCTTTTATATTGAGATTTTCAATTCATGCTCTGTCGAAAGGCTATATAGAACCAGTGGAATTTGCTCGGCTAGGTTTGCTTGCAGTTTCATTGGTTAGTATTTCATCATCTGAAGTTGATGTGAGAAAGTTGGGTTACGAGTTTCTTGGTTGCTTTCAGGAATCTTTGGCGGTACGCTCTTTTGTTTTTAAGCCTTTTCCCTAAAAACTGTCTTCAATCTGCATAACTTTTAAAAATTTCTTTCATTTGTTTTTCAACTGTTATTCTTCCCAGGCTATATATACTTAGTTGAAACTGTATGCTGCTGTTCTCTGGAGTCCCAAATGCAATTTGTCTAGATACACTCGGCTGCCTGCTAATATGCTTCTGATTTAACATCATTTGATTAAATTCTTCTGACTAAATTTATGGTTTAAACAAGTATTTTGAAAGGAAAGTTGTGCTATGAACTGCATGTAAAAGCATGTGTATCCATTGATTCCTATAACACACTAAATATATGAAAGATGGGAATGAAACTGTCACGAAAAGCAAATGTGGCATTCATAGTCATATGAAAGTCATATGAAACTACGGAGAAATGAATTGACTTATTTATTCGGAGACCATACGACTCCTTTATATAGAGTAGAAATCTTAGAGGGCAAACAATGAGAAAGGAAATATGTAGACAAGAAAATAAGTTAAATAACATATATTTCCTATAGCAATCCTTCTCAAGTTGGTGCTTAGATGTCAATCATGCTCAACTTGGATGAACATTTTTGAAATGACCCCTTGGCTAGAGTCTTAGTGAATCTTTCCGCTGTTTATTCCGCTGAGCTGACATGAGATGTAAAGATGAAACCCCTATCATGTCCCTGGTATAGTAGCAATCCAGCTTGATGTGTTTGCTTTCTATGAAGGAATGCTGGATTATTGATAATAAATAATGCAATCAGAATAGGAACTACATGAAAAAGGAGCTACAATGTCTAGGTTAGTTTGGACAGTGAGATTGAAAAAGGAGATACAATGTCTAGGCCCGAGCCTCATCATCTCAATGCTACCTTGTACCATAGCTCTGTATTCAGATTCAACACTTGACCAAGTAAGAATGGTTTGTTTCTTGTTCTCTATAAGGTCAGTGAGATTCCAATAAACACTGCGAACCCTGATGTTGACTTCTTGTCTGTAGGATGTTCTGAGTAATCAATATCTGTATCGGTTGCGATCTCATAAGATATCCCTTTATTGAAGAGTAAACCTATACCCGATGAAGACTTCAAGTATCTTAGGATCATGGAGACTACATCTATATGTGCACGATGTAGTTGCTCTAAGCAAAGTAAATGTCTAGTCTGCTGATGGTCACATATAGGAGATTAAAAAAAATCAGGAGTCACGTTAGAACTCCATTGGAAAATGGAGGGTGCGGGAGGGAGTGGTGGTAGGAGTAACAGGTGCGGTAGCGGCTCTGGGAGTAGGAGCGACACTGGGAAGGGGACAAATGTTGAGCTTGGTGATCATAGGGCTACCGTCATAGTGGAGGGCGAGGGTAGGGGTGGGTGGGTACATGAGGATGTGGAAATGGAAGAGTTTGCAGGAGAGGGCCCTTTGAGCATTCTGAAGGTCAAGAATCGATTGTTGAAGAGAAAAAGTGTGGTGACAGCTTGATGCTTTTGTTGCGGAGCTGCCGACCACCTATCCAAGGCTTATGAGGCATTAAAACGACTATGCTTCTAGTGTGGTCATCCGGGGCACTGGAGCAGAAGTATATGGTAAGGAGGTCTTGGTTGAGGAAGGTGGCCTTGCCAATGGGCATCGCTGTAGTGGCGATGGACCCCCTACGGAGTTGCTTCTGATACGTCCTTCGCCTCACTGATGTTGCAGTTATCAAGAGAGGCGGCGTTAGAGGAATCGTTTGAGGGTCTCGTGGTTGGGGGAAGTTGTTGACATCTTGAGAAGAGTTTGGGAGAGGGTGCTAGGGGAGTGTGGCCGTCATTGTTGTGGATGCTATTTGGCTACATGGAGGAGCACTTTGCATAAGGGACCTCTCGTCGAAGGGTGCCAAGGAGGTGATCACGGGAGGGCTGGAGGACGATCTGCCACCATATTCGAGAGGGGTGATCAAGCAGTGAAGACCCCACTTTTTGGACGGAAGTTCGGTTTGCAAAGATCCACAATGGAAACTTTTGATGGCGGGGTTCCCTTGAGGTGTAGAAAGGTTGAGGTACATCGGGAGGCTCTGGTTCATGTCAGAGAAGGAATGGAGATGTACCACTTATGTACCGCTTTGAAATGAGATTGAGTGAGGGCTTGGAGGTGGTTCTCCTTGGCATCACTGAAGATTGGTAGGAGACCAATATTGCTATGGCTCATTCTTTTGGAGAGAGTGGGAGTGCCGATGGTGACTTCGGGTGATGCCAAGGAGATTCGTTGGCCGGAGCATGCAGTGGGGAGCTTGGGGGTCGCCGATGTCAGGGTTGACGAAGCTCAACGATCGTTTTTAGGAAACCCTAGCGTCACCCACAGGTCCCTGGATGCGAATCTACGTGGCAGTTCATTCACGATGTCTAACCTGTGTTACTCGGATAACCCAAATAAATATGTTGGTAGAGGCCTGGTAACAGGTTCCTCGGTTCTGGAGATGAACAGGAGGTATTCGGGTTCCCCCATATTGGATATTGGGGTGTGCTATTCAGACACAACGTTTTGCTCGAATAAGGGATTCGTTTTGGGAGTAGCAACCGGTTCAAAATTTCCCTTTTTGGATTTTGCTTTGGACCCGATGAGGCCTTTGTTGGCTCTTCTTCCTCGGGGGTTTCTGTAACTGGTGGCAGAAGGGACCATAAAGACATCCATTGGGTCTTATGCGATTAAGATGGCTAACTACCCATGGATGGCTTCTACAGAGCACCTGGTGGCAAGCTTCATCACTAGAGCTCCTATCGGTGGGTCTTTTGGAGCTGCAGGACTCCTAGAGCATTTGACAACGAGCCTAATCACTACTAGAGGTTTGCTTGGTGGAAGCTTGGCGACAGAGGGTTCACATGGTGGTGAAGGTGCCATAGGAAAGGGTTTCAACTCTTTTCAGAAAAGGTTGGCAACACCTTCACGCAGGGTGAAGGTAAAAGGTGGTCTGGAGCGCACGAACATGGCGTTTGGCTTGGAATCTGATGCGGTGGGCATATGATGACATTTTCACAGAAACATCGTCAGCAGAATGTGCTGGAATGGGAGTCGATGTTTCAACAAGAAAGTGAAGTGGAAGACCTTGATGGGTCTGAAACTGGGGATGGGAGATCTTAGGGACAAGCTGTGACCCAACTTGGGATAGAAGGGGATGCAGTTCTCAACAGAACAATGATATCCTTATAGCAAAAAGATTGGCTAACGAGGCGAGAGCCGAAGAGGGCGACATGGTGAGGATCGAAGAGGGCAACATAAAGAGGTTGTTCGAGTTGGTCGTTGCACATACAATGGGGGTGAAGGTGGTAGGGAATTCCCCCTTGATTTCCCAATGGAACTTTTATCATGGAATGTGTGGGGCTTGGGTCAACCGGAGAAGTAGTTGGCTGTTAGCTCCACATTAGCTATGTGAAAGATTGATATGACCTGCTTTCAAGAGACCAAGGTTACAAAAATCAGTAGTCTGTACTCAATTGACATGGTCACTGACTAAGGATTAATCATCAGTCGGGCGATTAATCATATTTAATCAGTCATTAGTTGGTTTTGAATTTTTAATTATTTTAAATATACAAATCATTTTTGATACATATATTCTTATATGGTTGCATAGATTTGTACATTTTCTTTATTATCATAATGAAATAAAAGAAGTAATTGGCTTTAAATATAACATTAAGCATATTAGAATAAGTTGTTAAAAAAATAAAAAAATAAGAACCTACATGTTAAAGTTGACCGAGTAGTCGGGTTGATTAGTCAGGTTTGTCGACTAGGTCTAGTGGAGTCGGCTACCACCCCCTCAACTCGACTAGTCGATCGACTTTAAGAGACTAAGATTGAGTCATGAGATTCTATGAGATGTATGGTCCTCATCTTAATGAGTTCAGAATAATGTTGGGGAATGAAAGCTTAGAGGGAATTGTTGTTGCATGGAATGGGGGACTCTTCGACCTGGTCGATGAGGCAATCCTGGTTCACTTGGTGTCGGTGGTTCTTCTGACTCATGGGATCAATCCTGTTTTGTGGTTACCTTGGTATATGGCATTGTGTTTACATCCACAAATGTGGCATTGTAAATACGTAATTATCTTGAATATATCAACCATTTCTTTATTTTCCGATCACCTGAAAGGGACAAAAGAAACATCTTGTTTTTTCTTCAAAAATTTATGATCTCTAATGGACCCCTCAGTAGGAATGAACCCAGATGAAGTCCTGACCATTTGTCAGAGAAAAAAGAACGAATTGATCTTGTGGGATTCCCAAGAAATTCTTCGGTTTCTTCCGGAAGCGGATGATTATTCATCTGCTTCTCACCTTCCGTGAATAGTCGAGACATTGAGGAAGATCCAAAAAGGCATTTCGGGAATTGATCTGGATGAACTGTAGGGTCAGATTTCCGGAGATGCCTTGACTTGTGGGTGGTGATTTCGATGTCATGCTCTATGCAAAGGATATGCCAGGTGAGAGAGGTGTACATAATCGTGGACCGATCTTTTTTGGGGAGGTGGTGAAAGAGCTTGCGTTAGAAGTTTTGGATGTGGCAAATTGTATTTATACTCGGAGGAGCTCGTCAGCTCGGTCACGAATTGACCGTTTTCTTCTGTCTGTGGGGGCTCTGGAGATGTTTAGCTTGGATACCGTTACTTCCCTACCCAGGTCGAGTTCGAACCATACAACGTTGTGCCTTGACACCTAGAGCAGCAAACGATCTTCGTCTTACTTCAGATTTGAGAGGTGTTGGTTGTTGCTGGACTTTCAAGGCATGGTGAGGACTTTTTTGTCAGAGGTGGAGGGTTCGACTACAATGAGGTTCGTGCTGAAGCTGGCGACATTGCGGCTCAGGCTGTTGGTGTTCAGGTGGGATTCTTGCTTTGAACAGGAGCTCAGGAGGAATCAGGCGCATGATGAGTTGGTCAGACTGGACTTATTGGAAGACGACATGGAGTTGGATGAGTTGGTGCTCGCAAATTGTGGTGTGATTCAAAAGATCATGAAGGAGGAGGATAGGAAGCGTGAGTGAGTGGAGGCAGAGATCAGGGTAAAAGTGGTTGAAGGAAGGGGATTTTAGTACTCGACTTTTCCATACGATGGAAAACAAAGAGGAGAAACCTGGTTCATTCAATGTTGGTTGGAGGAGAGGAGTTTCAGTGGGAGTGGGAGCTTGCAAGGGCAGTTACAGATTATTTCAGGGATATGAGAAAGAGGCTTTCACGTTGCGGGTTGCGGTGGTTGGGGATAGGTGTGAATCGTATATCTGATCTTGAGGCAGAGTTGTTGACAAGGTCATTTGGGTTGCTGGAGGTCCGTGAGGCCATTTTCAGCCTAAATCCTGGCGGTTGCCTTGGACAAGATCTTCTCCCTGTTTTTTTTCTTGAAGGAATTTTGGGATCTGCTTTTTGACGAGGTGTTGGGACTGGGAGTGGTGAAGGATTTTGCTGAGGGAAACTATGGCTTTGATCGGATCAATCGAGCGTTCATTCTTGTTCATCTGGGATGTCCTCTAACGCTTCTTCTGTTCTTTCTTGCGACTGATGCTTTGACGATGATGGCTGAGTGTGCATTCTCCGTGGGCTTTTGCATCATCTATTCAAAGGAGATTTCTGTTCTCATCCTTCAGTACACGAATGATACAATACTTTTTGCCGAGGGTATTGACAACTGTAGAGGTTTATCAGTGGTTCTGGTTCTCTTTGGAGCTATGACTTGATTGGGACTCAACAGAGATAAGTCTGACTTCGTCCCTTTTGTCCTGGGAGATACAGAGATTGATTTATGTCCTGGTTGGTTGTGTTCGCCCCAAAGGGAATTACCCTTTTGTTACTTGGGCATGCCTCTGGTGGCTTGGCAGATGCATGCCCCAAATTAGTTATCGGTGAGTGAGAAGTTGGAATAGAATTTGGTGGGGTTGAAGTCCGCTTGCTTGTTCAAGGATGGCGGGTTGGTGTTGTTGCGCTCGGTTCTGTCTGCGATCCATATTTTTTCCTCTTCTAGGTTGGTGCCTATGGGGATGCGAAGGAGGATGGATGCCATTGTGAGACGTTTCTTTTTGTCTTCACCGGGCAATCTAATAGTTTACTCTGGTGGTTTGGAAGACGGTGTCGTGCTCGAAGGAGGATGTGGGCCTTGGGATTTATAGCTTGGAGGAGATGAATAAGGCTTTGCTCATTACGTGGATTCTGGATGGATGATTGGAGTGAGGGTGGGGCGCTGGCCGTGAGGTCTCATGGCCTGAGGCATTGGCGGAGCATCCTGATTGCTTGATGACAGAAGTTTGGGATGAATACTCTTTCTTTCCACAGTCTCGATATGAGCTTTCAGATCAACGACTGAGAAGCTTATTATTTTGTTGGCGGATCTTGAGGAGATGCCGGGTCCCACGGACGGTCGTGATTGTTGAATTTGGTGCGATAGATCATTCTTTATGGCAAAGGCTTACAAAGCACTGGAGGTCCCTCTGGTTTTTAACTCGAGGGTTTGTGTGGCGAACTGCAGGCGGATCTAGAAGTAGAAGGTTCCAACTCGTGTGAAGACTTCTTATTGGATCTTTTGGGGGGATATTGTTGACTAAGGAAAGATTTGCATGTATGGCATATGCGACATACTTTACATGGTGCAGGTGTTTGGAGGATGTGGAGGATGATGATCACCTCTTCTTCACTTGTGGGATCTCTTTGGGATTTGGAACGAGTTTGGGAATCACGCGAGGTCTTGAATACTGGTATCGTACTTCAAGTGGGTGATGGCCTTGCTCGTATTCATGGTCTTGATGAAGTAATGGCGGGTGAATTAGTAGAATTTGAAGAGGGTACGACGGGTATTGCTCTGAATTTGGAATTAAATAATGTTGGTGTCGTATTAATGGGTGATGGTTTGATGATACAGGAAGGAAGTTCTGTAAAAGTAACAGGAAAAATTGCTCAGATACCGGTGAGTGATGCTTATTTGGGTCGCGTTGTAAATGCTTTGGCTAAACCCATTGATAGCAGAGGTGATATTCCATCTTCTGAATCTCGCCGAGGTGCTATAGAGCGCGATCAACGAGAATTAATTATTGCTATAGAGCGCGACCCAAAGCATTAAACCCACTGATAGCAGAGGTGATAGTCGTCGAACCCATAGCAATAAGACCTATTGATTCGATGATCCCTATAGAGCGCGATCAACGAGAATTAATTATTGGGGACAGACAGACTGGTAAAACAGCAGCAGCCACAGATTCGATTCTCAATCAAAAAGGACAAAATGTAATATGTGTTTATGTGGCTATCGGTCAAAAAGCATCCTTTGTAGCTCAGGTAGTGACGACTTTACAGGAACAGGGGGCTATGGAATACACTATTGTGGTAGCCGAAACGGCGGATTCGCCTGCTACATTACAATATCTCGCTCCTTATACAGGGGCGACTCTGGCTGAATATTTTATGTACTGTAAACGACATACTTTAATAATTTATGATGATCTATCCAAACAGGCACAAGCTTATCGTCAAATGTCTCTTCTATTAAGAAGACCCCCTGGGCGTGAAGCTTATCCGGGAGATGTTTTGAAAACATCTTTTTTTGGAGAGAGAGACTATTTCATCAATCGAGTTACGGGTATCTGACATATTCATATCTAACGTTTTTCCACAAAGTGGTGACGGAACATATAACTTGTACAAATCTTTCCATTTTCTAATTCAGTTCGATCCATTCGTTCGTAGGGCTATTTACTCGATCGCAGACATTTCTGAAACACCTCTAACAGAGGAATAAATAGTCAATTTAGAAAGAACTTATTGTCAGCCTTCTTCTGATATCAATCTATCTGATTCAGAAGGGAAGAACTTGCATCAGTATCTCAGTTTCAATTCAAACATGGGTTTGATTCACACTCCATGTTCTGAGAAATATTTACCATCCAGAAAGAGGAAAAAACAGAGTCTTTGTCTAAAGAAATGCGTTGAGAAATGGCGGATGTATAGAACCTTTCAAGGAGATAGTGCTTTTTCAAATCTTTCAAAATGGAATCTGTTCCAAACATATATGCCATGGTTCCTTACTTCGACAGGGTGCAAATATCTAAATTTCACCCTTTTAGATACCCTTTCAAACTCATTGTCGATACTAAGTAGCAGTCCAAAATTTGTATCTATTTTTCATGATATTATGCATGGATCTGGTATATCACGGCCAATTCCTCAGAAAAAATTTTGGGCGATTCTTCCACAATGGAATCTTATAAGTGAGATTTCGAGTAAGTGTTTACAGAATCTTTTTCTGTCCGAAGAAATGATTCATCGAAATAACGAGTCACCCCTTCCGTTGATATGGACACGTCTGAGATCAACAAATGCTTGGGAGTTCCTCTATTCATTCCTTTTTTTTCTTGTTGCTGGATATTGCGTTCGTATACATCTTCTCTTTGTTTCCCGAGCCTCTAGTGAATTACAGATAGAGTTAGAAAAGATCAAATCTTTGATGATTCCATCATACATGATTGAGTTACAAAAACTTCTGGATAGGTATCCTACATCTGAACTTAATTCTTTCTGGTTAAAGAATCTATTTCTAGTTGCTCTGGAACAATTAGGAGATTCTCTGGAAGAAATACAGGGTTCTGCTTTTGGCGGCAACATGCTATTGGGCGGCGGTTCCGCTTATGGGGTCAAATCAATACGTTCTAAGAAGAAATATTTGAATATCAATCTCATCGATCTCATAAGTATCATACCAAATCCCATCAATCGAATCACTTTTTCGAGAAATACAAGACATCTAAGTTGTACAAGTAAAGAGATCTATTCAATGCATTTTGACAATGTCTCTAACTTCTGGAGCTTCATTGGTGAAAATTGGAGTGGTACAGAGAAGGAGAGATCAAGATGTATGGCAATGATCTGGGCGCTCTGGTTGGCTCAGAATAGGGTGATGTTCCGCCATGATCGTTTCTATGTTGAAAGTGTTGTGGTACATGCTAATGCAATGGCTGAGAGTTGGAACATATAACCTGTATTTTTGTATTATTTCATACACGTAATAAGCTTGTAATACCTTTTGGTGATGAAGTTTTTGGGCTCCTACTTACACTGTTGTAAAAGTCGGCCGACTAGGCCGACTAGTCGAGTCAGGGGGTAGCTGACTCGATTAGGCCTAGTCGGTCGACTACTCGACCGACTTTTACATAGAGATTTTTTATTTTTTATTTTTTTGCTTTTTAAAAAGAAAACTTATTCTAATATGTTTAATGTTATATTTAATGTTAATTACTTATTTTATTTCATTATGATAGTATAGAAAATGTACTAATCTATGCAAATATATAAAAAGACATATATAAAAATGATTTATATATTTAAAATAATTTAAAAAACAATATCGACTAATGACCAATTAAATCCGATTAGTCATCTGACTGTCGATTAATACTTAGTCAGTGACCGACGCCGACCGAGTACCGACTATCAATTTCTTCAACCTTGCCTACTTATATGGTGGAGGCCCTTTTTTCTTTCAAAAAAACATATAGGAGATTCTCAACGAGCCCCCTGTATCTACTCTTGCCTACCTCACTAGTGTCATTGTCATTGAGTTTCATACTAGGATTCATAGTAGTAACAACTCTGCAATCCGCCATCCCAAACTCCAGAAGGAGATCAACAACATTGTTTCTCTGAGTCATTATTAGTCCTCATTGGTTACTGGCATATTCAAACCCAAGAAAGTATCACAATTTTTTAAGGTCCTCCATAACAAACTATTGTCTAAGGATCTCCTTTGCCTTACTAATCCCCTAGAGATCATCTCCTGTAATGATGTTGTTGTCTATATACACTATTGGAGAATGTCCTAGAAATGGTCCTACACCGTCTATTGGTGGGACTTTGGAGAGTCCGTGGGGCTATATAAAGAGCCCCACACACTTGTACCCACTGAGAGAATGAAATAGAAGAATCCACCGTTTAAGGCGTTCATCGTGGTTTTATCACGCTCCTCTTGGAGTAGGCTTCTACGTAAAATCTCTAGTGTTCTTCATATTTATCTTGCTTGTTTTTTATTATTATTTTCGCTTTAACATTTTTCACGTGGTATTAGAGCAAGTCGATTTTTTTTGGGAGATTTGGATTTATTTTTTTCAAGTTTGATTGTCATTATCCATATTGTTTATGTTATGAGAGAATTGTTTTTTGAGTTTTTGCATTGAAGATTGTGATCTCATATCCTGAGATCGTACAAAAAGTAAGGTTGATTCTCTAGGGTTCCATGAACCCTAATTCCAACGGCGGCTCCATCCCCATGCCTCACCTCCTTGGCCAACAAGGGGGATCTACAATGCTAACGATTGCGGCTATTCCGTTATCTTACGTCCCCTCTAGTTCACATCTCTACAGATAGAGCACCCTTCCGTTATAGCCTAGCACGAACAAACACAATGCCACCACAGCTCCATATACCGCTGCTCCAAGGGCATCTCTTCAGGCCACACCTCAAAATGGCTCCACGATCGGGTTCATGTGCTAGAAGAACATATGTAGGGGGGGAGGGGGCTTCCTACACTGCCCTCCTTGTTTGGCAACAACGACAACAACCAAGATTCAAAAAGTCGGTATATGATATTCATTCGGTCAGACGGTCTGAAACGAGCAAGTGGATATGCGAGAGTATATGCAGAAGTATATTTGGATTATGCTATTTCTATTATTTTAATTAGAAATAAGTAAAAACATAGTAATAGTTTAAAATTTAGGGAATTATGTTTCAAAATTATGACATAGATGAAATATAAAGCAACGATTCTCTAGTCTGGTATGATTTCAATAAAAGCATTTCACGTTGAAATGAGTTTCAAATGGAGCATACCCTGCTTTCAAAACAAGTAGATGATGGCACCTCAAAGTTGAGGAGTAGATGTTGTATGTGAGGAAACTGATTGCAATTCACAATCATTTAGAGCTTGAGATAAGTTGAATAGCAATGGTTCTTGTTGGAGTATTTGGTTGTACGCCATATGTATGGGATATAGGTAAATGGATCTTGGAGAGAATCCATTTACCCCATCCAGGGTTTAGTCCCACATCGACCAATGGTGGGACTTGGAGGCTCTGGGAGGCTATATAAGGAGCTCCAGACCTCTTGTAACTATTGAGAAAGTGCAATGCATAACATGCTCCTTTGAGGGCTTCTCCTGTGGTTTCATCCCGCTCCTCACACAGTAGGGTTCCGCGTTAAAATCTCGTGTTCTTCGTGTTCTTCATGTTTTGCTTCTGCTTCCTATTTTTCTAACATGGTATCAGAGCAGGTTCGATTATTGGTGATTTTATATTCGATATTTGTTTGAGATTCGTTTTTGGTTGAAGATTATTTTGTACGAGAATCAATTTTAGTGTCAGATCGGGTGAAAGTCCAGACTCGATTCTAGGGTTCAGTCTCTTGAATCCTTCTCCAGCCAGAGATTCCGACTCCTGCAATTATTGGCTAGTAGCGGCAAATCCCTAGCCGCAACTCACGATTGTGCACAAGCCCTCCAGCTGCTTCGGGCTTCTTTGAGCGATCTCCAGCCCATGTCACACACCACACCAGTACTCCAGCCCCTGCCACACACGTATCTGCTTCTCACCCAGGCGCGATGCCCCATCTCGCCTACCCATCTCGGAGCACCACCGCAAAGCCCCCAGGCGCTCAGGACCCAACCCTCCAGGCCAAAGCCCTCCGCAGCTTCCTCTCCCTCCAGGCGGAGGCTCGACGCCTCCAGTGATAGTGCGCGCTCGCCCAACACGGGGAGCATTTCCAGTGCGATTCTTCCCTATCCTGGCAAGACCCCATATCCTGCAACTCATGCGGCCCCCGCGCAACTTCTCCTGCTCGCACGCCGGTTCCAGAACTACCGCACACCAGCAAGTCCTCACCACGTCTTGGCGACGTTATCTCTAGATTCTAGGCCGAGAATCAGGCGACATGATTCTTTCCCCTATGACCCACCCTGCCGCAGGCGCTCCCCATGGTCGTACCTTGAACCCCCATTGGCGACGCATCTCCTCCCGAAGTCGTCGATCCTAGGCGAACCCAGCGAGAAGCCGCCGCTGCCTGCCTCTCTTCCAGTTCCTGACGACTCTCTCTGTTGCCAACCTCCTGCGCACATCGCGCAACCCTTGCAGGCGACATTCCATAAGAAGGGTTCCCACGTTGGGAACCCTAACAAACCTGCTCGTTTTGTTTAAAAAAAAGCCCGATGGGGCTGCGACAGTAAAAAAAATAAAAAAAGGGTACGTACAAAAAAAACCGTACACGATAAAAAATGGAAGAGAAAATGAAACTCCATTTAAAAAAATTGAAGTGATATGACAAAAAAATATTTGAAGAGCCGTAAAAAATGTGTTGTCACGGCTTATTAAAAAATTTATAAAAAAGGAGAGAAAAGGAGAGGCTGAAAAAAAATTGGAACGGCTAATTGTTATCTATGTTTTGAGAAGTCGGAAAAAAAATTGTAATCGACTTATTTGGTTTTGTGTTTTCCCCATATTATATGTATTCTCCCAACTTGGTCGATGTCAATTTTTCGACAAGTATGGGAGAAAGGGGGAGTATGTAGTAGAGTTCTCCGGCATCATCACTCTGACGATTCAGATTCTAGCTCTAGTTCCAGTTTAGAGACATATTCTAGTCCAGATGCCCGTTCAGATTCCAGACTCTACAATTTTTATTAGCAGGTTCAGACTCGAAGTTAGATGTTTTCGAGTCTCCCGTTTCAGACACGCACATGGATGCGGTCTTCTTGTCAGATGTGCATATATTTGCCATCTTTTGTTCGTGGTCTCCATCATCTTTTGTTGTTTTGTCGGCCAGAGTTTTCATGTGAGCCATAGGGACTTCAGAGCAGAGGACCATTCCCTATGCCATGTTGGCAAGGGGTTTCATGTGGTATCATAGGGACACCATAGTAGTGTACCATTCTCTGTGCCAGATGGGGAGACCCAATTCTCCGACGAGGAGACTTTTTCCGACTCCATTCTCCAGCGACCATGGACTCCGACGAGGATTACACTTCCACGGCCTTTTCAGTTCGACCTTTTTCAGAGATGGAGCAGTTGTCCACATGTGGTGGGCCAGGGTACTCCGACGAGGAGACTCATTTTCAGTTGCAGTGACTCTGACTGGCGCAGTTCAGAGCACATACTCTCCGACGAGGAGATTCATCAGACTCACACTCCAGTCCGTTCGTCCTCCTCACCTGCACGACATGAGAAGCAACGTCCTCGACAACAACAGTTGTCCGCGTTGAGTTGATATTGTCCGTAGTGTCCTGTAGCGTTGAGTTGAGTTTCTTTCTGTTTGTCCAAAATGAGCATTGCATGCTCCAGTTTGAGGGAGAGTGTTGGAGTATTTGGTTGTGCACCATATGTATGGGAGATGGGTAAATGGATCTTGGAGAGGATCCATTTACCCCATCCAGGGTTTAGTCCCACATCGACCAGTGGTGGGACTTGGAGGCTCTGGGGAGGCTATATAAGGAGTCCTAGACCTCCTGTAACTATTGAGAAAGTGCAATGCATAACATGCCCCTTTGAGGGCTTTTCCCGTGGTTTCATCCCGCTCCTCACGGAGTAGGGTTCCACATTAAAATCCCGCGTTCTTCGTGTTCTTTATCTTTTTCCATGTTTTGCTTCCGCTTCCTAATTTTCTAACAGTTCTAAATTAAGTAAATAATGTGATACATCATGTACCTTTACCCTCTTCTCTGAAGTTGTGGATGTCATGCTCTGGAAGTATGTTTGGAATTAATACCATGGACAACATTATTAATACCATGGACAACACTATCACGCTCGACATTGGAATACTTTTCCCTAATTTGCGCTAAGATATTCTCAATAATACGAGGGCAACATGTGAAGAGATTCATGGTGATAAAAGGTAAAATAACTCCATTGCTGCATGTAGTTGAGTTTGATTAAGGGGAAAGATTGGACACTTAGTCATCATTTCTGGTTCAACCCCACAAGTTGGGTGGTCTCATCATTTGGCTCATGCACTAAGTGTGTGTTTTTTATGTGCGGATCATGACACTTTATTGCCATATGACCCTTTTGCAGGTACTTGAAGCAATGGTCATATCCCATGGTAGGTCGAGCGCTAGGGATTTCTGATCTAGCATGAGCAAATTGGGGTTGGTTGAGGCTATCTACATGAGTGATGCAAGATCTTGAAGCAACTAATTTGATGGTTGACTGTGAGCCAATCCTAGTTAGTCCAATGGATGCGTTTAGCATGGTGGTCGAGACATTAGAGGTGATTGTGGGTGTTGAGTGTAGATTGATGTTTTTAGTTGAGTCAGTCTCAATTCGAGTAGCTTTATGACGAGCCACATCCATTATACGATCGTCACACATGTATAGTTTGACTGAGTTATCTTTTCGCAATCCATGTATGGGTTTAGAGTCACTTTCCTTTGGGATGTTCCATGCTACCAAGACTTGGAATTCTTTGGTGTATTCCTTGATGGTACATGCCCCTTGGCGAATGGTTTGAAGATGGTGGTAAGAGGTATGCCATCATTCCTTCGGTAGAAACTGGCCACGTAGCTTATGTTGCATCTTGGTCCAAGAACGAACTTTTTCCACATCATGATGTTAGCGCTCCTCTTGAACTCGCTTCCACCAAAGTAAGGCATGTCCCTTTAATTTCAATGTGGTAATCCGAACCCTATTCTCACGTGACAGATCCGTTCGCATGGAGAAGTAATACAATTGATCCATTCATGCTAAGAAAACATCAGGATCATGTCTTCCATCAAATTCATCCACATCACTCAACATGGCGTGGTCCCATTTGAAGTTCTGTAATTAATTAGGATGAGGACTCTATGGCATGTATTCTTTAGGTCGCTTCACCTCTCATTGTTCGTGGGACTTTCTATCTTTATTACTCGATTTGTGCGATGACTCCTGATTTGGGGATTTTGTGGCATTCCTTGGTTTAGGATCAACTACCACTTGATCTTGTAGGTGACATCAACAGTCATGGGAACTAAGATCTCGAGTTTTTATTGATTGCCTAGGAACTCTTAAGTTGTGATCATGTTTATGTTGCCTCTCTGTTTTGTTGGTATCATGGCTTCCAACTGTTAGGTATCCCTAATCATTGTTCTCTCTATATTTCCTAACAGGTTGCTACAACATATTTAACTACCAAGGCTTGTTATCATGGCTTCCAGACCTGCCATGGAATGAGGGCTAGGTCGATGAGCCATTGTTGATCAATTTCTAAAATCACACTAACACATAGTTGATGAAAAAACAAGACGTTTTTTTGTTTTCTTGTAACAAAAAAGATCTTTTAAATAATTAAAATTCCAAATATAGGATGTGGAATAAAACAACCGGCATAACCAAATGAGTAGAAAATTAAAAAAGAAACAGTCGGTAGAGCCGTATGACGAGCATGGAATTAAAGATGGTTGGTAGAGCACACAAGGAGAATAAAAGCGGTCGACAAAGCCGTACAACTAGCAATCAAATAAAGATGGTTGGCCGAGCCAAACAAACAGTAAAATAAAAGCAGTCTGCAGAGTCGTACACATAAAAAAATAATTATAATATGGTAGGCAACACTTGACAACTAACAGAAAATAAAATGGTAGACAGGACATTGCAACCTGTAGGGATTAAAAGTATGAGCCACACAAAAAGAAGGAAAGAAGAAAAGGAGAAGAAAAATGATGACAGATGCAATGCACGTGCAAAATGAAATGATAAATTTTTATGGATCGATTTTGCTCTGGTACCACTTTGATGCAGTCTCCAAGATCCCTAAATTCCCATCTAGATTCTAAATATATGAACAATAAAAACATGAGGTGCTATTGCAAATAGCCACTTCAAAGCATGATTTTGCTGATGGGTTTGTTTATCTATGGAGCTTATGGCTTTATGGGATGCATAAACAAAATATGATCGAGTCTTTGGGAATGGATGCTGCCTACACGCAAGAAGCCAAAAGAAAAGCAAGAGGTTCTCGTAGGAAAACTAACAATGGATGTTAAGAGTTAGAGATAATGTTAAATAATGGAAGTCAGTCCTTGAATTTGAAAGGAGAACTTAAACCCACAAATACTAATAAAATAAAGATAACATAAAGCAGAGGATATAATTGTGGGGACTGTTAGAACTTTACAGAGGAACTCGACAGGGACGGGGCCATCTAAGGTGGTGGGTGGGTAGGTGGAAATCCTGAAGGTGGATTCCTCACACAGCTAGAGGAGAAGAGAAGGGGCTGAGATGTTGGGGAAGAAGGGTGGAGTTTTGGAGGTGTAGAAGGGAAGTGGAGGCGACAGGGCTGGTAGGACAGATTGTTGGTAAGAATAGATTGGGGTTGAGATTGGGTTTGCTGATATTGAGAATTGGAGGGGAGAGTTGGAAAGGAAAAGATAGATTGGGGCAGAGAGGGAACGAGCAGAGGGAGGGTGCTGATGGGGAAGGGAAGAAGGGGCTGGGAAACAAAGAGAAAGTCTGGAGCTGGGAGAAGAATAGAAGAAACCTGGTGGAGAGGGAGAGCTGGGAGGTTGTGGGACTGGTGGAGAGAAGATGAGAGGAGCTTGGGAAGGATAGAAGAGAGTTGAGAGGTGAGAAGAAGCTGGAGCTGGGGGAAGAGAGGAAGAGGAGACGAGGAAGTCGGGGAAGGGGAGGTAAGGGCATATATGGGTCTTTATGTGGTTACTTATGTTCTGTCTTTCTTGCTGCCTCTTTCCCTCCTTTTATAACATGGAAGGCTCCCCTACATGACAAAACGGGATGGGGGACTTACATGGGGCTGCACCATAGATTTAAAACAAAAAAAGGAAGGTGCTATTACAGGGTGCTGCACCGTTCCTAGACTCAAAGAAAAGAATAAAAAATAGAAATATTAACACTAATGCCCCTCTAGAGCTTAACACATTACAATGAAACCCTTGCATTTGTTTGTTTATCGTTGAAGTGGCCTTTAACTCATCCTTAGTTGCATCACACAACCTTTATCTTCTTTTGTCGGCACTCTATCGTTGACCGATCGGATTTAGAGGGTCAAATCACGGCTGGACAGTCCAAAATCAGTGCACGGATGACAAGATGATTTGTGCACGCGCTACGCACGGGCATGAAATCTCGTGCTTGGATCTGAATGTGCTATCTTTACCACATATCTTCGTATTCCTATGTTATTGATTTTGTTACCTTGAAAAGTTTACTTTGCATGTTTTTAATTGCTATTTGTTTTTTCGCGTTAAGTCAGATATTTTCCTTGCAGGTTCAGCGGAGCAGCAAGGATGCCTTGCAGCTTCAACTTCTTTTAACATGGCTGCAAAATGGAATTTCAGAGCCATGGCAGAGAATTCCATCCATGGCTGCTGTATTTGCTGCAGAAGCATCATTTGTTTTGTTGGATACTTCTCAGGATCATTTCCATGCCATAAGCAAGCTTTTAATAGGGTCTTCAAAAATGGATTTTAAGGTTGATTTGCTTCTGAACTGTTGTGAATGGGATGTTTTTTTGACCGATAGTTGCTATTATATCCTTTCTTCTTTCGCGAATATTTCCCTAGCTTTCCTTGAGCACATCATTGAATGTTGTCAATCAAAGCTTTTCATCTATTTTGCAGGGCATACCGTTGTTTAACACCTTTTTCCCTGGAAGCTCCAACCAGTTTAGAGCAGAGCGACTGTGGATTCTTCAGTTGGTACATGCAGGTTTAAATGTCAATGACGATGCTCATATTATATTGAAGAACTCAATCATTGAACTCCTATTGAGCTTCTATGCTTCCTCCCTCTCCGATTTTGAGGCAAAGTTTCTTGTTCTTCAGGTAAACCTTAAGCTAAGTTTTCTTGGAGTTTAATATTTTGTCCTTTTTATGAGATGAGTTTAGTACCCACTTCAGTGGTCTAATGGTAGTGCAGTGTGCCTACCACCTAAAAAACCCGGGTTCAAATCCCTCCTTGTGTGGGTTGCGTTAGGTAGCCGACAACTAACGTTAAAAATAGTTGGTTCTTTCAACATAGATTTAAGCAAGAATTCATATAGCCGACCCTACTTTAAGTGGGAGAAGGCTTCACCATTTTTTATGAGATTAGCTTTGTCAATTCTTTTTGCATAAAATGTGAAACACGTGATCCCTATAATGAAGAATGTATGGTGTGTATTTTGTTTTTTCATGGAACCATATCCTTTCCTTATATAGAGAGGTAAAGGGAAGATAACTAGGTCATCTAGAGGGACTAAGAAACAGAAAAAACCCAAATAGTAAACCTGAACTTGGGAAGCTTAATACTTCCCCTATAATGGAGCATAGATATCAATCATGCTCTCTTTTGGAACATCACTCAAACTGATTTTTGGGAAGAGCCTTAGTGAAGATACTTGACATTGCATTGGTCCATTGAAGGAACATTGGATGCATATATACTCCCTTTCTGTATCATGTTTTGGGTAGTGACAGTAAACTTCTAGGTCCTTCATCAGCCGAACCACCACCTTCCATGTAATTCTTTCTCCTTGTCTTCTTCTTTCTTTCTTTCTTCCTTCCTTCTTCTTTTGCTTCTCCTCCTTTTCACAACCGCTTCTTGGGATTCCCTCCGATCATCGTACTCTCGTCGTCATAGCCACCTCCATCTCTGTACCCCCACGCCCGCTCCAACCCTCCACCGTACGGCTGCCCCACTGCCCCTACGAGTAGACTGTCCTCTACCCTTGCACTTGCTGCACTATGCATCTTGCATCCGTACTCATCCTCAAATTTCTCAGGAGATTTACACCCTTCATCGACGCATCAACTTCCCTCTACAACACATCCTTCACTGTGCACGAAGGAGCGACCATTGTCCCAGCCCGTTGTTGCTCTCTCTTCAGCATCACACACTTATGCTGCTCCGCCTACCCGTGTAGTAGCAGTTCGCCAGCGACCGCCGGCCTTGCCTCTCGTGCCTAGCCGGGCATGGTCGTGTAGCATTCCCCATCCGCCTTAGCCGCGCCCTGGTCGTGCCACCCTTGCCCCAACCCTCCTACACGCGGTCACCACCGCATGCCTCCAAGCCTTCGTCACCGACCACCATCTGTAGTGGGTTGTCTACGCGTTGGCCTCCTCAGCCCGCTTACGCGTGGTCGACCACCGCACCTCTTGTGCGGGCCGTCGCTCTTCCCACCCCTTTCACCGCCGTGCACAACTGCCGTTGTGCCTGCAGACACTTCGTCGTCCACAGTCGCTGGTCGTGCACCTCCATCACCCGTGCAACCCCACCCTTGCCCTCACACCGCCCTCGCGTGGCTACGGTTCCAGGAACTCACTCCAAAAGAAGGAAATGCCTCAGGAGGTTTCTGATTTTTTGGGCTAATTGCATGAACTGTCTTGGAGAATTGAGTCATTAAAGAAATGCCCTTAGGCACAACTTCATTTTGTTGAGCTGTGTTCTGAAAATCATATTGAGTCATAATTTATTACAAAAATTTTCCAAAAATCAAAGATTGTGTGTTTTCATGTACCCTAACTTTTGCCCAAATTTCATGATAAACAGAGGTGTAATGTTCCTGAAATAATTTGTTGCATGTAATTTGTAATTGATTTTTAATTTGGTCTACATATAATAGTTATCTGCAAACTGATGTCTGTTAGATTGAACCTTAAAGTATCTTTTTGAGACAATTTTGGTTTAGCGTGTTTTTTCATTGTAGATTTATTAGCAATTAATTACTCAGATTCACTTTGTTTCAGCAAAATTCATAAAAAATCAAATACCATCAGAAAATTATGAAAAATTACAACAGGCACATTTCATCATATTTGAGTTTCGGTGCAAGTTTCATAATTTTTTGTATTATATTTGTTCTCAAAATTGCATAACATCCCATTAAAATCATTCATTTTTCATTGTTGCAAGGTAAGCTCAAAAAATCTAAAAAAAATACATTTTGGATGCATCATTGAATTAGGTTTATAGGGAAAATATCACTTGCCTAATTTGATCTGATTTTGAATTACGAATTAATTAGGCTATATTGCTTATTTGCTTAAGAAGTTAATTCATTCGTACTTTGCATTTGCATTCATATCATATAAAAAATACAAAAAAATCTCTTTGAAAATCATGCATTAAGTTGGATAATTTGATCTCTAATTTGTTCCTTTGCCTCCTTGAGACGACCTTGGGGTTTCTCCAGGTTAAATAAACACAAAACCACACCTTGATTGATTGATTTAATCATGTGGTTAATTTTTGATTGAATTCAAGCGGTGTTCACTAAATCGGCCGCACGGGCTGCATATGCCCATGCAGCATGCAGACCGCACCAATTACTTGAATTAGTGCATTATGCGCCCTCCCCGCATATGCGGCCTGCATATACCCCGCATATCCTGCTTATGCCCCTCATACTGCTCCAGCAGCTCCAACTTTTCAATCTTCTCATTCAGGTTCTTAATTCTGTAACTTTGTCTCTTCATTCAATTGTTAGAATATGTCATGCATTTCTATACGATTGCAATGCATTATACCATTATGTATATGCAATGTTTTATGTTTTTCTCATGTATTATTTTCACGAGTATATGCAATGTATCATCGAATATTTTTTATATATGCCGATTGAGGTTTTGCTCATGTAGTGCATGTATGTGTATTGAAGTTTTGTTATTACGAATCATATAATGTATAGTTTTTATGGTAAATATTTTTTTGTGATTAAATATGAGACAATTAAAAGTATATATGCACACCCATCTAATATGAACCGTTTTTCTTAGATCTTCTTCAACTCCACTTAGATACATAACTTCAGTGGTAATGTTATTCATAGATATTTTTTATTTTTAAATTAAAAATTAGAAAACCGCTTAGAACCACATATACCCCGCATATGCCCCCGCATACCGCTTAATCAGTATTCAGTGACCAGTCCGAACGCATATGCATACCGCTTTCCTGAACCTTGATCCTAAGTACCCGACTACAACAACAATTCGACGCAGCCAGTTAGGGTATTCACTGGTTAATCATGTGCACATCTCGTTCTTAGAACCACTGTTTTAACGGTCCTTGTCTCCATCCCACTTCATGGCATACATATGTCCATTTCTCATAGTCAACTCCTTAGCTGTCAAGTCATGTTCATTTTCCAGGGAATCCAATCTGTTAACCTCGACCAGAGTCTAATTTCTTTTCTGGTGACGTTGGCACTTCACATCCTTATTCCATTCAATAAGATACGCAGGATCATCAATTTTGAAGCAAATCTACTATCTGCAGAGCCTATAGCTTGGAAATTTGTCAGCCAACCTTCTCTATAATACCTCCACCAACGGTGGCGATGCTTCCCACCTAGCAAGTACTCTGGAGAGACATACCCATCCACCACTGCGTATATTCTCTTGCTCGTATATCACCTATTTCCTCCCTCTTGCCCATAGCCCTCCTTTGATGTCACCACATAACACACCTGAAACTCTAGTGGTGATAAAAATGAAGCTGCCAGTTTTTTTGGATCATAAGTGTTTAACAACAACAACATAGTCTTTTCCTGCATTAAGTAGGGTTGGCTACATATATTCTTTGACTCCATTCAGATCTATTTTGGGTCAATCTCGGACTTAGATAAAAAAATATATTTAGTGTTCAAATAAAAATTAATTTTACATTGCTCTTAATTATATTATTTTTTCTCAATTCATAAATTGTAGATATTTAATTTTTTGGGTCAACCAATTCGAATGTGATATCACAATAAGTATGAATTGGATTTATTTTGCTATTATGTACAAGGCTGTCCTCTCTTAGTTCGACTTCATGCTATTTCTAATTCTTAGTGTCTCCTCTGTTGCGAGTCCTACCTTCCATCTTTTCCATGAGGGTTGCACTCGAAAGATGATTACTGCAAGAGTGCATTTCACTCGTTCACGAAAATTTTGATATACCACTGTAAGGTACTTTTCAAAATTTCTATGAATTGGGGAGGTTCCCCTACCGATACTTTTTGACATCTACAGCTTGGGCAAACCACTTAGCCCTATTCATCTCTGGCACAAGAGTGCTTGATCAGTTAGCTGCTACACACTCTTCGCCTCTTCGGATGGTTGCTTTTTTCAAGTGGTCAACTAGCAGCCATAACTTTCTCATCTGTTTTTCTGTTAGTCATAGATCATGTTTGTCATGTGAAAGCTGTAAAGGACTGGGTATATGAGTTGCCTCTTAGTTTTCAGAAAAATTGCCTCTCCAGCAAACATTTATTTCCTGAGTAGAATGATCTAATGACCACAATTAAATCTGGTCTTTTTTGCATATGATAAAGAAATAAGTTCATTAGCAATCTTTCTATTTTATTATTTCTACAAATGGTCTTCTTTCGCTTTGAACTAAGATCATATTTTGCAGATTGTTGGGAAAGCTGTCAAATTTCATGCTCTTGCTCGTCATTTGGTTGAACATTGTGGTCTTGTATCTTGGCTGTATTCCGTTCTCCTGGAATCTGGTGTGGTAGCCTGCAAATGCCAGAAGGATTATTCCCTAAAGCAATTGTGCATGGTTTTAGAGGTATGCTCCCAAATGCGCCTAAATTTCTTATCTTGCTGCCAAGTTTTGCATGGTTTTTTTATGTTACTCTTGTTTGGCATCTTATCTCAATTCCGAATATAGTTTTCGTTGCTTATAAAAAGTTGTTGAATGTGATGTTATTTTCGTTTACTTTGTCCAAGTATTATTAAGGGAAAACTGCAGACAAGTATACATATAATATGCAAACGCAAATACAGATATATGATGATGTTAATAAAAGTGACCACGGACATGTCCTATCACAATCATCTGCTTAAAGATAAATTTAATTCTAACTGATGTGTGTGGTTATGTAATTATTCATTTGCACATTAACCTATTGCATTGATCTTACAAAAAAAATCAATTTCTGTAGTTGGCCCTAACTTACCTCATTCACATTAATTAATGAGGTGTAAGTTTGAAATATATACAACTTGCAAAGGTGTTATAAAACCATGTAGTTAGGATTGAGGGATACTGAATGTGGCAAATGAATAAATTTGGGGAATTTAACATGAGTTTGAAAGATAGCTAATGATCATAGACAGACATTGTACTTGATAGACCTTGTAATACATGGTGACAATGTTTTTTTTCTAAAATAAGAGAAAAAGGTATATATCATTTAATTAGTGGCCCTAATTTCTCGAAAAAAGACACCCTTAAGGGCTCATCATTTCTTAAAATAAAACTAGAATCAGTTTTTCAACTTTTTACACTATTACCCCTAAAAACTTTTATAATTACATGACAACCCCTTTAATATACCCACTTAAATGGTGGTAGTGCAGTGTGCCTACCACACAAAAGACTAGGGTTCAAATTCCCCCTTGTGGAGGTTGCGTTAGGTAGTCGACAAACAGCGTAAAAAATAGTCGTATCTTTCAACACGGATTTGAGCAAGAATCCATGTAGCCGACCCTACTTGTAGTGGGAGAAAGCTTCGCCATTTTTATGACAACCCCTTTAATATATATAATTATACATGTCCCCTGTAAACTTACTAATTCTTACATAATAAGCCTTGTGGTTACATTCCATCCATTTTGCTGCAAAACTGAACTGAATTTGTCTAAAACTTGATATCATCCTTGACGGTAAATCAAATTTACAAAACAGTACTCCTTTGTCGATTTTCAAATACCCACCTCCATCTTCCATTCCAACTTTGATACTTAATGATGACAAATGCTTCGACCTCTCGTACTATTGCAATAGTTGGTTGACTAGACCCACTTGTTGGTCCGACTATTGGGGGTGTGGGTGGTCCCGACCAAATATCCTCTAGTCGGTTTGATCCAACTGTCCAACTATTTGACTGACTGTCTGAGTATTCAACCGACTAACTGTTGATTTTTATGTTTTGTTTATTTTACTTTAGTTTCCAAGGGTTCTCATTTATCCCTGCCTCAACGCAAATATCAAAGATCCATATGTATCTTATTAATAGGAACTTATATCTTGAATTTTTGTTATCATATACATATACCATAGACTGAATAATTACATAATATCTTTAACCTATGGGAGACAGTTATCATCGCTGAATATGGTTCCACAATACATAACTATGTCACAAGATTTACAACTAATAATTACATCTTAATTGATATCAAAATTAGATCAATAAAAAGTTATGCCATCCTCCATGTTTAATTCCAATAAATAGTAAATTTGGTATTTCAAACTGATTTGCAAGATAGAGTATAATCTAAAATAAAAAATGTAGAAATCAGATCATTATTAAATGATGGCCGATGGCAATGGGATGTCGGTGATGTAGGCGACAATGATGGAGATGTGATGATGTAGTGAAGAGCCACTTTCTGCTCTTTTTAATTATATTAAGTTGCTGTAGCGTGGTTACAAAGTAGCTATTCAGAAACCACAATGAATATGAGTTATGTGTGGTTTTGTCTTCTTTTACTTGACATTCAACTGAGGTTGATCTTCAGGAGGCAAAATGTGAGGTTAATCTGAAGGAGGCAAAAAAGTGGGCTGATCAACTCAATCAACGAAGCAGTAAAGGTTCACAATGATGGCTTTGGTATTTTTCGAATGTTAATGCAGTGCGAAGAATAAAATGCAAATGCAAGTGAAGTGTTTTTAAATTCAGGAAAAATACCTATATAATAGGTACTTTTGTAATTCATTTTTGAGGTCCAAAACACATCTTAAAATCGAGACAAAAATATTGTTGGTCTTAGAATAAAATAATGTCCTAAAAAATATTGTGAATTTTTAATACGAATTTGAAGGTGCATAATAAAACAGATCAAAGCAGGGTCATTTGTGCAACATTAAGCTTCCTAAATACCTAGAAAGTACAAAAAGTGTATTTTTTTGTCAAAAGAGCATTTTTTCTAGATGGATGATATTTTATGCTATATGAAATGTATATTTAGGTATTTTTCTGAATTAATACGCAATAACAAAAATATATTGGTATTATTCGGCTCTTATGCTAAACTTGATGCAAACAATAATAAAAATGATGATTTATTGGCAGGAGGCTTAATTGCATGAAATACACCTACTATTTTTTCATTACTTTTGGACACAAAATGAAATTTTAATGATTGTTTTACTTAAGATAGATTGATTTGAGGTTACTAATTCTTAATAAATATAAACATAAATATTTTTACAAATTAAAATTTCCGAAGTTAGGTCATTAACTGGGTCACATGGTGGTCTTTTTAGTTTTGTGTAACATTATTATATGAATTAATTATAAAGTGTTTACTCTGATCACTCAATATTTATTTTAAGCACAAGAAATTATTTTTTTTCAAGAATTTTTTTATCACAATGTAATTAATATAAAAATGGTGATGTTTTTGGATTTTTTAATGGGTTGAATTTATATTAATTAAACAAATTAACTTTGTTTTATACAATTTTTCACCAATTTAATGTTAATAAAACAACCAACAATTACAAAAATCTAAATAAATCAACATTAGACAAAGAAATATATAGACTACCCAATGCTATTTTTAATTTTTCAGAATGATGAAATTTAGAGGTTAATATTAGGTCCAAACACATGGTGCAAGATGCAAAAATGAAATCAAAATAAAATGCACAATCCACACCCATGAGTGTTCATGTAAATGCTAAAAACCACTTAAAGAGCAGTGCAAATTACCCCAATTGCATGTGGAAGTGCACGACTTCTAGACTAGGGCATAAATAGAAGAATCGGGGAGGGCTTGATTGCAAATTGACCAAACCACTTGCATTACGCACATGCTTTGAGCGATGAAGTGAATGACTCAGATGGATTCCTTTCGCTTGTTTGGTGGTTGGGATTGCGTCATAAAACTCAGTGATTTCACGGTCCTGATGATCTTTAGTGGTGCAATTAGATGTTTAGGACCTTCAACCAACCATGATTTTTAAAATCACACTTCGAGGTCTTGAGGCGTACAACTTGAGGCGTTTTTTGTCATGAAACCGCCTGGAAGCTATTGCCTCAATCATCCTATCTGAGGTGCTAGCCTAACAGGTGTGAGTTGTCCGAGGCAGTACTAATACGATGTCTTGGTTTTCTATGTATTTTTTTAATTAGTAAAATTATTTTAAGTTACCTTAGGACAATTATATTAAAGGTACTATGGCTTCATTAACAATGGTTGATAACCTTGAAACCTTGGAATAGAAACACATTCTTTCATCAAAGCATTATCATTAGTATCATGCATTGAAGAGATTATGCTTTTGTAAGAATATAGTGGATTCACAAGTTCACAATATGAACTTACATTATAACAAATTAGTAAGTATTTTCTAAACGCAAAAGAACGGGTCTCACGTCATAAAAGTAACGTATATGGTTAATATTGTATAATGTGTGCATGTCTTCAATGTGTCGCTACAGAAATTTATGATATAGTTTTTTTTGAAGAGGATGATTTATAATAATATATTTTGTAAATATTTGGTGTTCAAGAGTTTATGATAATATAGTTAATTTTGAAGAATGGTTTTGTGTATTTTCTCTATAAATCTAGGCTTACGCCTCAACCGCATCATTGACAAAAGATTGCCTCGATCCGCTTCACGTTTTTAATATCTTGCGGTGAACCTCCTTTGAGCAGTGTGCCTACCACCCACTTAAATGGTCTGGTGGTAGTGCAATGTGCCTACCACCCAAAAGACTAGTGTTCAAATCCCCCAAGTGGGGGTTGCATTAAGTAGTCAACAACGAACGTAAAATAATCGAATCTTTCAACATGGATTTGAGCAAGAATCCATGTAGTCGACCCTACTTATAATGGGAGAAGGTTTTTCCATTTTTAACCTCCTTTTTGCATGATAACAATAGGGTGGAACGCCATAAAGTGACGTCCAATTCCTACAACAGAGTGCAATGTCCCGGGTAGTTGGGTGGACTTGGATTGAGCCCAAGAACGATCGCCTTCAACTCCTTTGTAAGGTGGGGACGTCAAAGGTGGCTGAAGATGGTGACATACTGGATTGATGCCTAGCTCGATTTTTTGTCGGACCTTAAAACTATGATGGTGCATATTAGAGCACCTTCTCCCTTTTAGTTTTAACTTTTCAGTATTTTGACATTATTATTATATATTGTTTATTTAATATATGTGGAGAAGAGAGACAAAATGAGATATCTATTCCATAGGGCTAGGGTCTCTTATATAGAGAGAAAACCCTAGAGAGTACAAGAGGAAAAATACATAAATACCCTTAAGGGGTTATGGAACCCGAAGGGTTAAAGGTTACAGAACCCGAAGAGTTAAGGGTTACGGAACTCGAAAGGTTACAAACATAATTGTAATATAATAATTCTAACAATAATAATTCTAACACTCCCCCTTAAGTTGGAGCATATCTGTCGATCATGCCCAACTTGGATACTAAGTACATTAGGCACTTCCTTGGAAGAGCCTTTGTGAGGATGTCTGCAAGTTGTAGTTCAGTGTAGATGTGTGTAGTGTTGATTCGTCCTTCTCGTACTGCATCACGAATAAAATGGCAATCAACTTTAATGTGTTTTGTCCGCTCATGGAAAACTAGATTGGTGGCGATGTACGTGGCAGACTTGTTGTCGCAATATAAGGGTACATGAGTGGCTACTGACATGCTCAGTTCCGTTAGGACAGAAACAAGCCATGTAATCTCACATGTGGCCTGAGTCATTGCACTGTATTATGCTTCTACAAGGATCTGGATACCATTGTCTGCTTCTTGCTTCGTCAAGTAACAAGATTATCCCAAACAAACATGGCGTATCCCGTAGTGGATCGGCGGTTCTCAGGAGAGCTAGCATAGTCAGAATCTGTATAGGCGGATATATTAGTGTGTCCATTCACCCCATAGAAAAGTCCACGTCCGGGATATTCCTTCAAATATCAAAGGATCAAAAGAACATCCTGCCAGTGACTGTAAAGAGGCTTCTCCATATGTTGATTGGCTCTGCTCACAACATATGATATATCTGGCATGGTAACAGTGAGATAGAGTAATTTTCCCACTAAGCGTCTGTATCATGTTGCATCCTCAAAAGGTGGATCAGTAAATGTTGAATATTTTCTCACTTTTGCAGGGATGCTAGATGGTTTGCATCCAAGAAGTCCTGCCTCAGTCAGAATATCGAGGCAATACTTTTTCTGTGAAAGATGAAGCCCCTCTGTAGTGCGTATTACTTCGATGCCAAGAAAATAACGAAGTTGGCCGAGATCTTTCGTGATAAAGACCTTCTGGAGGAAGGCCTTGGTCTCATGAATACCATCTACATCGTCTCTTGTGATAACCATATCATCAACATAGACAGCAAGGATGATCGTGCTAGTAGACCGCCGTTTAACAAAGACAGAATAGTCAGATGGTATCATTTGAAAATCAAGTGTGTTGATCTCCGTAGTGAGCCTGTCAAACCATGCCCTTGGGCTCTGCTTCAGGCCATAAATGGCCTTTTGTAGTCGACATACGTGCTCCCTCTCGACTACATACCCCGACGGTTGCATCATGTAGACCTCCTTCTCAAGATCACCATAAAGAAAGGCGTTCTTCACATCAAGTTGATAAATGGGCCAAGCCTTGTTGGCAGCAACAGAGATAATGGTACGTATCGACCCCATTCTGGTAACAGGCGAGAAGGTCTCAAAATAATTTACTCCAAAGGTTTGTGTGAAACCTTTGGCAACAAGTCTGCCTTTCAGTCTGTCAATAGAACCATCAGGCGATTGTTTGATCGTGAAGACCCATCGATAAGCCACAGGGCGAACTCCCGGGGGACACGGCACAAGATCCCACGTGCCTCGGGAGGTAAGTGCATCCATCTCCTCATCCATGGCCTGTCGCCAACCACGATCTTGCATTGCACTGAAATGATCTTTGGGATGGTAATAGCATTCAGAGCATCTGCAAATCTCTTGTCACAGCTAGATAAACCATCTGTAGAAGTAAAATGTGACATGGGGTTATACGTATATTTCCTTTTTTGCTTGCTTAGAGCTATTGGAAGCTCCCCAGATACATCGGGACAGCAATGGTGGGAGCACTCAAAGTGGTTATATCATCCTGCATAAAAGGGACAGATAAAGGTACAAACGATGGTGTAGAAGGTATAGAGGTACGCTGGCGAGTATAGACGATTGGCGGAGGAGGGAGGTTTAGAGGAATGTCACTCACAGTCTGTGTAAAATAACTTGTTTGTTCAAAGAATGTGACATCAGCAGATACATAGTATCGACGTACAACAGGATCATAGCAGCGATAACCTTTCTGGGTACGAGAGTACCCAAGAAAGACGCATTTGATGGCACGAGAGGATAGTTTGTCAGCTGCATGAAAGTTATGAACAAATGCAATACAACCAAAAATTCGCAGTGGTATAGGAAAAGGAGACTTGGTAGGATAAAGTAAGGAAAATGGAGTTGCCCCTTTGAGAACAGATGAAGGAACACGGTTGATGAGATACGCTGCAGTAAGGATAGCATCTCCCCAATATTGTTAAGGAACAGTGATTTGCCTAAGAAGAGATCTGACAATATTTAGCAAGTGTCGGAGTTTTCTCTCAGCTATACCATTCTGTTGTGAGGTATATGGACATGATGTTTGGTGAACAGTTCCTTGGGATGCAAAGAAAGAGGTCAAGTTATGTTGGGTTAATTCAAGAGTATTGTCGGTACAAATGATCTTAACAATGCTAGAAAAGTAAGTTTTAACATATTGAAAAAAATTGTGACAATTTGATTAATCTTCGAACGCTCTTTTATTAGATAGACCCAAGAAGATCGACTATAATCGTCAACGAAAACTATAAAATAGAGATGACCACTTAATGTGCGGATCGGACAAGGTCCCCAAACATCACAGTGAACAAGACGAAAAGCAACAGTACTATGAGACTCAGTACGAACATGAAACGAAGTTCGATGGTGTTTTCCGAACTCACATGCCTCGCACTGAAAGGGCTTCAGAGCAGAGAGTTTAGGAAACATCTTGGAGATGGCCTTGGCAGAGGGATGCCCAAGGCGCATAAGCCATAGGAGTGGATCTTCTGAGATAGATGCAGCACCAACAAAATTGGAGGCTGAGGGTATGTCAAGGTAATATAGATTATTCTTCTCATGACCCCCACCAAAAATCTGCCTCGTCCGGATGCCCTGAAAATAACAACAAGACTCATCAAATATCACACGACAATGAAGCTCAACACAAAGCTTGTGAACTGACAGCAAGCTAAGAGGAAAATCAGGAGCACAGTAAACCCCTGAAAGTCAGAGCTTGGAAGAGAATTCCATAGTTCCGACTGTAGTAATCTGTGATTGAGTCCCATTAATGACTCGAACTGACTTCACAAAGGTAGATGGTATGGAAGAGGTGAGCAAATACCTTCTCCAGTGAGATGAGTAGAGGCACCAGAATCAATAATCCAAGCTGGAGTAGGAGCGATAGCAGAGTTGGTTATTGTACCTGAAGAAGTGGCTAGAGCAGCAGTTGTAGTGTTACTAGTGGTGGTAGGCTCTGGAGTCTGAAGGATCTGCATTAGGCGGGAGTAATCTGCATCATTAAGATGAACAGTCTTGCCACTGGAGGTAGGCGATGCCTCTTCCACATCATAGGCATCCTCATAAGCATTATTGGCATGACAAGAAGGTACACCAAACTTCTGCCAGCATCGTTCAGTCGGATGGTTCCACCTACCCAAGTGAGTGCATGGAGCAGTAGAATCTCGCCCACGACTACGATCAAAGTCACGGCCTCGTCCAGATTCCCGTCCACGGCCACGACTTGGATCACGACTGCGTCCACCTCGCAAGCCGTATTTGCCTCCTCGCCCAGATGAGGCGATGTATGCAAAGTTCTCTGTTGAAGGTAAGACGGGAGGTCGAGCAACGGATGTCTCGAGCTCCTCAAGTCGGCCAAAGATGGCCTTCATTGTTGGCAGTGTGTCTGATATAAGAAATTGCTCCTTTGCTGCATGGTTTCTAGAATGCAGGCCATCAAGAAAGCGGTATACCTGCCAGTCAGAACACTATTGTATTTGTTTGGTGCAACATGAGGGCTGGAATATTGCAAGCTCCTCGTACATGCTGGATAGATGCCTGTAGTACTCGATGAGGGTGGAATCACCCAGAGATGCTGACCAGATTCGCCTGTAAATGTCTGCAAGGCGTGACTTTGTCTTCTTCTGGGAGTATGTTTGCTCGAGATCCTCCCACATTTCCTTGGCCGTATTTTTGTAAAGAAGGTTTGAGGCAATGTGAGCCTTAACAATGTTGGTCATCCAGTTGATAACCAAATAGTTGTCAATTTGCCAGTTGTCGTATTCTTTGTCCTTCTCATCTAAAAGATCTTTAGTCAAACTGTAGAGTTTCCTCTGACCACCAATGAACACCACAAAGATAGAGACAGAGCACGTAATTTTGTGCCCTTGAGTTTGATAGTAGTGCCTTGTGCCATAATATTCATGGCCACGGGCTTTGTCTCGGTAGAAGAAGGCGTCATGGTGATCTTAAAATAGAAAGATGATCCTGTGATCAACTAAGGATGCATATAAGAGCTAAAAAATGCCCTAGAACTCATGTTTGCCCTTGAAGAAGGGTTGAAAACCCTCAATTGACAGCAGATCTAGATTCTTGGAAGTGGTCCAAGATGAGTTTTGGATCTCCAGAGAGTCCTACGGTACCCGTGGAGGGTAGCTGTGGGGCTGACGACCTTCGTAGGAGGTTCTGGAAGCAAAGGGTAGCGCTAACGGGAGGGTTGTTGCATGGAGGCGATTGGAGGGCTTTGCGCGGGGCCCTAATTCAGGGAAGATGGCCCGCGCAGGCTTTTGTGAGGCTCGAAGGTGACAGTGGGGATTTTTGGTCAGAACCCCGGTCTAGGACTGTTGCTCTGATACCATGTGGAGAAGAGAAACAAAATGAGTTATCTATTCCATAGGGCTAGGGTCTCTTATATAGAGAGAAAACCCTAGAGAGTACAAGAGGAAAAATACATAAATACCCCTGAGGGGTTACGGAACCCGAAGGGTTAAAGGTTACGGAATCCGAAGGGTTAAGGGTTACAGAACCCGAAAGGTTACAAACATAATTGTAATATAATAACTCTAACAATAATAATTCTAACAATATACAAGATTAGCTCTTATTATGATTTTCTTTGATTTTATTAATTAGGTTATTAGGTGTTTAGAAATCAATGTTGGTGAAACGTAGGTATAATATACCTATAAAACTAGGTTCCTTATTTTATTTCTTTTTGTTTTGAAGTGTTTTTGTGCTTTTTATAATTATGTACATGTATAAAGCTATTTTACAAATATGTATGCGTCTTATTAAGTGTATTGGATGTGTATGATAATTGTACAAGTGTCTAAATACGTAGTTCTTTATACCGATAAGGGGTCCAAACCCTAATTTGTATAAATAACATTTGTTCACCTTAAAATCTTTTACTAGAAAGATTATTTTTCCAGTTCAACTTTAAAAGTAAGTATGGTCCAATAGGAGTCCATATACTCAAGAAAATCGGTTTCTGATGTTTGCATTTTCACAACTAGGGGTTGCCATTTCATGTATAAAATTGTACCTTAATGTTGTACCTTATTTTTTATTTTTCTTTACATTTTTATTGGATCAATCCAATTAGGGTCATCAAATGGAGGTAGAAAATCATAAAGGGTCGTCAAATGGAGTTAGTACATGTCTATTCATTCAACTGTTGTATATATTAATGTTGTATATACAAATGCGAGTCTTTGTTCTTCTTTGGGCCTACTTATATAATAATAATGTACATGTAGCTCATTTTTTGCTCAAGTGTTTCACCTGATCTTATTATTTTATGTGATTCTTTAGTTTGTTTGTATAGGAATTCAGGACAAAATTTGAGTACAATGTAGATGAATCATGGATTCATTGCGTAGGCAACCAGAATGGGATAGGAGATGTGATAATTCTTGGGTGAGTTGGTGATGGAGGTGGTGATGATGAGATTGGGAAGAGATTGTGATGGATGCGACGATGATCGAGAGGTTTCTAGCAAATGCCGATGGTGTTGGCTAGACTCACGGAAAAGATGATTTGTTATAGGGGAGGCTCAATATGGTTTTGTCAGGGGAGGGGGTTTAGTCATGAGTAGGGTTAGGAGTTGATCGAGTACATATTCTTTAATAAATACTTGATGCCTACTCAACTGCATATGTCGTTTACTTAGACTGAGAAGACACTTCAATCATATATACTTCATATATGGTATATGTGGTGTAGTGGGTTGCTCGCCTTCATTTATGCGGCCTTTGACTGACTTTCTAAACAATGTCTGTGACACAACTTCTTAGGTCACCATTAAGGTCCTAATTCGCAAGGGCTAGGATGCTGCCAAAATAGGCATATGGTCTTGCAATGTCATCCTCATTGTCCTCGTAGCGTGTTACCTCCCCTTACATTGCTTTAACCTCCTGGTCATGCATTCTAATATCTATAATGACAAATTATGTTGCATATACAGGTTATTAGCGGACTCCACTAGCCCATCATGCCCCTCCTTAACATCAACCATGATACATACTCTATCCTTCTCGAGATCATTAAGGATCATTTAATTTGCAAGGGATTCCACCATATACACACAACTAACCTTGAGATGCTTTTGAATCCTTGTAACGAGACTAGAGTGGGGACCCAAAAATTGTAGCACTTGAAGAAAAATCCCTCATGGAGGGATAGTATAACATAGGAGTCTAAAGATCCAAAGAGATTATCATACTCTCTCCACTTTTGCTTAAAAAATCCATAGTATTCGTTCAACTTGTAAGAGGGGAAATGTCGCTTGTTTACTCCTATAAATGTTGTTTTTGATATGGAAGTTGGGCTCGTTAAGACCCAAGAGCTCTAATTCCGTCTCCATGTTATGAGATCTAATCCTTTCCTTCTTCATGTTGACATCCCATTGTTTTGTGGCCAAGCCACATAATCACCATGACCATGGAAGGGAACATAGGGGTTTGTCGAGTTGTATGGCATCAACACCTATGTCCAATGACAAGAAATCTCTAGGGGAGGAACACCAACCCCTATTAGAAGAAGCACTGACGTTGCCAAAAGATGGTTAAAGGGACCCAAGCTCCTCAAGCTCGTGGGAGAAAAAGCTAATGCAACAGATTCGACCAACATCATTCTTGTGCGAGTAAAGCTATGAATCATAGATCTTGTGGGCACACTCACAGGAGTTTCTGCTCACAACCACGAACCCATAATGAATGTTTCTAGAATAACATACAACTATAATGGTCTCACGATGTTATCTCCGCCTTGTGTTCTCTCCAGGTGTACAAAAAGAGCACTTCATCCAGTCATGGGAGTGTACGACTTTATATTGAAGTTACAAATATCGAAACTTTGTCTAAATTGTAGATTGCGTTCTTCATGTCCAGAAGCTCCATGAGCACCTTTCACATCATCGAGATCAATGATCCTTCTAGACGATGACTCAAGCATCACAAGAAGGGAAGGATTGGTCGAGGGGGGGGGATTGATCGGGATCTACGTGCAATCTGACCGGCAAAAGTGTGTTGATGGCCTTGTGGAAGTAGTTTTCCAGGAAGTTACAAACTTATGAAGGATGGTGGATCAGGCAAGGACGGGTCTCAAGGTGGAGAAGGTTGGAGGCGATGCTAGAAGAATATTGCAAAAATTATGTCCACACTTTTCTTATCAATAATTATATTATGTTTCAACGTTTGTTTGGTGAGATTAAATTAAAAAAAGATTGAGTTAATTGAGTAAGTCGACAGAAGGATATTATATGCTAAATGAATCAATTTTCAATAGTTATGATGTAATTATAAAGATTCCATGGGTTACCATATAATTGGAGAAGTTGTTTAATGGTAGAGATGGATGTTTTAGATAGATATGAGAAAGAAAAAACTATAACAACCAAGCAAAGGAACATATGAAAGAGGAATTATGTGGAAGTCCATGCTTTACCTTGCTTGAAGATAGAACTCTCTTTCATATTACAACTCGCAACACAATATGTCCCACTTTCCAATTTGCTGAAATATAGGCAAAAAGGGAAAAAAATGAGTGTGGAAATGGGATCCACTCGGTATCTAATTACTCATGAATTAGCCCAATCCGTGGCCTTTCTGAACTTTCCCATTTTTAACGGCCTGCCTATACAATCGTGTTGATGCCATGATAGGTTTATGCCATTAGCGATGATTTAGACAATCTACTTATAAAGGAATGTGCATTTTTTGATCAACGAGACCCTAGGTGTTTACGAAATCGGCCTCATAGGCTGCATATGCGGTCACATATGCCCATGCGGCCTGAAGAATGCACCGACTTCCTAAATCGGTCCATTAAATGCTCCTCCACATGTGTTCCCCAAATGTTCCGATTATACCTTGTTTATGCCCTGATTTCCTGTTGTTGCTCGCCTGCACTGCTTCCCTTCTCATGTGGATCAACGTCTCATAGGTGCTTCTCTTGGGTTCCCAATCACTGTTGGAGTGTTGAGTAATTGTCATTGCCTCCTGTACTCGTTGATCCCATAACTTATATCATTCATTTTTTTACGCATATAAAATAGTCCTCCAGTTATAAGTCTGTAACTTCTTGAATATATGCATTGAAACTTATATACATTGTGTAGAGATAGTTTCTATTATTATTATATGTTTATGTACCGTGTTTTTTATTTCTTTCTTCTATTTAGACATCCATGTAATTTACCCTTAAGGCTTCTCCCTATATAAGAGAGCCTAGGGTTTTCTTTTTCATCATAACGAAGACTCTTTTCTTCTAACATGGTATCAGAGCCAACCTAGGGCTCGCTACCGCCGCCCCTCCCTTCCCCCACCCGCCGCCCCTCTCTCTCTCTCTTTCTCTCGTCGAGCCCACGTAGGGCTCCCAATCTCCGAGCGGCCTCCTGCCGCAGCCAGCGGCCCCAGCCGCCGCTAGCGGCCCCTGCCGCCTCTTAGCGGCACCCAGCCGCAACTTCCGAGCGGCGCCCAGCCGCAGCCAGCGGCCCCAGCCCTGCCGCCAGCGACCCTGACGTGATCCCGCCGCCTCCCCAGCAGGCTTCTGTCACTGCTGATTCATTCCAGCCGCTGTCCAATGGCTTGAAGACGCCCATACGCGTTCCCTGCTGCACCATCGACATCAAGACTGCAGTTCTAGACCCTCATCGGGTCTCCAACAGTTCATAGCCGGCCTTGTAAGGCGATTCAAGGGCTGTTAGCCGGATTAGAGGCGTGCCCTAGACTCCTCTCTATCTGATTTATGGATTTGAGTACGTAGAAGTCTACACACGTACTCAAATCCAATGCAGTTGGTGTAGACATCCATCAACGTATCTGGTTTCCCTTGTCTTCTTCGAACGACACTATGTCAGAATCGAAAGTCGATTCTCCCTCCATCGGCGCATTCAAAGGTCCTGCGCCAATAGTAAAGATGGACGGGTCTAACTATGAGTTATGGGCCATGCAGTTCATGAGCCTCATGAAATCAAATGGTAAGAAACATATTCTTACCGAGGATGAGCCTGCGGAGAAGACAGGGATCTATGCCTCATGGGAGGCCGATGATGCTTACGCAAAAGTATGGTTGTCCGGCACGTTGACCATGGAGATAGCGAACGATGTCCTCCATCAGCCTACTGCTAAGGCGATGTGGGACATTCTTGCTGCTACATATTCGCAGGTGCGAAATGAGACAAAGATGTTGCAGCTTCAGCATGACATCTTTACTATGAAGCAGGCCGGCAGACCTCTCCACTCTCTATACACATCCCTAAGAGGGATGTTCGAGAAGCTCTACAGTACCATTCCTCTGACTGCTACTCCAGAGCAGCAGAAGACGTTCCGGAACGCCACAATGGTGGGTGTTCTACTTGCTGCCCTCGACCCTGAGTATGATGCTGCACGGTCACAGATCTTAGCAGATGCAGTCATTCCTCCAGTGGAGGATGTATACAGGAGGCTCAGTCGTATCCCTGTTTCTTCCAGCTCTTCTACTCCACCTCCATCTGCGATGGCAGCTTCACGTGGGCGAGGTGGACCACCTTCTTGGCGTGGTCGTGGACGTGGCCGTGGCTCTCAGGGAAGAGGCGGTCGACCTAGTCAGACGTGCTCATATTGTCACAGAACTGGGCACTCAGAGGAGACATGCTACTCAAAGCATAGATTCCCAGCTTCTGCACGGGTTGCAGAGCATTCACAGTCTCCTTTACCGTCTGCTGCAGATCATAGATTTGACGAACTCGTGGCCCGTCTCCGTGACATTATGCCACAATCTTCTGGTGACTCATCTGGTGGCTCTTCCGATATTGCTGCCACAGCCTCAGCCAGTTCTTCCGCCGCTGCCAGTTCCTCAGGTAGATCATCAGCTGTCATACCTTCACATGATATATCTGACTGGGTTATAGATTCAGGAGCTACACATCATCTGTGTCGAGATAGAGGTAGATTACAGGCCTACAAGGCTATTCCTCCAGGTCGCTCCGTGCAGATAGCAGATGGTTCCCACTCACCTCTTGTTGGTCAGGGGGAGGTTTTCTTAACCTCCACTATGCAGCTCCAGAATGTTTTACATGCTCCTGAATTCTCACTAAATTTGCTGTCTATTAGTCAAATTACAAAGGATTTGAACTGCCGAGCTATATTTGACCCGTCTTCTCTCATTTTTCAGGACATACTCATGGGCAAGGTGATTGGCTGTGGCTCTGAGCAGAACGGTCTATATCGGCTGGTCCGGGAATCCTATGCTGGCATCTCCACTCACTCTGCTGGTCCAGTCTCACCTTATATTTGGCATCTTCGGTTTGGTCACCTTCCGCTCCAGAAGATGCGCCATCTTCTGCCCCAGATCTCTCCAAGTTCGTCGTTTCGTTGTGAAACTTGTCAGTTGGGAAAGCATCACAGGTCGAGCTTTCCAAGTCGTCAGAGTCGGAGCAGTAGCTCCCCTTTCGAGTTGTTACATATAGATATATGGGGTCCGAGTCGTGTTCCCGATCACCAGGGACACAGGTTCTATCTTGTGGTCGTAGATGATTTTTCTCGTGTCTCTTGGATTTTTCTACTGAAGAATAAGTCTGAAGCAGGAGATGTTATTAAAAATTTGATTAATGAAGTGCAGAATGTTTTTTCTTCTTCAGTCAAATATGTTCGGACGGATAATGCCCTGGAATTCTGTACACGTTCTCTTTCTCAATTTCTGTCATTAAAGGGAATTATTCATCAAACCACCTGTGCATACACATCCCAACAAAATGGTGTGGCGGAAAGAAAGCATCGCCATCTCTTGGATATTACTCGTACCTTATTGATTCAAAGTTGTGCTCCTATTTCCTTCTGGGGGGATGCTGTTCTTACTGCATGCTATCTGGTCAATAGAATGCCCTCCTCTGTCCTTGGAGAGAAGATACCCATCTCTCTTATCTTTCCTGATAAAGAGCTCTTCTCACTGCCACCTCGTGTCTTTGGTGCTGTGGCGTTTGTTCATCGTCTGTCTCCTGGACTTGACAAGCTCTCTCCAAGAGCAGTCAAGTGCATCTTCGTTGGGTATTCAAGGACCCAGAAGGGATACCGGTGTTATGATCCTACTACCAACAGGTACTTCGTTAGTGCGGATGTCACCTTCTTTGAGTCGGTCATGTTCTTCTCGCCAGCCGGGGACAGAATGGTACCATCCACCACCGCTGGTGATATTTTGGTTCCACCACCACCTACCTGTCTTACTCCAGACTCGTCTCCTGTGTCAGTTCCTTTGCCAGCACCGCCATCACCACCTCCACCTTCACCACCACCCATTCCTCGGAGAACCATATCACCATTTCCTAACCACTATACGCGTCGGCCAGGTCCCGCTCAGACAGCAGATCAGCCAATCACTGAGCCTCAGGTATGTTCAGATGATGTTTCTACTGACGGGTCAGGTTCAGAACATATGCAGGATGACTCCTTACAGGTGGGCCCCGATGATGATCTGGATGTTCCGATTGCTTTTCGGAAACAGAGACGGCAGTGTGCATCCTATCCCTTTGCTTCACAGGTCTCCTTCCACCGACTCACAGGTGATTTCCAGAAGTTTGCTACTGCTTTATCTTCCGTGGACATACCACGGACATACCAGGAAGCCTTAAAGAGTGAATGCTGGAGACTGGCTATGGAAGAAGAAATGGGGGCCTTGCAGTCCCGTGGCACATGGTCTTTGGTCCCTGCACCTCCTGATGCATCAGTTGTAAGTTGCAAATGGATCTTCACAGTCAAATACCATGCAGATGGCACATTGGATAGATACAAAGCACGTTTAGTCGCCCGGGGATTTACACAGACATATGGCGTTGATTACATGGATACATTCTCTCCAGTGGCGAGACACTCGACTCTGCGTATCCTCCTATCTGTTGCAGTAGTCCGTGACTGGAGCATTTATCAGCTGGATGTCAAGAATGCATTTTTGTACGGGGACTTACAGGAGGAAGTCTACATGCAGCAGCCACCCGGGTTTACTGCTGAGGGGGAGACGCATATGGTATGTAGACTTCACAAGGCTATATATGGACTTAAACAGAGTCCACGAGCATGGTTCCAGAAACTGTCCAACCTATTTGAGCACCAGGGATTCAAGAGGTCCAATGCTGACCATTCGTTGTTTGTCCAGAAGTCCTCGGCAGGTACGGTTGTCATAATGGTATATGTGGATGATATTCTTGTTACAGGAGATGATGTTCAGGGCATAGCAAGGGCGAAGGCATTCCTAGGTCGTCAGTTTGTTACAAAGGATCTTGGAACCCTAAGATATTTTCTAGGGTTGGAATTTGCTAGGAATGCACATGGTTTGGTGATGACACAACGGAAGTACATTACTGACTTCCTGGTTGAGACTGGTATGGATGGTTGCAAACCATCAAGCATCCCCATGGACCCCAGCATGAAGTTATATGATGGTGATACTGATGAAGTAGATAAGAGGAGATATAGAGAGATGGTGGGCAAACTCCTCTACATCACCATAACTCGCCCAGACATTCAATTTGCAGTTAGCAGGGTGAGTCAATTTATGGAGCAGCCGAGGCAAGTTCACATGGATGCTATACACATGATACTGAGGTATCTGAAGTCTACTCCTGGATTAGGGCTACTATTCAGAAAGGGTGCAGACTTATCCATCTCAGCGTGTGCAGACGCAGATTACGCAGGATGCCCTAAGGATAGAAAATCAACCTCAGGGTTTGCAGTCTTTGTTGGAGGCTCTCTGGTTTCTTGGAAAAGCAAGAAACAAACGGTGGTGGCAAGATCCAGTGCGGAATCCGAATACAGGGCAATGGCCCAAGCCAGCACGGAAATGATGTGGGTTCGCTCTGTATTAGAAGATCTACATGTAGCAGTACCTCTACCTATGACGCTTCAGTGTGACAATCAGGCAGCATTGTTCATTGCCAACAATCCAGCTTTTCATGAGAGGACCAAGCACATTGAAGTTGACTGTCATTACACTAGGGACCTGATCCAGAGAGGATTGATATCCACGGCCCATGTTAGCTCAGGAGATCAGACTGCCGATGTATTCACCAAGCCATTGCTCAGAGGACCTTTCCAGAGATGTTCATCCAAGCTGAGCATGATCAACATCTATGCTCCACCTTGAGGGGGAGTGTAGAGATAGTTTCTATTATTATTATATGTTTATGTACCGTGTTTTTTATTTCTTTCTTCTATTTAGACATCCATGTAATTTACCCTTAAGGCTTCTCCCTATATAAGAGAGCCTAGGGTTTTCTTTTTCATCATAACGAAGACTCTTTTCTTCTAACACATTGAAATGTATATCTTAAACAAATGTTGGAAGGATATTTACTGTATATCTATTAAAATTTAAATTATAAGCATATATTGAAACTATTGTTGTATATGTATAATCCGATAGTTAATATTACAATTAATAGTTGTTGGATATATACTTCTTGAATATATGCATTAAAGTGAAGAAATAATTTTTGTGTACTTTTAATGGTTACCAGTTATGTATTAAAATAAAGAAATAGCTTCCGTGTTAAGTGTTCTTACAAGAAATATCATTTTATTTACCATGTATGCATTAATTATAATAATTTTTAGATATTATTTATTTTTAAATTAAAAATTAGAAAACTGTATAGAATCACATATACCCCGGATATGCCCCCGCCTATCATTTCATCACTATCCAACATTGGCAACCAACGATATGCGCGGTATAATGTGTATTGGTGTGATAAATACACTTTATTATTGCATATAACTATGTATTTGTATGTTATTTATGTTTTAATAGTTGGATGATCTTAAATAATGAAAAAACACTTTTTGTGCCATTTTTGAGATTTACTGATATTGTCTATATATCCCGATATTATCCCCATTTTGGATGGACCCATATGATATAGATATCTCGAACATTGCTTTTTCTATGGTCTTGTACTAGTTTTCTGGTTAAATTGATCTAAATAGTCGAGTTCATATTCGCTGGAAAATTACATGGTCGTGACCATAATTTTGAGGTCGTTGAGCTCCATAGATATTTTGCATTTATTTATTTGAAATTTTGAATTGCTTCATTTGGTCACATAGTCCGAAGTGGTAACATTTGTTAATAGCATTTTTATATCATTATCATCTTTCCATTTCCTAATTTGCTGAAGATTTCTTTCAGGTGACCTATAATGTGATTTCATTAAGATTCATCTCAGAATGGCTTCAACAGAATACCCTTGAGATGCTTTCAAATATCTCTTCGTATCTCTATTCAATGATGGTAAACCACCTAAGTTCCTTGAAGAGGAATGTGTGGATGGTGAATACTATTATTGAAATAATCACTATAACTCTGCGAATATCACAGAAGCGGAAGATATACCAACCTCATTTTACACTCTCCCTAGATGGAATTTTTCAACTTTGTCGAGCCTTTAGTAGAGACTTTTGCCGTGGGGAGTACAATCCTACTACTTCCTTGTGGCTGAATATGTTGCTGATGAGTAGCCCACCACCTGCCGTAGTTCAGATGGTATGATCCTTTCACTTTTTAAAATCTGGGAATTTTTGGGATTTGAGGATTTTATACAATTCTTCCATCAAAGTGGGGCTTGCCAGCTAGACGTGATCTTAATTTTGTTAAAATTTATACTTGCTTGTTGTTTTGCATTCTTTCTTTACATAATATCTCGGTATAATTCTTCCATGCAGCTGGCATTCAAGACCCACTAGGTTTGCGATAGGTTTATAATGCAGATTGGTATAGCTATTGTAGAACCAATTCTTTGTGTTTTGCTAGCTGAATTCTGTTAACAGGATGTATAATCCCTAAGCTGTAGTTTCTTAAAATCATTATCCCTACCAAATGCAATATTAAGGATCTCCTCGAACCTGTGTCCCGGACCTGTATTTTACTCCATATAGGACCTTCCCATCTTCTTACATTTAATATGTTATCAGAGCAATGTTGATCGTTGAGCATTAACATTTCACTGCCCAAACCCACCCATTTATTAAATGGGTAGTCCTAAGTAGATACGCATATACCCGTCTGGTATCCATGTACCCACGGGGTCTCCACATATCCAATATAACATGAATCCAAAATGAACCATTCATACACTATATTCTTACAAAAGGTATAATAAAAGCAAGTTATGCCGAAACTTCATACACATACAATATGAGTTGAGGCAGAGGTTCTCTCCTCTGGAGAGCCCTCATTAGTGGAGGGAGAGGGAAGGGAAAGGCAGTTGAGAAGTGCATCAGAGGAGGAAAAAGGCGCTCATAGGAGAAGGTTGTGTGCGTTGGGGGCAATGGCCATTTGAATGTTGAGGAAAGGTGTTTCCACTATGGTGAAGAGGGGCATCGAGCTCGATCATATCTTAGCCCGATCAAATGCTTCCTTTGCAGAGCCTTGGGGCACCAACTAATGGCTTGCAGGGCATGTCAGTTTTGACATCGGGTCGAGGAATGGAGAAATTGTCTGGAGAAAGGCAAGGTGGCTTGTAGTCACTTGTTGGTACTTGGTAGACATAGTGTTGGTGGGTTGTTAGGCAACAGAAGCATGCGATCTGGAGGTTACTAGCTCCGAGGTAGATTCTTTGCTTAAGACGTCCTTTTGTGGGTGATGTAATCCTTCTGGATGATTTATCGACGCTTACCTGAGGATGATCTGAATTCAAGGTTTGACGACTTCTAATGGTGAAAGAGAGTGTGGGCTTCTCTTCCTTCTATGGAATTACTCCTCGAAGATGCACTACATGAGGGATGAGTGGAGATGGGTGTATAGTGCATTGCTGAAATCGAATAGACTTTTTTGCTTAATCAAACACAATGTTCCGTATGTTCACCCTATAAAAGGGTTTAATCCTATACTTGAGCTTGGTCTGCCCAATGCTTATAGATATTCACTATCATAAACTAACTCTAATGTAGTACGAACCGTTCACAAAGCATACAACTTAATACAATTTATCCTATACACAAGAAGAACGGCTTTCATGTAAATGCTTCAAGGTACGTAATCTCACAAAGGATTTTTCTTTTTGGGGAGGAAACACCTTCACACAAAACATCTTTTAGCCTAGAATAAAAGTAAAAAATGGCAAAGCCTTCTCCCACTATAAGTAGGGTCAACTACATGGTTTTGTGGTCAAATCCATGTTGAAAGATTCAACTATTTTTTACGTTGGTTGTTGACTACCTGATGCCTCCCCACATGAGGGGATTAACCTAGAATAAAAATAAATACAAAATATCTTAACTAATGCCTTTCAAAACACAAAACAAGAATGAAATGCAAACCAAGTGAATTGGAGTTGAAGGCCTTATTTGAACGTGCTGAGAGAATTCTATCTCTTTGTCTTTATTTACATCTTTCTAATTTTTCCATCTTGTTTATGTAATTTCTCCTTAGAGCCTTTCTCCTATATAAGAGGGCTCTAGGATTACGTGGAATACAATTTTCATTTTTGCATTCTTCCACATGGTATCAGAGTGACGATCCTAGACCGGAGTCTGTGCCCTAGCCTCTCCCCATCAAAACCCTAACCACTCGACGCCGCCGACACTCCCAGCGGCTGCAGTCGTCGCCCTTAGCGACTCCTTCGTGCCGCCCGATGTCGTTGCCCCTTACCGCTAGGCGCCCCTATCGGCTCCTCCTTCCCCCTCACGGGTAGTTGTAAGGGCTACCATCGCCCGGCTGCTGCACGAGCTGCACCCAGTCGCTGGCTGCTGTAGCGGCTGTTGCCCATCGCACGGGCTCACTAGTGTTGATTCCAGCCTCTCTCACCGCCTGCCACTCCTGTCACAGGCACATCCTTTGGTCTCTAGGGTGTGACGGGATCATCTAAAACACTCTAGTCTCCCAAAGGAAAATCTCAAGAATGGAAGAGATTGCGAGTCTACACCCACAACCATCTTCCCACATGTCAGTGTAGACGAAGATCTTATTTGTTGGTGTCCAAGTCTTGGTGATTGTTGTGATCACGGTTGACAACAAAATTAATATTCCATTCCTGGGTGCCTTCAAAGGTTCGTCACCCATCGTCAAGATGGATGGAACAAACTATGAACTGTGGACCATGCAGTTCATGAGTCTGATGCAGTGTAATGGCAAGAAGCACATCCTCACGGTGGAGGAGCCAAGTGACAAGACTAGGATAAATGCCTCATGGGAGGCAGACGATGCTTATGTGCGGGTATGGCTATCTGGGATTGTGTCTACAGAGATAGCTAACGATATAGTTAGCCAGCCTATTGTAAAGGCTACATGGGACATTCTCGCCGCTACTTACTCTCCGGCGAAGAATTAGTCGTAGATATTGCGGCTCCAGCATGACATTTTCACATGGAATCAGAATGATCGTCCTCTCCATACGCTCTACACTTCTTTGAGGGGTATTTTTGAGAAGCTACACGGCTACATTCCCTTGACTGCTACGCCAGAGCAACTCAAGGCATACAGAGACTATGTGATGACTGGGATCTTTCTAGTGGCCCTTGATCCTGAATATGACTCAACTCGATCCGAGATTCTTACTGATGCTACCATACCTTCGATGTAGGAGGCATATCGCAGACTGAGTAGGCTCTCTATATCCTCTAGTGGTAATATGCAATCTCAGATATCTTCAACCGTGGTTGCATCTCGTGGTAGGGGGAACCCTACTTCGTATTGTGGTAGAGGTGGACCTAGAGGGCAGAGGAGGGGGTGGCCGACCCCGTCAACCGTGTACCTATTGTTACAGGACAAGCCACTCTGAGGAAACCTATTATTTTAAGCATGGATTTCCTGCTTCAGCCAAAGTTGCAGAACAGACAACAGGTTGGGAGTCCATCTCCAGTTGCTGACCAAAGATTTGACGAACTGGTGGCCAGACTCAGGGAGATCATGCCTACCTCTGGATCAACCAGCTCTCCCTCAGGATCTTTAGAGGTAACTGCCTCTGTTGCTGCATCTTCATCAGGTATAGCATATGCCTTTATTAGTTGTACAATACAGATTTGTCAGAGTGGATTATGGACTCTGGTGCATCACATCATCTCTGTGGTGATAGAGGTCAATTTAGTTCTTTCTGTCCAACTCAACCTAGACGATCTGTTGTGATAGCAGATGAAATACATTCCTCTATTAATGGTCAGAGGGAGGTGCAACTAACTCCTGCAATGAGACTTCAGAATGGTCTTTATGCTCCTGAGTTTTCAATGAATTTATTATCTATTAGTCAAATCACCAAGGACTTACACTGTCGTGCCGTTTTGATCCGTCTACTCTTGTGTTTCAGGACATTTTAAAGGGCATGGTGATTGGTTCTGGCCGTGAGCAAGGAGATCTCTACAGACCATGGCCTCAAATTTCGGCGAAATTCGGTCGATTTTCTGTCGAATATCGATATCCTATCGAAATCAAAATTCGACCGAAATGGTCAAAATGATCGAAATATGGAGGGTCTAGTACAAAAAATAACTGAAATGATCGAAATTTCGGTCAAATTTTGACCGAAATTCCACCAAAATTCCGTTTCGGTCGGTCACCGAAATGATGATCGAAACCGATATTTAGGGCCTTACTACAGACTAGTGCAATCCCGTATGCAAGTGCTTCTTCCATTCGTACTAGGTCTACGTCACCTTATATATGGCATCTTCGTTTCGGTCATCTTCCTCTGTAAAACCTGTGTAATGTTCTTCCTCAGATTTCCCCTCGCTTTACCTTTCAGTGAGAGGCCTGCCAGCTTGGGAAGCATCATCGGTCTACGTTATAGAGTTGTCCAGGTCGAAGTAGTCATAGTCTGTTTGAGTTAGTTCATTTTGATATTTGGGGTCCCAGTCGTATCCCTGATCATCAGGGGCATAGATTTTATCTTGTCGCTGTTAATGATTTTTCAAGATTGTCGTGGGTTTCTCTTCTCAGAAACAAGGCTGATGTTGGTCCTGTTATTTAGTCCTTCATTAATGAAATAAAGAACATTTTTCAGTAAAAATCAAGTATATACGTTTTGACAATGCTATGGAATTTTGTAGAAACCATCTTGCCACATTTCTTGTGTCTCATGGTATTGTGCATCAAACATTCTGTGCGTATACTTCCCAATATAATGGGGTAATTGAAAGAAAACACCGTCACCTTCTGGATGTTACAAGGACTCTTTTGATTCAGAGCCATGCTCCTCATTCGTAATGGGGAATGCAGTTATAACTGCTTGTTATCGGGTTAATCTTATGCCCTCTTCAGTTGTAGGAGAAAATATCTCGTTCTTAATTGTGTTTCCCGAGACAGATCTTTTCTCTCTCACACCTCAAGTCTTTGGTTCAGTGGCTCTTGTTCACCAGATGTCTCCTGGTCTTGACAAGCTCTCTCCTAGAGCTGTCAAATGTGTGTTTGTTGGGTACTCTAAGACCCAAAAGGGATATCGTTGCTTCGACCCGGTTCGACAAAGGTACTACGTCAGTGCTAATGTCACCTTTTTTGAGTCTATTATGTACGTTTCTCCTACATGTGACAAGCTCATTTCTTCAGACAATGGGGAAGAGGTCTATATGTCTCTACCTTCGATCCCTACTCTACTTTCTTCAGCACCTCCACCTCCTTCAACACCTCCTCCACCACCACCTCCTCAACCGCAGTCCTCCACACCTACATTCTTTCCCATGTTTACCAGCGTCGACCTCCTGCTCATGTATCTCGTCCATCATCCAGCACGCCCAAGGTATATCCTGAGCATTTGAGTATTTCTAATGGTAATAGTGATTTGCATGTACAGCTTGAGGTGCAGGATGTCGACAATGCTATATCTTATGTGAGGACTGTTGATCTGGATGTGCATATTGCTCTACAGAAGCAGAGGCGTGCATGCACTATGCATCCTCTTGCTTCCCATGTGTCATTGGACCGCCTTTCCGAGGACTTTCAGAGGTTTGTTGTGGGACTGTCCGCAGTGGAGATATTACATTTTTATCAAGAGGCATTGAAGAGTAGTCACTGATGTGTTGCTATGGAAGGGAAGATGGTAGCTTTACAATCTAGAGGTACATGGAGTGTTGTGCAGGCCCCTCCTGGTGTGTTCGTTGTTGGAAGCAAGAGGGTGTTCACCGTGAAACACCGTGTTGATGGTACAATTGACAGATATAAGGCAAATCTGGTTGCTTGTGGGTTCACCCAATCGTATGGGGTGGTTTATCAGGATACTTTTTCACCAGTTGCACGTCACTCCACGTTGTGAATTCTTATTGCAGTTATTGTGGTACGTGATTGGCCGCTTTTCTAGTTAGATGTCAAAAATGCTTTCTTGTATGTGGATATGCAGGAGGAAGTTTACATGCAGCAGCTACCAGGGTTTGCTGCTGAGGGGAGTCTAGTATGGTGTGTCGACTTCACAAGGCCATATATGGCCTCAAGCAGAGTCCAAGGGCTTCGTTTCATAAGCTCTCAGAGTTGATTGAACAGTATGGATTTGTCAAATCTACTACAGAACATTCTCTTTTTGTTAAGAGAACTCAGAGAGGTACGGCTTGATGATATAGTTGTTACGGGTAGCAATGAACAGGGGTTTCAAGCAGCGAAGGATTTCCTTGGACGATAGTTTGTGATCAAAGACCTTGTCAAGCTACGTTACTTCCTTGGCTTGGAGCTTGCACACAATCATCGAGGTATGGTTATGATGCAAAGGAAGTATGCTACTGATCTTCTGGCCGATGCGGGCACTGCACCAATGGATCCCAATGCTACACTCTATGATGATGACTTTGAGGAGATAGATAAGAGACGGTATAAGAAGTTGGTAGGGAAGTTTCTATATGTTACTACTACCATGCCTAACATATCATTTGTTGTGAGTAGAGCTAGTCAGTTCATGGAGCAACCTAGATAGGTTCATATGGATGCAGTTTGTATGATCTTGATATATCTGAAATCTTCTCCAGGTGCAGGTCTACTATTCATAAGAGATACGTCACTCTCAGTTACTGGATGTGCAGATGCATATATGTTGGGTGTCCCAAGAACAGGAAGTCCACCTCAAGCTTCACTGTGTTCGTTGGTAGCTCGCTCGTTTCATGGAAGAGTAAGAAACAGACTGTTGTTGCTCGATCAAGCGTTGAATCAGAATATAGGGCTATGGCTCAAGGGAGCACGGAAATGAAGTGGATCAAGTATGTTTTAACTGACCTTGCTATTGAGGTGCCTCTCCCAATGCATCTCAAATGTGATAATCAAGCGGCTTTATTCATAGCTAATAATCCAGCCTTCCATGAGAGAACAAAGCACATCGAAGTTGATTGCCATTATACCCGTGACTTGATCCATAAGGGGCTTATTTCTACCTCTCATGTTGCTTCAAGACATCGGATTGCAGACATGTTTACCAAGGCTCTTGCGAGAGGTCCTTTTCATCGTTGTTGTTCCAAGCTGAGCATGATAGGCGTATGCTCCAGCTTGAGGGGGAGTGTTGAGAGAATTCTATTTTTTGTCTTTATTTATATCTTTCTAGTTTTTCCGTCTTCTTTATGTTATTTCTCCTTAGAGCCTCTCTTATATAAGAGGGCCATAGGGTTACGTGGAATACAACTTTAATTTTCGCATTCTTCCATAGAACGAGCGTAAGAACGTAAAGATCAAAGAATAGCTTCGCAATGCTTTCCTGGCTAGGAAAAATACTTTCAAATATGATATGTTGTATACTATTGTGCCATGTTGTGTGTTATAATAGAGTAGATGGGGAAGGGGGTCCTTTTATAGGCTTAGAGGAGGCATAAGATCAGAAGTAGCCAATTCAGTTTACACTCAAACAACCATATACTTAGCCAACAAATAATGATGTACCAGTGCATCAGAATATTTACTAGTGCACTTGTGTTTTGTCAAGAACAAGTTTTTTGTTAACAATATCGGAGTACCTGTGTAACCTTGAATACATCGGGGCATAGGAGTTAAAATGGAAACGCCTTCTCCTTCTTTAAGTAAGGTCGGCTACATGGATTCTTTCTCAAATCCACGTTTGAAAGATTCAGCTATATTTTACGCTGGCCGTCGACTACCTAACACAACCTCCACACATAGGCACACTGCACTACCACCAGATAGGAGTTATCACGAATAAAAAATTCAAGACGTCTATGTTAAAAAAATAATACTTGAAGTGCACCGATGCAAGTCAATGTGTACCAGAGAAACTATACTTGAATTCTTGGGTACAAAACATGTATTGGTGATTTGGCTGATGCAATAATATCTTAGTGTGTACTGGTTCAGCAGTGCACGTTTTGATATTGAGTGCGTTTGACTTGTAGAATGGAATCACACCTGAAAGGCTTTATACAAATCTAACTCTATACTACACTATTACAAACTGACTCAATAATGATAAAAACAGTGATTACGAGCCCTTAGATCTTTATATGCTGTCATCCACTAGAAAGAGCCATGTATACTTCATTAACTTATTGATTTGTTCACTTAAAATAAAATAATTGGTCCTTTTTTCAATGCTCATTGGTCATTTTGTTATTGTGAAAACTTTAGCTGTTCCAACAACCCGTCTCAAGGATGGTTTTGGGGTTTGTTATCAGTGTTGCCTTATTCATGTGGACGAAGTATTCCTTCATTGTTGGGTGCTAGAACCTCTAAATATGGCTCTGAGGGGTATCATGATTGATCTCAGTTTGTTTACAAGTTTGTTGTTCTATGGATATGGATACTAAGATAGATGGCTCCCTATCCCTTTGCATAAAGTGATTTTTCTATTAATATACAATCAAACATTCTTCCTCAACATGTTGGATGTGATTGGGGTGCCAATGTCTTCGGCAACTTGTGGAGAAACGACATTGCCGTCCGAAGTCGTCTATCTCCGTGGGAGCTGTGGTTGTTTCTGCGGGAACTCTGCTTGATGACGAGACATGTGACGAAGTTTGGAGGAGCCAATGCATTTACTTTTTTGAGGCTGTATTAGTCTTGAGAAAATTCGACATATGTTTAGAAAATTATTTAATTATCCTATTAGGTTTTTATTTATTTGTTTGAGTGTCTTAGGAAAGTCATTACAAAAGGCCTTATCTTCTATTTTTATTGAGTTCGTTATTTTGATTAGTGAGGAGCCTTTATAAAGGGTCGTAATCATGACAGGTGAAAGCAGTCATTAATGAAAGTTCTTTCCCCCTATCTCTTATCTCTTATCTCCCTTCTCTCTCCCTCTTCCTCTTTTTTCACATGTGATGAAACTTAAACCTTAAACCCATCACTCTACCCCTACTCCTATCATCACCAACCCCTCTTTTTTCCTAAACCAACATCGTAATGTCACCATTGCCTCCCCTTTACGATGTCGTCGTTTGTCTATCACCAGCACTTCCCCTTCATGATGCCTCTTCTGATTTCTAAACATCTTCATGAATCAATTTGCTGTCTGATGTAAAAATTAAAAAAAAATCGTTGACCTAGAAACAATAATACATGTTATGCACTCATCTTGCTGCTCTGCTCTATGTCTAGAATGCGGCTGAATATTGCATTTACTCAAACTTTTTTATTTGTGGTTCACAGGACAAGGTGAAGCTACTAAATGTCATTCTTTGGTCAGCTTCCTCTGCAATGCAGTCACACACAGGACAGCTGTCTTTCCCAATGGAATCATCTCATCAGTTGCTAAGTTCTTTGGAAGGTCAAGGGAGGAAAGACACTATTTCTAGGCTCTTACGCTGGACTATTGCATCCGTTATTTTGGGGTTCACTTTTAGAAGTCGGTTAAAGGCAGATGAATTTCATGAAATGAAGAACAAAAATTTGCAGGATTTACTTGAAAATATCGAAATGCAAGAGAATATTCAGACATGCAGCCAAGATGATTTCAATGTAAACAAGGCACTTTCTATTACAATTTTGTACCTTCTGCATCTACTTGGAAGTGATTTTAATCTATCTTCTAGCATATCAGCTCTATGTCTACTGTTGAAGGATGTTTGCAACATGTCAGGTAAGTGACTAATGCATATATATTTTCTTTATTTCTCTTGGATGGGTTTTTAAATATCTTTATGCATGTTTGGGAGTATTTAGTATTTGAATATAGTGTAATTCAAATTAGTTATCTGACTGGATCTGAATGGAGGCATAAAATCCATGCAGCGGACTCTACTTAATTGTGGGAAAATGCTTTGTTGTTGTTGTTGTTCATCGACAAACTACTGTTGAAACAAATCAGACCTACATTATCAGACTTGAATGCATTTATGTTATACTTCTTCTGTGATAAAAACTGCAGCAGGCCTTTGTATTTGAGTATAGAACTACCTGAAAATAAGGGGGCTAGAAATTACAGCTTATGTTTGTCGTTCCGGTTAAGCTGACCAAATTTCTGTCCAAATAGATGAGGAAATGGCTGGAAATGACAGGAGAACTCGCATGGCATCTTTGTGCTCAAAAATCCATTGCCCTCCTGAAGCTAATCCTTCATGGAGATGGTAAGTAATCTTTTTTTTCTAGCGAGCTTTCCAGTGTAAAGCATGTAGTAGTGACATTTTTTTTTCCAACCAACTATGTAACTGTATCCAGTCCGATTGGTAAAGAAATGTCTGGTTATGTACATCTAGATTTGAGTTAATACTAAAATTCGGATATTTGTCAAGGTCTTATGTGCATTGCTTTTGCAGGTCTTTTTATCAACCTTGGAAGGACCTCTCTTGTGAGCCGACTCCTGGGGAGCTACTGGAACAAGACCAGGCATGCCATTCCCTTCTTGTTATGTTTTTGAATACCATTGATGGTAAACTATCAGAGGTTCCCGTTCTCTCTGGCGAGGATTTAGAGCCCTTGTTTGCATGGAAAAGAAGTCTTATTCTTGGTTGTGACTGATTCACGAGGATTTAGAGCCCTTGATTTAGATCCATTCAAGAATAACGTGCCGCTTCTCAGAAATTGTCTAGCTGATGTGTTGACATTAGCATCTAACATGATGTTTCTGGGTGGACTATGAGTTTAAAGGTGACGCCTTAACTTATTGTTACGAGAATATGCGAAATTATATGTATTTATTTGTAATTATTTTGTTCGGGAAGTGGCCATATTTTTGGCTTTAAAATTTTGTAATGTAGGTTGTTTTTTTGGGGGGGGGGGGGGATCATTAAAATTCTAGTAGGTTTGAGTTATTGAACTTGTGAAACGCGTGATGTAGTTCAAGAAATTGGCCGCATGAACTGCATATGCTCGTGTGGCATACATATCGAATCGATTTTTGACGGTGTATTATGCGTCCTAAGTGCATATGTGGCCTACATATGCCATGGATATCCCACATATGTCCTCGCATATTGCTCCAGAAATTTGGTGGCTCTCATCTCCAGCATCCCCAACTCTCCAATCCTCTCATTCGGATGTTCACCTTCTAGCTTATCCTTTTCATCCATTCAATTGTAAGAATATGCAATGCTTTTGTATACAATTGTGATGCATTATACAATTATGTATATATAAGATGTTTTATGATTTTCTCATGTATTATGTTCATGACTATATCTAATGTATAAATATATACCGATTGAGGTTTTGCTCATGTATTGCAAATCTACATGTATGTGTATTGAAGTTTTATTATTATGAATAATCCAATATAGAAAGTCGTATGCCTCAATATTTTTTTATAGATGCTAAGCAATCAATGGCATCTACTCAACCGTTTAACATGAATTTTTTTCTTCAATTTTCTTTAGCTTCACTTTATTACATAAGTTCAGTAGCTATATTATTTGTAAATATGCGGTGACTTGTTTGAACACTTACTCATAACGCTTTCTAAACCTAACAATGATTAGATAGATATTGTTTAAAACTTTGTTCCTATTGTGAAATCAATTGAAAGTGCCTAAATAGAATTTCTTTTTGCCTGTATTATTTACGATGACAAGCCTTAACTCACAAATGAGATCAAATTGACAAAGAGATTGTTTGGTTTCAACCAGACTTAGACTTGTATAAAGCAGAGGAAATTATCCTCTTATAATTATACAACCATGTGGTTGTTGCATGTAGATGTCCTCTTCAAAATCTCTACATAGAAATGTCATCTTGACATCCATATGCTTCAGATGTAGCCTTGTAGGACTTTAGGATTGTCTTGATGGTTGAAACCTTCATGAAGAATCCACAATCATTGTAAAGTCAACTCTTAATTTCTATTGAAAGTCCTTCACTACTACTTGAGCTTTGCATCTTATAGTGCCATCAACAACTTACTTCACCTTATACAGTACCTTCTTGTCCTTGGGTAGTGGTGGTAAATCTTAATTTTTGTTGCTCGTGATGGAGTATATCTCATCCTCCATGATTAGCATTCATTGCTCATTGTTTTATCTCATAGAGCTTCATTAAAGCATTTAGGCTCGTCATTTCACAATTTTCTAGTAACTGAGGGGTTTACCAGGTACGCCTCTGCCTTCAAGCTCGAGAGAGAATAGAGAGAGGGAGAGATGGAGAGAATGAGAGGGGGCTCCCTATGGCGAGGTTGTTCTCGGATGATATCTTCCTCCCATGTGAGGTAGATCTATATATAGGGGCGTGTTCACCCCTCGCCAAGTCCGCCCCCTCCCCCACGCCCCGGCGGTTGCGGCCTCCGCGAGACCCGGCCCTCGCGCAACCGTTGGCGACGGTTTTGACCACTCGGTCATTCCACGCGAGAATCGTTCAAACATCTCCTACTTGACCGTAGTGGTCAAAGACATATATATACTCCCACTATTCGTGTAGTATATACATGGAGATTTATCATGTGAGGATCATTATCTATGAAACCTCTTCCTTGACTCATACATTCCTGAGTCCCATTAAACCAACATGTTTAATTTATGTTCCTGCTGTTATTCCCTTGGTAAGGGAATCAGCCAACATGTCACTGGTAGGTATATAGATTACCGTAATTTCTTGCTTCGCCACTATATCTTGTATATAGTGATATTGGATCTCAATGTGTTTTCCTTTAGAACTATTAGCCCCACTATTGATCAAGCTTATCGCAGCTTGATTGTCACAATACATTTCAATTGACCCTTTGACCAATTCAAGGCTTAGGTTCTTTAGAAAACGTCTGATCCATACAACATGAGTGGTGGCCATGCTACATGCAATGTACTCAGCTTCCTGCGTATGTCGAGATACACATCCTTGTTTCTTGCTACCCCAAGAAACGGCTGCACCACCAAACATGAACAGGTAACCTGATGTAGATTTTCTATCATCTACATCCCCTCCGAAATCGGCATCGGAGTAGCCTACCACTTCAAGCGATTCTTCTTGATACACAAGTTTCAGATGTACTGTCCCTTTCAGATATCGAAGAATCCTCTTTACAGCTTCCCAATGTGCTGGACCGGGATTGCTTTGATATCTATTGACTAAGCTTACTGGATAAGCTAAATCAGGTCGAGTACACATCATTGTATACATTAAACTTCCCACCGCCTGTGCATATGGTACATCTAAAGGTTTTTGCCCCTTTTCAGGACACTATCTCTTACTGAGTCTCTTTCCCATCACAAGTGGTGTTGGAGCTGGAGTGCTATTCTGCATTCCAAATCTCCTTAATACAGTATGCAAATATCTTTACTGACTAAGGCTCAATGTCCTTGAGTCCCTGTCTCTTGTTATTTGAATTCCAAGAACATAGGATGATTCGCCCATGTCCTTCATCTCAAAGTCATTGCTCAATTTCTGTTTAATTTCATTGAGCATTTGTATGTCATTACCTGCGAGCAGAATGTCATCTACATACAATGACATGATTGCAAACCTGCTCCCACTCTTCATGACATACACACAGTTATCCAATTTATTTGAAACAAATCCAAATTGAATAACTTTCTCATGAAATTTGAGATACCATTGCCGTGAAGACTGCTTTAAGCCATATAATGACTTTCTTAACCTGTAAACATTTTTCTCCTGACCTTCAACCTGAGATCCATCAGGTTGTCGCATATAAATCTCCTCCTTTAATTCTCCATTAAGGAAGGCCATCTTCACATCCATTTGGAATAATTCCAAATCCATATATGCGATTATGGCTAAGATCATCCGAATGGATGCAAACTTAGCCACTGGAGAGTAGGTTTCCTGGAAATCTATTCCAGCTTGCTGAGTATAACCCTTGGCAACTAATCTGGCTTTGTATTTATCAACAGTACTGTCAACTCGGTACTTTTTCTTGAATACCCACTTACATCCTATGGATTGCCTGCCTTCTGGCAAATCACATAATTCCCAAACACCGTTTCGCTCGATTGAGTCCAACTCATCTCTCATGGCGGCCGACCATGATTCCGACTCAGACGAAGCCATAGCTTCATCAAAGGATATGGGATCTGTACAATCCGCGACATCCTCATCCACGGTGTAGCACGACGCCTCGCATCCATAGAAATGGTAATCTTCCATCCATGCGGGCCGTGTTCTGAGTCTCTTGTTGCCGATTATACTCGTGGGTTGTGTGGGTCCACCCACTTCCTCTAAAGGATCATCAAGTTCTATAGGTTCATTTTCTACATTTGGATGATTGATATCATCCTCAAGTTCTTGTCTAATGTTCAAGTCGTCTTCATTGTCTTGTAAGACAATCAGAGGATCTGATTCCTCTACTTCATGCTCCTTTTCTTGATGAATTTCAAGGAAAGTAGCATCACGACTTTCGATCAGACCTTTTGTTTCATGGAAGAACCTATATCCTTTAGAATTCTTACTATATCCAATAAACTTGCACTTTAATGTCCTGAAGTCTAGCTTGTCCCTAAGCTGACTCGGTACCAGAACATGTGCAACACTATCCCCATTTTCGGAGATGGCCCAATTCGGGCTTTCTGCCATTCCATATTTCATATGGCGTTGATTCTACGGACTTGGTGGGAATCATGTTCTGTATATAGTTCGCAGTCAACACTGCTTCTTCCCAGAATTTCTTGGAGAGTCCTGAGTGTGAAAGCATACACCTTACTGCATTCATTAAAGTTCGGTTCTTTCTTTCTGCTACACCATTTTGTTGTGGTGTATAGGGCATTGTAGTCTGCCTACGAATGCCTGCTTGAATACAGTAATCCTCAAAATCCTTTGAGGTATATTCCCCACCTCTATCTGTCCTAGGAGTTTTGATTGGTTTTCCCAATCTTGTCTCCACTTCCGTCTTATATCTCTTAAATGTTTCAAGTGCTTCCGACTTTCTTCCTAAGAGATAGACATAGGAGAACTTCGAGTAGTCATCAATGAATGTTATAAAGTATTCCTTATTTCTATGTGTGATGACGCTCAATGGTCCACATATGTCTGAATGGATCAAACCTAGTAACTCTGTTGACCGAATTCCGGTTGAGAAGGGTCTTCTCGTCATTTTACCAGTCAGACAGTGTTCGCAGGGCAATGTCTTTGCACCCATGTTCTTAGGCAACAAATTTGCCTTAATCATTTGATCCATCTTAGAATTCCCTGGATGACCCAGTCGCATGTGCCACAAGTCATAATCAGACAAATAACACAGAGAATAATCAGTAGCGACATTCATTGATTCACTAGAATTTATTACAGGAAGACAGAACAAGTCATGCTCGGGCACAAACTTTCCCATCGCATAGACTTTCTTATTCTTTCCTATTGACACACGCTTATTATAAAACATAACTTCAAAGTCTTTCTTGAGCAGCACTGGGACAGATATCAGGTTCCGACGTATCCCTGGGGCATACAGTACATCATTCAGTATCATAATGCTATCCCCTAGGTCAAGTCTGTATGTCCCAACACCTTCCACGTCCAGGTAGGTGTTGTTCCCCATGAAGATCCTCTGTTCGCCTTTGCTCAGCTCCTTGAAGTCCACCAGGCCCTCCTTCGTCTTCGCGATATATCTGGTTGCTCCAGAGTCGATCCACCATCCATCACTATCCGTGATGACGGAGTTGCATTCCACGACTGCCGCGAATTCCATCTTCTTCTTGCCTTTGTTTTCAGGCAATTTAGAGTTTCCCGGCTTCTTCTTGTTGGGACAATTGACCTTGAAATGGCCATATTTGCCACAACCGTAGCAAGAGCCGCGTGGGTATTTCCCACTCTTTCCCTTGAAATTCGCCTTGGAGGGGCCTAGTCTTTTCTTTGCGTGCACGGCATTCGCTTCTTCTTCCTCCTCGACCTCAAAGATCTCAGCTTTCGATCTTTGTTTGGAGAGGTCCTGCTCAATCGCCAGCTGTGCAGGTAGGTCCGTCACAGACTTAATGTTGCCGTTCATTCTTAGAGATGTGGCAACCATGTCGAATGACGGAGGGAGACTTCCTAGTATGGTTGCGATCTGCATCCTCTCCGGAATTGCGCAATCAGCAGCCGCAAGATCCTTGGCCATCACGATCATCTTGTTCACGTGCTCGAGGACGCTTTCAGATTCTTTCATTCTACACGAGTTGTACTTGTGTAGAAGAAGCTGGACGCTCACCTCCGATTTGGAGTGGTATTTATCCTTAACCGCGGTCCAAAGCTCGTAAGCTGATTCACAGGTCTCAAAGACCCGAATCAGGTTCAGATCCATGTGGGTCAGCATAAAGCTCCTAGCCCTATTATCTATTTTCTCCCACTGTTCGCGGGACCTAATTTCATCCACAGTTGGATTCTCATATAAGATTGGACCAGGTTTGTCTATAATGGTGTGTATGCTATCGTGCAACAGGCCATAGTAGATCTTTCTACTCCATAATTCATAATTAGTACCGTTAAGGTACTCTATTTTCCCCACCTCAGTGGCAATTGTCTTGCTAGTCATTTTTGTTGATCTCGAGAAGAAAATGAAAAAACCCTAACACGGGTTTGTTGTGTGGTGGCAGCCGCACGTCTAGCGAAGAAGACCGATGAGCCTCATCGGCGTAGAAAGAATCGATGATCGGGATCGGATCACGAACAACCTGGCTCTGATACCACTGAGGGGTTTACCAGGTACGCCTCTGCCTTCAAGCTCGAGAGAGAATAGAGAGAGGGAGAGATGGAGAGAATGAGAGGGGGCTCCCTATGGCGAGGTTGTTCTCGGATGATATCTTCCTCCCATGTGAGGTAGATCTATATATAGGGGCGTGTTCACCCCTCGCCAAGTCCGCCCCCTCCCCCACGCCCCGGCGGTTGCGGCCTCCGCGAGACCCGGCCCTCGCGCAACCGTCGGCGACGGTTTTGACCACTCGGTCATTCCGCGCGAGAATCGTTCAAACAGTAACATTATCAACGAAGGTGACAAAATAATGAGATCGGCTGAGGGATAATACATGAGATGTTCCCTATATATTAATATCAACCAACTCCAACTTTTGAGATGTACACGCCCTTGCAACCTTTGTAAAGATAACTTTCTTTTTCTTCCCCAAATGCAATCTTCACAGATACCTAAATCGTCAATCTAAGATAGTGATGCCATGATCCTTGATGACATAACTAAGGGATATGGACCTGATTCATATGACGGTCTCTTAACCATCCAAATCTAGATACCTAAGAAAAATCATAAGAAGTAATCACCATGCAAAACATATAAGAAGAGAGGAATAACATATCCATATTCACAGTATACATATCCATAGATCTTTCAAAAAATGAAACATGATTTTACAACATGTCCTCAGTGTAAATAAAGCTAATATATGAGAACTTCTAAGTCATATAAATTTCATGTCGATGTGCATGCTCATGAATTTAGCCTCAAATTGCTTTCACATGTAAACTTGCAACTAGATTGGGAAATGAAACGGTATAAAGGATGTACCAAAATGGCTCAATAATATAGATTGGCATCAACTAGTGTGTGCATGCTTGCCTGCATGTGCAAATGTGCACACACACATGTGATTGTGTATCTAAAGGGGAAATCAAACCATGCTACTTGTTCATGAGAAGACATACACCCATATATGAACATGCCATATGCCACAATGTGTAAGTGTCTTAACTTAGTAGTAGGAGAGGAGTAGATATCTATCTCAATAACGTTCATGGTATTCTAGCAAGGTGTGAAAGCCAACCCAAGCGAGTACAAGTGGAAGAGATAACTATTAGAATATATTAGAAGAAATTATTTTACCATTTCATGTCAAGTTTTGTACCAAACATATCTTCTTAACATGACAATCATTTTGGAAACAAAAAATCTCATTATTTAAAATCTAGTCCAACCATATACATGGAAATCATTGGCCATGTAGGATTTGTCAAGTGGTTCATGATTCATAGTCCACCTCACTTCCATCTCATGCTACATATTATCCACATGATTATATAAAGTCTATACCACTAATGGATCCATGAGATGTTTTATATTGTTCATAATAAAGTTTTTTTCAAAACAAAATTATAGAATCAAACCTACTTATAGTTATCACTAATAAGTTTATTTCCAAACTTAATTGCTTTGAAAAATGCGGGATTTAATTAGGACACATCTTCCCAGTTAAAGAATGTAACATTTGAAGCCTACTACATATGAACATATGTGGCTAGTAGATTGGTTAGAGATGCTCCAAGACAACAAATAGCACACTCCCATGCTATTAGTGTTGTACAAGGTAAATCGATACTACTCGACATATGCTATTGTTGCCAGGGCTAATCGACAACCTCGAGTCTCAAGCATGTGTCGCCTATAGTACACATAGCCTTGAGGAAAAGTTAGGATACCATATAACATTCAGCTCCTTGTTACATACCTGGTCCCCCGCACTCATGAAGAACTATAATAGAAAGCACAACTCTTAGTGGCTTTATCCAACGGTTCCATTTCGCTCCTTACGAAGTAAGATTCCATGTAAAATTATTTTTTCATTATTGTCAGTTTTCATGTATTTTCATATTATATTTGCACATGGTAACAAGAGCAAGTCGATTTTAGATTTATCTTCAAAATTCATATTTATTTTAGTTATCATTTTTTTATTGTGGTCTCGATGGTCTTCCACAATCATGGTTGTTTTAAATTATTGTTGATGTTTGTGTTTGTTCGATAATCATACGAAACACTAGCTGAGGTCATGAAATCGAGGCTTTGCGGTATCGAGAGGCAAAGTTGCGGTCCATAGATACCATATCATGACGGAGATGCAAGGTGATTAGAAGAGGTACCAGGTTGGATGCTTTGTTGAAGAAAAGAATAGCCCATGTCAAGCTCATGTAGTGATGGAAAAGCACAACCTTCAAGGAGAGACAAGGTCATCGGATTCAATCCCAAGTGAAAGTTCATGAGGATGTTGATAACCAAGGTGTATCACAAAACAAGGAACCGGATGCAAATGAAACTAAGATATAATGTGAAATTTTACATAAAATAATATTGTTCTATTGGGTCAGTTGTTCAATATACCAAGTAGCTCAAAATCCCAACTTTCACATACAAACTCCAAAACTTTGAAAGTGCTCTTGTTTGAATAGGATTGTAAAAGTAAGAAAAATAGCTTGGAATACATGTCATCATACAACTAGTGATTGGCTTTTTGTGCTACTCAAGTTACTATATTTTAGAGATTTTTCATGCATTAATATGATTAATATGTGCACTGTGGAGGTAAATTCACATCAAATGATATTGATATGGTTTATTAAAAAATAATGAATTTAAACAATATATATGTAAGGATGATTATGCATAAATGACAAGTTGGATTTTTTATTTTCATAACTTTAGTTCATGTTTTGTGTTATTTTAAGTGTTAATAGAGTGGAACCCGTGCTAAAGCACGGGTAATTGATTACAGAATGTAATAGTTATCATTGTTTACTAAGAGAGGGTGCTATAAAAATATAAACAATATATGGTATGTGCGTGTAACAATACCTATGAGTCTATTTTAAATAAATTGATAATTACATTTTGTAATATGAATATATAAAATTATTTTAAATTGACAACTATATACATTAGATATGTAATATGTATAAAAAATCATAGGTAAATGTGTTTTTTTGTATTAGTTCATTGCGCTTACAATCTTTCAGTTTCATATTGCAAGTATGATAAAATTTATATAACACAATTACATGTCTCGCATTTTCATTAGTTTCACAAGTTAAAAATAACATCTCAGATATATGGTATTTTAAGCAATCCCTAAATTCCACATTCTTCTAAACATCAAAGCTTATCTTCATTTATTATTTATTATGAAGGAGTCATTCATAGTAGAAATTGATAAACATAACTTATTTAATAATCGATCTAGTGAAATTATATATGACTTTTGCATTTATTTATCTAGTAATATATTGAATAAAGCTTAGCTACCATCAATATATTACAACAAATTTGGCTCGTTATATTCATTGTGATATATTTATAGTTTAAACAAAATATATGATAACGAATATTATTCATTGTGAAATTATCTTTTATACATGTACTCCAGAATGAATGTCATATTCATTTATAAATGTTCGTAAAACATTGATTAGCTGTTGATTTAAAAAAAAGAAAGTTAATGGTAACGTCACTACATAATCTGTTGCTAGCAATGAGGCAACGAATATAACAAATAATACCTCATGTTATGCGTCAAACTGAGTTATTAATGGGAAGACAGACGTCGGGGATCCGCTCCTAGAAAAAGGCAGCGTCTGACTGCCCTCGATCGTTATATGGGATTGAACATGGAAGGAAAGGTGACCTTCTGGCCCCCGTACCCGTAAGTGGAGGACTCGAATAGCTGGGGCTCCAGATAGCAAACCGACGAAATGGCTTGTGCGCTTCCACAACTACTTTCACTATGCCTATCCATTCACGGGCCAGCGAGACCGACTTGCACTCTTCCTAGACTACAGGCTCAGAAGGTGGCCGAGTGAAGAGAATCTAGCCCTTGTGGAACCGTACGTGGCCATCTTATTCAAAATGGGACATGAAACCAAAATTGATGAGAATAGTCAGCAGTGAAGCTAAATCGTATAGGCTTTTCCAAGAGCGAGAGGGCTTAAACTCAGAATTATGGATTCAAGCGATCCAACTTGTCTATAAGCCTCGGAAGCAGAAAAAATCAACAACATCAAAATCAGGATGCAACATGCATATATTTTAGTTAGATTTAGGGGATCGGAAATCTCAGAAGCAGCCGCACCTGCTCCCTTTGACCTGAAAATTGGAAGATGGGGAAAAGAAGGATTTAGTTGACATCCGGGCTAAGTATGAAGATTGAAAGTCAAAGAGTCGAAGCCACATCAAAGGCATCAATCGAATCTACATCTGTGGAAGCAAATCCTTGACATTTAAATATGGAATATATGATAATAAATATTAAATTATTCACTGTCATAGGCATAACCAACTATTATCCTCCGCATATTAGCCCTAATGACATGCATACATATTCACATGCCTATATATGTAGAAGGAAAACCTCGTTCATTCTATAATTTTTAAAGTTAATAATAAATAAAATAAAATGTGCATACAATCATTTGTGGCCGAGAACACGTAGGAGAAGAGGACGATTAGATAGCAAAGTTTTGGTTCGCTGTCTAATGTAATTGAATTAATCGTCGAATATTTCATCTTCAGGATCGCGTACTACTTAGAAATTTTAGTCACGTAATGTATGTATACTTCCCACCGTCCTAATGGAGGTGTTTGGATCTTCTACAATGAGTGCAATGCTTCCCAAATATTAGTGCATTCTATTATTAATATCTTTCGCAATGGTGTTTAAAGATATTAGATGTTCTAAAAAATTACTGCTATGAAACTGAAGGCTTAAAGTTGACAAAATCTAACAAAATTTACACAAAATAGAATCACATACCAGGTAACCGGAAGGCTGAAGCTTGACCAAAATTCTATATGTTCAAACATGCCTCCCTAATTTGAACTTTTTCTGATTATTTACTAACAATAGTAAAAAAATTATCTGAATTCAAAGAGAACTGTCCAAAATACCTCTAGAATATCGTCTTTCATTAGAGAACAATGCACATAGAGGTCGATTATAATCTCCCGAAAGATGTTATCCAGAAAGGAATTATTCAGACTACACTTTTTTGTTAGCAAACTGCTGACATATTAAAAAATGCTCTTACACCCCTGAGTTTTCGGGCGTTTACACAATAGGATAATTCCTGGATTGAAAAATTACCAAGCTTGAGATTGTGATCGATGATCCCATGAGAATAATATTCCCAACCATCATTAGTTTCAATGTTCCCACTGGGGGCAAAGAGGACATTACCAACATCTCAAGTTACATAGCAAGTCATGTTTTAATCATTTGTAAAAATAACTATGTTCATTGGAGCTCGAATTATCAATCACGTCTAGTTAGTTAACTACCCATACCATGTGGAGAATCCAAACAAAATAGGATAATTAATTATTTGAAGGCAAATTAATAATATCTTGAGAGTGGCAGAGCAAGCACAAGGGCTCTCCATGCTCCATGCTCGATGCTCTTCATTTTGTGGCAAATGTCGTACAAATAAACAGTGAGTAGCACAATCGTTCCATCTTCTCCTCCAGATTCCATCGTTCTCCCTTAATTTGTGTGCATTTCTTCTGTGGGAACCTTCTTTTCCTTCTCACTCGATCTTGGAAACCTCGTCTGTGGTGAGAACTATCGCTGCCGGATGGCTCTCTAATCGTTCTGCCATGGGAAGAGGTAGGCTTTTCGAGCTTGGTGAGATCGGCATACTGTATGGCAAGTCCGCAGAAGCTTTTCACAATGAGGCCGGCGATGGTAATGATGTGATCGGAGTGGAGGTCCTCCAGGGAGGAGCCAGAGAGGCAGCCTTTGAGGAGGGAATGGGTTTGGAGGGTGATGTGGCAGGAGTGGTCACGAGACTCCCGGACGATCTGCTCGGCCGTGATATGGACATCCGTGTCGCGCTAGGTTAGGCTACGACTGGGTCAACCACCAACTCGTTGGATGCCATGGATTGAGGAGCAGCTCTAGGACCATCGCTCGAGATGTGATGTTGGCCGAGGCAGATGAGAGGGTATCCGATTAGAGACGAGAAGTTTGTAGGGTTTATGGAGTTCATCCTCAGATATGGAGTTATATCTCCCTTGGTGAAGGCATGGATATGAGGGGAGCAGCCGGAGAGCAGTCGCCTTTGATGGCGTTGCGGCAGGCAAGTAGGAACCGGAGAGGTGAGCATCGAGGAGGTGGAGGGCGTGGGAGGGATAGCAATAGACAGGAGCTGCACGAGGGAAGATGCGAGGAAGGGAAGGTCGGAGGCGATGGAAGAATGGCCAGGACATAGCGAGATCGAGTGGGGTCTCCCCCTAGCGGACGTCGCGATAATCAAGGACGGTGAATGGGAGGGGACATGACGGACGGGGGCGACACCGACGTGTGCAGGGGACGATAGAGGAGTGGAGGGGGACATAAATGGAATTTTTTAGTGACAAATTAATTGAGTGTCGGTGGGCTCCCCAGCTTAATATATGTTATAGAAGATTTGTAAATTTTATTTTGAGATATGCATTTACAATTAATAGCATTAGGAGTTAAATGCACATTTACATTTAATAGCATTAGGAGTTAAATGCAAATGTATGTTAAAGTTCCAAGCTCAATTTTCAAGTATTAGGTGGACGGATCACATGTTCATGAACTTTACAGGATAAAAGGAAGGCATGGCTAAGAATTTTCTTATTTTTTTTGTATGGGACTAATATAGCACAATATCGAATGTTGTAAAAGTAATAATAAGTGAGAGAATGTCTCGCTAGGCCCACGAAGCTGTTGATTTAATCAAAAGAAAGAAAAAGGAATAATGGAAAAAGAAATCCATAAAAAAAAGGTAAATGAATCGTTTAGAGAAAAAAAGATAAAAGTATAAAAAATATGCTGCTATGAGGAAAAAAGTGAAAAAAAGTACAAAATAATTGATACTTTAAAAAAGAAGGTTGCGAAGAAAAAAAATCAATGGTGAAAAAAAGTAAGGAGAAAAAAGTATAAAGAATTTGATGTATTTTGTGTCTCCCACGTTAATATCGGAGATGGGGGGGGGGGTGTTAGAAGACACCTCCTAATTTTGTATAAGGTGTACATACGTGATCATTTGCTGAAAAGATTCTCATATTCATGTCTTGGGACTTGAGTTTTAGGTCATGTTTGGATTGAGGGTTAATCTTTCCTTTGAGATATTTACTCCCAAAACCCACCCCTTCTCTCACTTGTGGGGTCCACTCTTCTTCTATTTTTAATACATTATATAAATCATTTCTCTTTTATCTATTCCATCAAAAAATAATATATTATACCATTATATCATATAAAAATTATAAATTATCCAACTTCTACTCACTTTTCCAAACTTCAATACAATCGCATCACAATAACTACTCACTTTTCCAAATTCCAATACAATTACATCATAGTAAACCCACTCAATACAAAACTCTCATTCCGAACACCAAAACACAAAAACGGGTTACATTCCCCCAGTTTACCCCAGGGTAACCCGGCAATCAAATACACCCTTAGTGCATACCATATATGATAAAGAGCAAGGAAGGATGCTTACTATGAAGACATCCTTATGAATTTAAATAAAAGTAAAGCTAGTGTGGGAGAGGCGCAATTCGAGACCTTTATTTGAGAGTGATCTATTGCAAAGGTTTATTTATGAAATCTATTATTCAAATTTACATATGATGGGAAAACTTATAGAGGTCTCCTATTTTAAATCGTACATATTCGAAGCATTCAAGGAGAAGTAACAATTACAGATTCTCTAGATCACTAGTCCGAGAATGTAAAGTTGATAGTTTGAGAGTTGTATTTAATATATGTAGTCGACTTGTTTGCGTTGAGGGTTGTCTTGCTCAAGCTAGAAACACTATGTGGTGTTGAGAGAATTTTTTATTGGATTTACTGAATGAAGTTGTTTAATTCAACATGAATGAGTAGTAGAACTTGATATGTTGATGAAGCTATATACATAGCCCTATACTTCATGTACTCGTATAAAAAATTAAAAGAGAATACACTCCTTTAATTTTCTTACGTGGTTTCAACTTGATCCTTACGAATAAAAGTCCACGTAAATCAAAATTTTCGTTCTTATTCATGATCCCATATTTCTATTTTGTAATCTCATGCTTGAGACATTCTAAACGAGGAAGAAGTAAGAAGCAAAAGGCAACCACTCATCAACGAAGAATAGAAAGATATCCACTAAAATCTAGCTAAAACATAATAGCCCATACGCATCCCCTATTGTATTTCATCGTACCATGTAAAACATTGTACTTTATCTTAACTAGTTTAAGATATCTGTAACGTTCAAGTCCAAACAACCCGATTTTGAACCTAAATCCGACCCCATTTGGGTCTGCGTGACTTGATAAAAATCTGATTAATGTCGAGTGAGCTCAGATCGATCCGCAGATCATGGATCGGGTCTGATTCGAGGGCAATTGACCAAAACCGACCGCATTGTACCTCGTTTCGCTGAAAAAGCCGTGACATGATCTGGACAGGGAAGCACAGAGATCATCACTAGCTCCACCTCGGCGAACCAAAACTAATGGAATAAACCGTTCATCGATCGGAGGTCGTTTACCCAGTTTTAACCCCAAAGTTTAATGAGGAAATCAGAACTGTATTCTCTCGATCTCGAGATTCATTCAATATCAGAAAAATATGGATATTGGACTCATATTTATCGTTACTTTGAGACAATCGAAATGGACCTCTACATGTCTGAATCAGAGATCGAGGTGGCAATTACAATCGAAATGAAAAAAAATAAAAAATAAAATGTTGTCATATATGATCTTTTGGATTCTCCTCTTCTACCAGGAGGTGAGTGATTTGAAGAAAGATGAGCGCGGAGCCCCTTTGTGTTCGGTGATGGAGCGGAACTCTTGCTCTGACTTGATTGAAGGTCATAGGGGGTAGACCTGGAAGATAAAAGACGAAGATGGAGAGCGAGAAGGGCAAGATGATCTGTCATGGTCGAAGTCGAGGATTCTCAAGGTTGAATAAAGAAAGTGAAAAACAAGTAGAGAAGAAGACTAAACGAAAATGAAGAAGGGAGAATATAAAGAAGAATGGGAAAAGATTGGGACTATACTTGATGGTTGTTTCTTGTCGAAAGATGTGTGGTTCTCGATAGAGCTCCACTAGATCATAGCCTCGATTGACTCCAGCGATTAGGGTTGAGAAGTTGTGCGAACACTTGGGAAAGGTGCTACTATAGAAGAGAACGCCTCTTCTGGATCTTGTCAGAGGAATTAAGCCATCGTTGCCTACAAGAATACCTCGAGTGATGTCACCAATCGAGGACTGGAAGCTGGTGATCGTGGTTCAAGCAATAGATGGAGGGAGATCTAGATGGTGGGATGGGGTAGGTTTTATAGGGGTGGTCAGAGGTTGAAACGGCTGGAGAAAGGTGTAGTTGTCACCGACATTACATGCGATGAAGGAGGGGGTTACATGCAGCAGGGATCTAGCATGGAATGAGCGAGGGAACAAGTGATACAAGGTGGGACCTATGTGTAACAACTAGAAATGTAAGCATTGACCTGGGGCCAATGGAGGGGGACTCATGATTGACTGGAGAGGAGGGAGAGTTGTCGCATTGGATGAGGTGGTTAAGTGAAGAGAACCTAGCGAATGAGATGATGCCAAGTAGCATTTGACTATTTAAACAGACTAAAAAAGAAGGAAAATTAAAGATAAAATAAAAGGGCTCAAATGGTGTTCTTCATCATAAAAAATATGTATCTCAATAAGATCTACAAATTTTATGAAGACCTTAAAATCAATAGAAAACATCTATACATAAATAAAATGTATAGATAAATAAAATACCTAATAATTTTTTGGAAGGTGTTTTTAATAAATAAAATACCTAATCAATTTTTTGTATTTTTTCCTTTTATTTTTGAGAAAATGATATTTTATACAAAATAAATAAAATAAAATATTAGAAATAAAACTAAACCCTAATCTATATTTTTGGATTTTTAATATTTAAGAAAAAAGTCAAATAAGATCAAGAAAGAAGAAGTATATACATTATATACGGGATCACAGTACATTATTTTCTCTAGTTTGTGATTTTTTGGATTTTAATTATTTGTGATTAATTGAAACACAAATCAAAGAAAATGAAAGAAAAAGAAATAAATTAAAATCATTAATTTTTGTACATAAATAATAGGTTAAAATTAGTCTTTTTACAATATATCATTCGATCCTAAAATCCAAGTTTCACATATTAACTTTGACTACTTTGATTTTGATCTTATTTTATAGATAATTAGGAGCATATTAAAACAAAGGTGAGCAGAGTTTCATATGAGACTGTATGGATAAGATATCGAGCTTCATGGCTTTTAGTCTCTTAAACTAGGATTTCGGTACATGTTAGTTTTTCATAGTTTTTTTCTTTATTAAAGTTTGTGATATGTACATAATGGAGTTGATTTTAGTCAATTTGGATTAAGTATGATTAATTAAAAATAAGTGAAGTTTTGCTTTTTTACAAGTGAATATTTACACAAACACACTCCATGTTTCGTGACTTTTTACGCAAGGATGTTAATTAGTACATTTTAGTGGTATTACAAGAAATGTTAATTAGAGATTTTATTGGGTTCGTTACATGAGGATGAGATCTAAGATTTAACATTTAGAGTAGTTGAATCACATATTCATCATCAAGATTTTTAGTGTCCACATTGTAAATATTGATCTTCTAGTAAATGCTTTGTACACCAGTCTAACGCAAAGAATGATTACATGCCACAATTTTCCTATATTATTGCATTTATTAATCTTACATGTTCCATTGTATGTACACAATAAAATATATATCGCTCACATTAAGTGCGTTGCTAGCAAAGTCATAAAGAATATCGAGAAGGAAGATTTGTAGACAATCAAGTAAGGGATATTTACACCCATAACCCTGAGTAGTTTCATAATTACCCAAGGAACCCTCGATAATCATGAATTACACTCAGGCCCTTGAATAAGTGCTCAGTTTTACACCCATAACCCTCTGTTAGTTTTGATCATTAACTCAACCCGAGTAATGAGTTAATCTAACCAATCCTAGATCTAGAGGGAAGATGTGGAAAGGGAAGAGAGGGAGGTGGAGGGAGTGATCCATATACTTATTGGCTTTCATCCAATGAAGTAGTTAGAGGTATAAATGCATATGCATTTAATTATATTTTTTATAATAATTTGAAAATATTTATTAATTTCTACTTGAATTGAACATGAATTTTAAATTGTATATTTGATGACTTAGCGAACAAAACACGAGTGTAACATATATTCGCTCAATAAATGTTCGAGTTCAATAAAGTATACACAAACGCATATTACATAGTATACATACATGCATGCATGCATATATACATATATGTGTAATCGTTTTGTAAACATGCAGAGAGGATTTAGTTAAGGGTTTTTATCAGTTGTGCCCCTCCGAGATATCATAATATCAGTTATGCCCCTATCTTTATGGTAATATCAGTTGTGCCCCTGACTTCTTGCCAATATTTCACTTGTGCCCCTCGGAGGGGCATAACTGATAAAAGATTTTTATCAGTTATGCCCCTCCGAGGGGCACAAGTGAAATATTGGCAAGAAGTCAGGGGCACAACTGATATTACCAAAAATATAGGGGCATAATTGATATTACGATATCTCAGAGGGGCACAACTGATAAAATCCCTTTAGTTAATAATCCAAAATTTGCCAATCATGTGCTACAGTTTGGCTTCAACTAGCTGTCAATCAATGATTATTGGAAACCTACTTGTTCAATAGAAATTGAATCAAAATTCAAATAAGCATTTATTCAAAAATAAGAATGTCACGAGAGGTGAACCACTTAAATATTAAATATATATATATATGTCTATAAATTGATATTACATGTATACAACAAGATATAAATACATTATAATGTATCTTATACCTATTTCGAATTTGAAGGGATCTGAAGGGAAGCAAGAAGATGACGAGATCTGAGGAGTGATGGTGATTGATTGAGTTTGGTCGAGTTTGATTTCAGATCTAATGACAAAAAGGGAAAGTTGGGAAGGATTAGGGGGAACATGCAGTAGCAAACAAAGAAGAACAAAAATAGTATTTAAAATATATGTAATTTGTAATTTTATACATGTAGAATTATTATCACTAACGGGCCCTTACACTTATGGACCTAAAGTTCTCCACTAAAATAATTAATAGAAAGTTCACTTGAGAAAATATTCTAGAAAAGAAAGAGGTGGAGAAAATATCTAGATATTTCTCCACTTCCCACCAAAATATCTACATATTTTCACTTAAAGGATAAGCATGGAAGATGATTCTAGATCTCTCTTCCAAAATATGTTAACCCTCTTGGGAGTCTGTAAATATCACCTAAGAAGTCCTCATTTCACAACACAACACAAGATAAGCACAACACATCCACTACCACCACAACAAGAGTCATCCTTCCAAGGGAGGTGGATGGATAATATACAAGGAAGGATAATGAGTATTGAGGAGATGGATGATTTTTTTGTTTCTGTGTTTGTTGGGGGAGGGATACATACATGTTGGGTGTGTTCACATAGAAGAGGAGTGTAACGACCCCGATCCACGTGACCAGCGGAAGCATGATAAAACGACATGCCACTCGGATCCGAGGGTTACTCATGCATACCAAATCCACAATTAAAGAGACGGTCAAAAAGATAAGAAAGAAATATGTCACTGAGATACTTCAATAAAGTGGATATCATCAATGAGTTGCTTGACATATTCTAAGACAAAATTACATCCCTCAAAAGACCTCGATAAAAAAGGGAAATAAACAGAATAGAACAACTCGAAAATGTTTCTTGGGTATATTTAACAATAAGGCAACGAGAAGGAAACTAGCACTACCACAAGAAAATGATAAATCTTCAGCCAACCACCCAACTGCATCCAAGTGCTACTCCTCCAAGGAACCTGCGGCAGGGCAAAACCACAGGAGCGACAAAAATGCTCGTAAGCTAAACAACTTAGCATGCTTTAAGAAGAATACCAAAAACAATGAGATTGGCTTGATAAATTGAATAAGAAGCATGGCGATAAGATTATAATAACGTACTTATGAGGGGTTCATACATTCTCACTAATGGTGCTATGTTGTTGCACCCATACACTTAAACTCACTCTTATGGTTAAGTTGGTCCAATAATACCCTCCGTTGACACTAGCGGTTTTCACTTGCACATTCGATCATACATTAAACACATCGTGATGACATCAACGATGAGTCAATAGGTGGACTTTCCACTAGGTTCTACAAAACCTGACACCCTCGGAAAGTGTTGCCCTTTAGGCCATTTATGTTCGTATCGGACCCGGTAATCGGACTCTATAGGTGGCTCCCACTACGAGGTGTAGTACTTAGCTCCGCGTACCGTTATCATGCCATTAGTCTATCCCTTGATGGTATTGCAGTTAGGAAAGTAATTAAGAAGTATTTATAAGGAATCTAATACCAGTCCATATACAAAAGTTTCAAAATTTAAGTACAAGTTTAGTAGTCAAAGGTATACTAACATTTCACACTCTCTACATAAGTTTACCTTTTTTTATGACAGTAGCTCATGATAGTCATGTATAATACTGGATATTACCCCTCGGTTAGGTGTAACTCAGAGGGATTTTAAAGTATATGGATTTTGTCAGATTTGGAGGAAGCCCTAAAAAATGGGCGATATGGATCTGTATAATCGAATAGGGTGAATGATCTCATGGTACAGAATGATACGACTATATCACACAAAGGTGATCCCTAACATGGTCTTAATGGAGGAATTTAGTGGACCATCATTAGTTGTTTAGACACGTGAAATCATCTAGGTGGATTAAGGTCATGAATGGGATGCATAAAGAATCTCTTTGTGCAAATGGATTAAAAAAAAGGGCATGTGTATACCTGCGAACTCCCCTCCAACTATATGTATATAAATCCCTCTAGTTGATATGAGCCATATTCATCACCTTCTCACGTTACAGTTTCTGTCCTTTTATATTTAATTTATTTTTCAAACAATACATGTGGGTTTACCTGTATAACTAGTTCCAATCAATCCGACATTAGTATTATATATTCTAAATAGATGTTGGAGTTGTCACTCTTTTCTTTTTTTCCTCATAATGCATCCAAACCATGACAATAATTTATGGTGTCTGATGTAAGAATACATATCGGATGCTTTCGAAACGATCAATATTTACTATCAACTCAGCACACTATATATAATTTCAATTATTATTATTATAATCAATGTTCCCGGATTAGGACTTTAACAGTCGATAACGATGAATACCCTCCAAGCATGATGCGTAGGAGGAGACGATAAAGAATGGCATGTATCAAATCAAAATTTCTATCATTTTCAGAAGAGTATAAAAGCAATCGATTCGGACTTGCGATCAGCAACATCTACACGATCATCGAAGTCGTAAATTCATATGAGCAGGGATATTATATGTTGCTATGGAATGACTACACCAAAATTGATACAATATTGATACATACGGATCCATAGAGGGAAACAAAATCGAGCACGATCCATGATAGAACACATACCATATCCGCGATGGATAACTACTCTAAGGGTTGGTCGACGCCCCGATTCACCTCCTCCGATCACGGCCAGACCCGCAACCCCAAGACGACGTCCCAACACGGTGATGGAGGTTGTGTGATACCACGACCAAGGAAAAAGAATAAGCTGATCGCTAGACTCCTCTCCTCTCTTCCTCCCTCTCTTAAGTAACGAGAGATGGCCCCTTGCAAATTCCAAAGATGGAACTCACGTCCAGAAAAATGGAGGGTTGCATTGGCAAGGCCATAACTGCCCCACTCCCCCTCTCTCTTTTATTAATTCTATTAAATTATTATTATTAACTAATTGATGGTCTTATTATTAGGATACTAAATTTAGTGGCTGTTACAATCTACCCTACTAAAAAAATTCATCCCGAAATTTACAGGTATAAGGACTTACCAAACAGTTCGGGATACTTGGCTCGCATTTCCTCCTCCAACTCCCAAGTAGCTTCCTCACATTTCTGGTGTTTCCATAGGACCTTAACCATGGGGATCATCCGACATAGTAATTGATTTTCCTTCCGATCGATGATCTTGATTGGTTCTTCTACGAATGAAAGATCTGCTTGCACTTCAGGAATCTCATGCTCGATTATATGCGAGGGATCGTCTATGTACTTCCTTAGCATCGAAACATGAAACACATCATGTATATTCTTGAATTGAGAAGGAAGATCAACTCGATAAGCAACTTCGTCAATTTTCTTGGTGATCATAAAAGGGCCTACATATCTTGGATTCAGCTTTCCCCTTCTACCAAATCGGACGACTCCATGCATAGGAGCGACTTTGATAAAGACTTGATCGCCCACTTCAAATTGAAGATCGCGTTCCGATGATCGACATAGTTTTTCTGCCTACTTTGAACAGATCTCTTCTTGATTACATCAATTTTTGTTATAGTATCCAAGACAATTTCTGGTCCTAGGATTTTCCCTTCGCCCACATCATCCCAACATAAGGGAGAAGGACAAGGTCTGCAATATAGAGTTTCGTATGGGGCCATCCCAATACTAGAATGAAAGTTGTTATTGTAACCAAATTCAACAAGTGGAAGGTGAAAATCCCAATTTCCAGCAAAGTCCAAAGCACAATATATAAGCATATCTTCCTATGTTTGTATAGTTCTTTCTGACTGTCCATCAGTCTGCGAGTGAAAGGATGTGCTAAACTTTAGGTTCGTACCCAATGCATCATTCAAGCTATTCCAGAATATGGATGTGAAACGTGCATCCCGATCAGAGACAATGGACACGGGTACACAATGCAACTTCACTGTCTCATGGGCATATAACTTTGTCAAACTCTCTGTAGACTGACCACACCGTATAGGTAGAAAGTGTGCCGATTTAGTTAATTGATCCACAATCACCCAAATGGAATCATATTTGGCATCCTTTGTGGGAGGCAAACCCACTACAAGATCCATAGTAATATGTTATCATTTCCACTCTGGCATGTCTAACGGCTGCAATCCTCCAGATGGCCTCCGATGCTCAATCTTTACCCGATGACAAACAAGACATCTCAAAACGAACTCTGCAATTTCTCGTTTCATATTTTTCCATCAGAAATTTCTTTGCAAGTTCTTATACATTTTTGTACTCCCTGGATGAATAGAGTACATAAAACTTTGTGCCTCCTCTAAGATCTCCTTTTTAATTTCTTGATCATTAGGAATCCATAATCGATTCCTAAATCTCAATCCATCGTCGACTGCAATCGACAACTCGCAAGAAGTCTTCTTCGATGCTTCAACCAACAGCAATAGTTTTGGGTCAACTTTTTGTGCTGACAATACATTCTCTATTAATACTGAGTGAACTTGCAATCCAACAACAAAAATATTATGTTTACCATCTAGAAAAGGCTTCCACTGAACAAAATCCTCGACGAGCTTCCACTGCAGCCTCATGCAAGAAAGCTTAGCTTCCAATTTTCTGATGAGTGCATCTGTCACTGCGTTAATTTTTCCCAGATGATAGTCCAAGGAAAAATCATAATCCTTCAATAGTTCCAATCATCTCCATTGCCTCATATTCAAGTCCTTCTGAGAGAAAATATATTTGAGTCTCTTATAGTCAGTAAGGACCTGGAATTTTGCACCATACAAATTATGTCTCCACAACTTCAAGGCAAAAACAACTGCGGCTAGTTCAAGATCATGAGTAGGATAAATTCTCTCATGAACTTTCAATTGCCGAGATGCATAAGCCACGACCTTATCATGTTGCATCAGAACAGCACCAAGTCCTGACCCTGAAGCACCAGTATGCACTGTGAAACCTCCAATACCCGAAGGAAGTGTAAAAATCGACACTGAAGTCAATATCCCCTTCAATTTTTGGAAGCTCTCTTCTTGTAGACTCCAGATGAATTTAGTTTTTTTTCATCGTCAGTTTCGTGAGAGGTAAAACTATCTTCGAGAAGTCTCGGATGAAGCGCCTGTAATAACCAGCCGAACCCAAGAAGCTGCGAACTTCTGTGATTGTCTTTGGTTGGTTCCATTTCAGAGCTACCTCGACCTTTGATGGATCAACAGATATTACATCCTTCGATATGACGTGACCAAGAAATGTCACCTTATCAAGCCAAAACTCACATTTTGAGAATTTAGCGTAGAGATGGTAATGTCTCAGAGTCTCTAACACTGTCCTCAAGTGTTCCTCATGCTGCTTCTTAGCTTCTGAATAGATAAGGATGTCATCAACAAAAACTATGACAAACTTATCCAAGAAATCACGGAATACCCAATTCATAAGATCCATGAATGCTGCAAGAGCATTGGTTAATCCAAATGACATTACTCGAAACTCGTAATGCCCATATTTTGATCTAAAAGCGGTCTTTGGAGCATCCTCTGCCTTGACTCTCAGCTGATGATAACCCGATCTTAAATCAGTTTTTGAAAAGATAGCAGCCTTCTGCAATTGATCGAATAGATCAACTATTCGAGGTAGGGGATACTTATTCTTAACTGTAATCTGATTCAGAGCTCGGTAATCAATGCATAGCCTAAGTGTCCCATCCTTCTTCTTGACAAAGAGCACAGGAGCACCCCATGGGGAGACACTAGGTTGAATGAAGCCTTTCTCAAGAAGTTCATCAAGCTGCTTCTTTAGCTCTGCTAACTCCGTCGGAGCCATGCGATAAGGTGGCTTAGAGATAGGAGATGATCCTGGTATGACTTTAATAGTGAAGTCAATCTCTCTATGAGGAAGTAAACTAGGAAGGTCTTCAGGAAAAACATCGATATATTCTCGAACAATTGGCACATCCTCAATAGAAACATGTTGAGCCTCTGTTTTCACCACACTGGCAAGAAATGCCTTGCAACCTTTTGACAACATTCGGTTTGCCTTCAATAAGGAGACAAACATCTACCTGATGGGTCTCTTAAAACCCTTGATTTGGAATTCAGACTCACATGGCATATATAATAGGACTTTCTTTTATCTATAAAGAACATGTGCATAGTTCTCATAGAGCCAATCCATTCCTATCATAGAGCCAATCCATTCCTAAAATGATATCATAATCTGTCATTTCTAGGAGGACTAGATTTGCACCAAATTGTTTGTTCTCAATCTCTATAGGTACCTCGTGCAAGAAGGACCCACAAGTACCAATCTCCCTGACAGGTGAAGAAACAGGTAGCGTAAATGTCATCTTAGTGGGTTGTAAATTAAGTAATCTAGCAAATTTACTTGATATAAACGAATGAGAAGCTCCTGGATCATAAAGTACTCTAGCCATGAAACATGAGACAAGAAGTGTACCTTCTACCACCTGACTGGGATCCTCTGGTTGATCAGCTGTGATGGAGTATACTCGTCCCATGATCTTCCTTCTTGGGTATGTATTCTTCTGTCTATCATTTGTGTGCTTCGTCTTTGGGCAATCGCGAATGAAGAGACCTTTCTGACCATATTTTAGATAAGCTCCAGTTATCTTGTAGCATTCACCCCGATGGCTTCTCGTGCAATGAGGACAAACAGGGACACCAGGTCTATCAATAGGCTTGGCTCTAACCTCTTCCTTGCCATGGTAACCAATCTTTATCTTCTTGTTAGGGTTTTTAAAAGTATCGTGACGAACACCAAGACTTCCACCCCCCTTGCCATGTCTTTTCAGCTGGTTTTGGGTCAATTGATACTCCCCATCGATAAATACCACTGCATCCACTACATCGGCAAGTGTCTTAGGCATGCTCCCTAAGACTTCAGCTCGCAAGACAATCCTCAAACCCATCATGTACTTCTTCGTTGTCTCCAATTCAGTCTCGTAAATTCCCTTGTCGTACTTCTCGAGATGATAAAATTGAACATTGTATGCCTCAACGCCCAGTTCATTCTGCTACAGGTCAATGAATTCCTGGTTCTTCTTGATCCTTGCATGCATAGGAATGAAGTGATCCTTGAAGTGCTTCACAAAATCTTCCCATGTCACATCTCAGTCTTCCTTGAAATGCACACCTCTGCATGTCTCCCACCAATCCTTTGCCTGATCTTGCAGCCTGAATATAGCAAAGGTGACCTTCTTCTCCTCAGGATCCAAGGCACTAAATGCCAACTCGATCTCCTTAAGCCAATGTTCTACTTTTTCTGGCTCAGGTTCTCCATTGTATATGGGTGGGTCATGTTGCAAAAACTTCCGCAAAGTAAGACTCTCCACCTTCGCATTCTCATAAAGCTTGCAGACTTGGTCTCTTTCTTCTTGTGTTGCTTCTCTTTCCATTCGAGCATGTTCTTGCTCTTTGCGGAGCCATTGTCCCATCTCAGTCATCAACTGCAACTGTTGTTGTTGGGGATTCTCAAGCATACCTTCACAAGGCACAAGCTCACGTCCAGGTTCCATCTAAAATCATGAGAGAAGATCGAGATTCAGATATCGATGTATGAGTACGTCGACTGAAATAGGAAATCCTAATTGTACTCAAGAGAACTTCGGCTCTGATACCACTAGTAACAATCGGATCCACGTGACTAGCTGAAGCATGATAAAATGACATGCCACATCGGATCTGAGGGTTACTCATGCATATCAAATCTACAATTATGGAGATGGTCAAAAAGATAAGAAAAAAATATATTTCACTGAGATACTTCAATAAAGTGGATATCATCAGTGAGTTGCTTGACATATTCCAAGATAAAATTACATCCCTCAAAAGACCTCGATAAAAAAAGGGAAATAAATAGAATAGAACAACTCAAAAATTTTCTTGGGTACATCTAACAATAAGGCTACAAGAAGGAAACTATCACTACCACAAGAAAATGATAAATCTTCAGCCAGCTGCCCAACTGCTTCCAGGTGCTACTCCTCCAAGGAACCTGCGGCAGGACAAAACCACAGGAGCGACAAAATTGCTCGTAAGCCAAACAACTTAGCATGCTTTAAGAAGAATACCAAAAACAATGAGAATAGCTTGATAAATTGAATAAGAAGCATGACGATATGATTATAATCACGTACTTATGAGGGGTTCATACATTCTCAATAATGGTGTTCTATTGTTTCACCCATACACTTAAAGTCACTCTTATAGTTAAGTTGGTCCAATAATACCCTCTGCTGGCACTAGCGGTTTTCACTTGCACATTCGATCAATCGTGATGACATCAGCGCTGAGTCAATAGGTAGATTTTCCACTAGGTTCTACAGAACCTGACACCCCTGGAAGGTGTTGCCCTTTAGGCCATTTATGTTCGTATCGGACCCGGTAATCAGACTCTAGAGGTGGCTCCCACTACGAGGTGTAGCACTTAGCTCCATGTACCGTTATCGTACCATTAGTCTAACTCTTGATGGTATTGCAGTTAGGAAAGTAATTAAGAAGTATCTACCAGGAATCGGATACCAGTCCATATACAGAAGTTTCAAAATTTAAGTACAAGTTTAGTAGTCATAGGTTTACTAACATTTCACACTTTCTACATAAGTTTACCTTTTTTATGATAGTAGCTCATGATGGTCATGTATAATACTGGATATTACCCCTCAGTTAGGAGTAACTCAGAGGGATTTTAAGGTACATAGATTTTGCCAGATTTGGAGGAAGCCCTAGATAAATGAGCGATATGGATCCGCATAATCGAATAGGGTGAACGATCTCATGGTACATAATGATACGACTATATCACACAAAGGTGATCCATAACATGGTCTTAGTGGAGGAATTTAGTGGACCATCATTAGTTGTTTAGACACATGAGATCATCTAGGTGGAATAAGGTCATGAATGGGATGTATAAAGAATCTCTTTATGCAAATGGATTAAAAAAAGGGCATGTGGATACCTGCGAACTCCCCTCCAATTATATGTATATACATGTAAATCCCTCTAGTTGATATGATCCCTATTCATCACCTTCTCACGTTACAGTTTCTGTCCTTTTATATTTAGTTTATTTTTCAAACAATAACATGTGGGTTTACCTGTATAACTAGTTCCAATCAATCCGACACTAGTATTATATAATCTAAATAGATGTTGGAGTTGTCACTCTTTTCTTTTCTTTTTTTCCTCGTAATGCATCCAAACCTTGACAATAATTTATGGTGTATGACGTAAGAATACATATCGGATGCTTTCGAAATGATTCAATATTTACTATCAACTCAACAGACTATATCTAATTTCAATTATTATTATCAATGTTCTCGGATTAGAACTTTAACAGTCGACAACGATGAATACCCTCCAAGCATGATGCGTAGGAGGAGAGATAAAGAATGGCATGTATCAAATCAGAATTTCTATCAATTTCAGAAGAGTATAAACGTAATCGATTCAGACTTGCGATCAGCAACATCTACACGATCATCGAAGTCGTAAATTCATATGAGCAGGGATATTATATGTTGCCATGGATACACCAAGATTGATACAGGATTGATACATACGGATCCAAAGAGGGAAACAAAATCGAGCACGATCCATGATAGAACACATACCGTATCCGCGAGGGATAGCTACTCTAAGGGTTGGTCGACACCCCGATTCTCCTCCTCCGATCACGGCCAGACCCGCAACCCGAAGACGACGTCCTAACACGGTGATGGAGGTTGTGTGATACCTCGACCAAGGAAAAGAATAAGTTGATCGTTAGACTCCTCTCCTCTCTTCCTCCCTTTCTTAAGTAACGAGAGATGGCCCCTTGCAAATTCCAAAGATGGAACTCACACCTAGGAAAATAGAGGGTTGCATTGGCAAGGGCATAACTGCCCCACTCCCCCCTCTCTCTTCTATTAATTCTATTAAATTATTATTAACTATTTGATGGTCTTATTATTAGGATACTAAATTTAGTGGCCGGTACAAGGAGGGAACTGAAATATCAATCTGTGTATCAATAATTAATCACTGTATATTTTGGGTTGGTTTTTTGAGATCAGTTGATTTTTGAATGTGGACTGAAGAGTATATATTCATAATGTTTTTAGTGGTAAATACGACAACTGATAAGTTTACATAACATGCTTGGAGCTCTAACAAACATTGGAGGCATGCGTAGTATAGTCTTGTGATTAGAAGATACTATCGAGGGTCCTTCGATAAATACTAACTGGGCTCTAACAGATAATAGACTGACTGATATGTTTATGCTTGTTTAAGGTCTAAAATAAGATTGGTAGTCGGAATAAATGGTATTCATAAATGGTATTACAATAAAGAAGGATGAACTATTAATCACGATCTAGTTTGTTTTAATACCAGTCCTTATATGGCCAGACATACTTTGACTTTCATAAATTTGAAACTCCTATTGCTTCTGTTTCCTCTGCATCTTCTCTTTTTGGGTGTGTATCTTCTCGTTTTGGGTTTGTATGTGTTTGGGGATTCCATGAATTCGTGGCCTTCATTCCATACATGTTGACAACAATTTTCTTCATTGTATTTGGTTTTTGTTGTTTAAAATATTTTTTTGGAGCTCTCTGATGTTTGTCGAAATCATTTATCTATACTCTAGTAGATTTATCATATCTATTTTGTTGTCATTGTATGTTTGAGCCATACTGTTATTTTGATACTTGTTTGCCTTGTAACTATTCAGCCCTCTTCCTAGCTAGATCACTTCAAATATTTCTACAATTCATGTTCATATTTCCATTATAATACCACAGTCTTGTTTTAGGATGATAACGTGATTGAATTTTGCGGTTTTGTGAAATAGGAAATTATAGCTTGTGTTTGTGGTTTCAGTTAAGCTGACCAAACTTCTGTCCAAAGAGATGAGGAAATGGCTAGAAACGACAGGAGAACTCGCATGGCAGCTTTGTGCTAAAAAATCCATTGCCCTCCTGAAGCTAATTCTTCATAGAGATAGTAAGTAATCGTTTTTTCTAGGGAGCTTCCCAGTGTTAAGCATAGAGTAGTGACAAATTTTCTTCCAGCTAACTATGTAACTGTATCCAGTCTGATTAGTAAATAAATGTCTGGTTATGTTCATCTAGATTTGAGTTGATATTAAAATTCGGATATTTGTCAAGGTCTTATGTGCACTGCTTCTGCAAGTCTTTCTATCAACCTTGGAAGGACCTCTCTTGTGAGATGACTCCTGGGAAGTACTGGAATAAGAGCAGGCATGTCGTTCCCTTCTTGTTATGTTTTTGAATACCATTGATGGTAAACTATCAAAGGTTCATGTTCTCTCTCACGAGGATTTAGAGTCCTTGTTTGCATGGGAAAGAAGTCTTGTTCTTGGTAGTGACTGATTCACGAGGATTTAGAGCCCTTTATTTAGATCCATTCAAGAATAATGTGCCTTTTCTCAGAAATTGTGAAGATGATATGTTGAGATTAGCATCTAGCATGATGTTTTTGGGTAGACTATGAGTTTAAAGGGGGCGTCTTAACTTATTATTGTGAGAATGTGAAAAAGTATATGTATTTAGTTGTTGTAATTTTATTTTGTTGGGGAAGTGGCCATATTTTTGCTTTAAAATTTTGTGATGTAGGTTGTTTTTTTTTTGGGGGGGGGGGGGGGGGGGGGGGAGATCATTAAAAGTTTACTAGGTTTGAGTTAAATGAGGCTTCGAAAAGTGTGATTGATGAATATGTGATTCATCGCACTAAAAGTTGAAAATAGTGCCTTGTTCCCGAGTAATTAGCTGCATTTCATCATATATTCTACATTTTTAACATTCATGCACTCATAATTAATTTGCATAAATTAGCATTCTTTTCTGTATGCACGATCTTCATATTTCCGCCTAGCTTCATGTATATTTTATTAATTCATGCTAAATTCAATTGACATCAAATCTTCATTGGGTACATATGCATAACAAGATTAAAGGAAAAATACAAAAAATTTGCTAACTCGAATAACTGACATGTGAGACAAAACCCCAATTTCAGAATAGACAGACTAAAACATACATATATTCCTCATATAGTATCTAATTTAAGTCTACTCACTTTTAAAGTAATACGCATTCAAAGACCTTCAAAAACAAGACCAATTTCATAAAAACCGGAGCTCATATGTGAAAGTTGGGGTTTTGGCCTCTTTTGCACATTTTGCTTTTTACCTATTTTGACCTATTATTCTATGTGCATAATTAGCTCTTTTTCTTTTATTTCTTTTTCATTTATATTCTTTTAAGAAAGTTTTATTAAAACTCATAAAAATTAAAATGCAAATTAAGACCGAAATCAAAGAAACTGACCGAGTCCAAGTGTCCCTTGTAGGTATGCACAAATTTCCCATGTTTTCCCGCTTTATTTTATTCTCCTATTTTGATATTTATTAAAAATAAAAAATAGATTACTATATAAGCAATTATCTTTGATTTTATCGTAATTTTTTCTCGATTTTTCTCTTGATTAAAAATTACAAAAAAATACAAAACCCAAAAATTAAGGTATTCTATGTACAAAGAGTACCCCAAAAATATCGTTTTGTGCATACAACCTCTTCTGTTGTTGATCTCGTCATGAAAGTTGTAGATCTCATCAAAGACGAGCAACTTTTTGAAGAACATTTCTTGATTCGAGGTCATTTTCTATTTCTTTCCTATTTATCTTCTCGATTTATTTTCTGATTTTTTGGAATTGACACGTGGCGGCTCCTGGAGTCACCAGGTGTCACTCATTTTTGACCTCTTTTTTTATTTCATTTTTATAAAAATAAATAATAATAAAAAAATTCCTCTCTCCTCACATGCCATGCGCATGAGAGTTCTCTCCTTTATCCCCTCCGGTCAAGGACGCTCCCCTTCTCTTGCGCAAACCTCCAACGGTCGGACCCCTCCCCTATCGCCAACTCTCGCCATTCTCGGACCCCTCCGCTATCGCCAACTCTCACTGTTCCCAACCAATCACGCAATGACCGCCAACTCTCACCAACCATGCCTTTCTCTCCTCCCTCTCCATGCGTCCCCATCTTCCCCAGTCAACCCACCAGCCAACCAACTCCGCAACTTCCTCGCGCGCGGCCCACGATCGTAGGGGCTCATCCCCTCATCGCACAACCACCTCGATCCTCCGCCTTTATATCCTCTCCGTTACCCTCCTATTTAAGACATGTCACCTCTACCAGGAATACCATCCGCCATGTTCCAAGGAGTGAGACAGAGCTTGCGGAGCGGCCAGTGATAGGGGTCGACTCCGTGGCGGCAAAGACCACCGGCGTAATCATCTTGATCGTCTCGAGGTCTGTCGCCAACCTCGATTGAAGCAGAACCCAAGAAAGAGATCCCAGATCCACCAAAATTCCAGGCGAAATCCCCTGTTTCAACTTAAATCCTCTATTCTTCGCTACACCACCTGTGTTCATCCATCGCTACCCACGCACTTCACCTCAATCGGCATCGAGCCACGCTTCACCGACCTCCGCTGCAGCCAGCCCCGCCCACCCTTCACCAGGTCCGACCACCTGCCTCTGAGACCCGCCCTTGATAGAGCAACTCCATCATGCACTGGCTTGTGCTGTTGTGCATCACCGTCTAAGCTAAGTAGCCGTCGCCCCAACCTCGAGCGACCCTCGCTCGTCCACCTTGCTAGCGAGCTCCTCAGCCTTTGCGCCACCCGTGCAATACCCTAGGGTTCTCTCTGCCACCACAACTGGTGCAACCACCCGCACTCCAGTCGCGCCCGCAGCCAGAATTCTTCTCCAGCAGAACTGCAGCCTTGCGCGGCCCCCATGCGCGCTGCCCCTCTAGTACCAGATGTCAACCTCCCCTCGCTGTGACAGCGCGCTCAGGCACCAGCCACGTCAAACACTAGTTACCACCCTTGCTCCTATAACCTTCATCCTTCTGCCGTAAGGTCCAACACCAGTTCACCCACAGGCCACCTGCGGCACCACGCTCTAGCAGGAAGCTGCCTTGCTGCCTCGTGCCTGACACAGTCCTTCTACCATCCTCCTGCTATGAAGCTTAGCCCCGAAGACCACTCCTACTCAGTGAGGGAGACAATGGGGTGTCCCTTTGGAGCAGCCAACCATGGTTGCACTCACGTCATTTTCGACGGTTTGTTTATGTTTTTTGAAAAATATCATCATGTATATTCATCCCTATATCCCTCTTATATGTCATTCGAATTTCGTCAGAAACAGATACTCCTACGGCATCCATCGAGATGGTATCGATTTAAAAATTTTTGTTACCGTTAAAAAATGACCGTCTCGATGGAGGCCGTATGAGTCTCTGTTTCTAACAAAATTCGAATAGTATATAGGAGGGATATGTGGATGAATATACATGGTGATATTTTCCAAAAAAAACAAAAAAATGCTGAAAACGGCGGGGGAGCAGCCATGTTGGCATGGCTATATCAATACCGTTGGTCCATACAATGACACTTACTATCATGATTTTAACATCGACGATTAGTTAAGATTCTGAAAAATATGACGAATAAACGTTACTATATTGACATTCGTTAATGATATAGTAGTAGATATGACATTCGTCTCTAATTTTTACATAAAAATAATTTTGTAACAAATAATACTCATAATTATATTGAATATAAAGAAAAAGTTAAAAGTTTTATTATATATAATCTAAAATAAATATACGACTATATATTATATCGGCAGTTGCACATATACGTCCACAAACATAAACATTTTTTTCTTAAAAAATTTAAAAAAAGAGGAGGTCATGTGGGGGATGATCATGGGACGGTATATCTTGAGTCATGTGATGTGGCTGCCTGTGACTTTTGGGTGCGGCGTACATCAGAGTGCTGAAACAGCAGCAGGTGGTGTCAACGGAGGAGACGCAACCACAATCTCACACCCGATCGTCATCGATCCGCTCCCGTGAGTTTAATGTTCCGTCAAAACTAAGCCCACGGTTTACATAATAGGATATCCATTGAAATGAATTCTACGAAATGTTCACCATATTGTAAATCTAAGGAATTTGTTTTGTGTCCACAAAAATACTCCTGACGGTCGAAAACCACTAGGGTTCTCTGTCACCTATATCAAGCTTGTTTTGTGTCCACAAAATGTCGTATCCATTTTGGGTCTGTTATCGAGGAAAACTGGCCCTGGCAACTTGTTGGGTTTAGGCCTAAATGGACCCGTTGACAACCACCCAAAATGCTTAAGCTCAAGTTGTCAAAAGTAATCCCCACCACTTATAAACCACATCCACACTTTGTGAGTTTTCCATGTGGTACTATGTTTGGGTTGGGGTGTTACAACTTCCCCCACTTATATTCGCAACGTCCTCGTTGTGACATGGCACATCACTTATTCCCAGTGATAGTTACGGATGCACGCTCCGGATAGCCTTTTCCTCCAACCTCTTTGTAAGGGCGGCTCCACCTCTCGGGTAGCCCTTTCCACTATCAGAGAGAATTTGGCTCTTATACTATTTGTAATGTCCCGGGTTTAGGTCTCCGGTCCGTTATCGAGGAAAACTGGCCCTGACAACTTGTTGGGTTCAGGCCCAAATGGACCCGTTGACAACCATCCAAAATGTTTAAGCCCAAGTTGACAAATAGTAATCTCCACCACTTATAAACCACACCCACACTTTGTGAGTTTTCCATATGGTACTATGTTTGGGTTGGGGTGTAACGGAACAGGTCGGGACTACCGACGGAAGCATGCAACAATAGATCGCACGACCGAACCGTTACCGGAAACTTGCATGGTATTCAATGAGCAGAGAAAATAATCATTCTCGAATAAAGTCCACTACTCTATAGAGTTCCATTATTACACTCTAAGAAGGAAATTGCAAAATAGACTACGAAATAAAATAACGTAACAATGTTCCAGTGGGCATATTGACATCCCTTCATAAACAATCCCTCCATCGTCCGTACCGGATCAACTTCACAAAGATGGGTAGTTTCTTGAACTAGAAGTTAAATCACAGCTCGTGCTCTCCTGAAAAAAACAACACATGTCATGAGCTAACGCTCAGTATGTGCCGAGTTGGGGTCAAGCCGGCTAGCGCGGAAAACAAGTCTCCCTATGCTAACTCTAAACCATTAAAACATAATCTCTTCTCTACAATCAATTATCAATACAACTATACAATTTGCATAATTATCTTATTGCATATGAAACTGACTTGTTCTCATGTACCATCATTATGTGACTCATAATTTCACATAAACATGCATACGGAAGGTATTCCTTGTGAAGACTTTCGTTAAAGCCATAATTACATATATACCAATAAAGTTTGCCATATTTGCATATACGCCTTAACATTTTCATAATTTTCACTTATACACTCAGAACTTTTCTGTAGTTGCATATATGCCCCAAAACATCATAACACTTGCATAATGCCATTACTTGGCCATAGTTGCACACATGTGCCTTAGCAATTTCAGAAACTGTACACATACCATTGGTTTGTTTAGTGGTTAAAGTTGTCTTAATTGTTACTTCTTAATAGCTTTAGTGGCTTTGCTGACTTTGGTGGCTTTACCGCTGGCACAAGCGGTCCATACTTAACAGTGTAGCTACAAAAGTAGAGGACTTGTCTTTTGCCTCAATCGGTTCCTTGAACCGTACGCCCTCGGAAGGCGTTGGCCTCTTTTAGGCCTACGATAGTTGGACTCTAGAGGTGGCTCCCACCATTAGGTGTAGCACTTAGCTCCACTTATCGTTTCAGTGCCATCATTCATATTATGGAAATCCAATCCTTTTTCAATTGATCTTTTGCATACTATTGAGAATATCTCTCTTTAATTTATGTCATGCTATAGTTACCTCCGTCAATTTCCCCCTTCATTTCACTTTTAATCTAATATGTATGTAACATTCGTTCCATATGTAAAAACAAGTCCACTGTCATCAATTTGATGAACGATAACAGATTTACCGTTTAATTGTACAGATCATGATTGAATATACTAATGCATATTAACGTCTGATAAAAGTACAACTTTATGGTTCTTCCTTCACAGTGGTATACGTGTGTCATATTTAATCAAGACATAAATTCGAATTAACGATGCAATTTATAAGGAAAACAATGTTTATTCTCTTTAGCTATGACCCATGAAATCGTAATTATGTTGATATCCAAATGATATGGATCTATAAATTTACTATAATATGCAACAATCAAGGGACCCAAACTTCTCCCTTACAAATAATATATTTGTTTACGAAATATTTCTTAAAATAGCACACTAAATTGTTAAAAAAAATCAGACCTCAATTTCTATCCATTAGGAAACCATATGGCCACATATTCTCGATGTTGTCATAATTAAATACAGATCATACCTTTATAATATAACGTCACTGTTGTCGTTCACATTTATGAATTATAACTATTAGAATCAATATCATTCATAATCACGGTTCTTTTCTTTCCATGAATATTTTATTCCAACTTATTTTTAAAAGGTGGTCTTAATTCCTTTCGTTTTTACATTTGTAAACACAACGGCAGGTAGCCATACAAATACATGCTCATTAGCCTAGGGATCAACACATACATTTAAAAATCATAATCTTAAACCGATACCTACATTATCTGGAGATCATATATTGAGCACATTAAGTAAATACTTATCACAAAGGCATATGTCGATTCATCGAATAATATTCCTACGGTGTTCGACACATACCTCGAGACCGACGGATTGTATCTAATGGATTGCTACGCCGGCCCCCTTCTTGCTCTTGAGCCGACGTTCTCCTCCAATGAACCGACGTCGACACTCTCTGCGACGAGGACAACTCTCTTGTGAGAAATCCCTTTCTCTAGCTCTCCCTCTCTCCTTCTCTCCCTCTCCCTCTCTCTTGATTTTTGTCAAGGACAAGTGACGTGGGTGGGAGGACCCCTTGGCTTTTTAAGCCCCTACATAGGACAATCAATTGGCTATAATATCCTTAATTTAGAATGAAATCATGCTATTAATTGGGAGAATAAAAGGAAGGTATGGCTGGGATACAGGGCAAATGAGAGCCGTTACAATCTACCCTCCTTAAAAAAATTTCGTCCTCGAAATTTCATAGAAAAAAGGACATACCGAAAAGCTGCGGATGCTTCTCCCAACATCACTCCAACTTGAGGGTGATCTGTAAGGTCTCCCATACAATGCTTCATAAGGTGCCATCTTGATGCTCGAATGGTAATTGTTATTATAAGCAAACTCTACTAATGGAAGATGTCTATCCCAACTACCTTCAAAATCTAGAGCACAAGCTCTCAACATATCTTCCAGCGTTTGGGATGGTCCTTTCTGATTGACCATCAGTCTGCTGGTGAAATGAAGTGCTGAACTTCAATTGAGTTCCCATAGCATCTTGAAAACTTTTCCAAAACCGAGATGTGAATCTAGTGTCTCGATCTGACATAATTGATGTAAGAACGCCATGTAATTTGACGATTTCATTCACATATAATTCAACTAGACTATCCATCGATTGATCCAGACGGATGGTTAAGAAATGTGTCGATTTGGTTAATCGATCAACAATTACCCATATGGTGTCATGACGATGCTTCTCAACTACTTATAGTTCATCCAAACCCATGATCGATCGATCGCAACGAATGCAATAAGTGAGACAATCTGGTCTATAATCACTCTGATGGTATCATAATGGTGCACCTGGTCTTAGATAAATCAATAACAAAATTTCATGTGATATGCTTCAATTTCAATCTACTGTATCCAAAGGCTGAACATGCCTTGATATTTTCGGATGTTCAGTCTCAATCTATTGGCATATTAGTATTTTCGAAACAGATTCTACAATCTCTATTTTAACGTTGCCCACTAGCAAGATCATCGGATATCTTTAGACATTTATATCAAGTATGGATGAATAGTGTACATCGATCTTTGAGATTCATATAATTTCTTCTGCTTTAATTTATTGTCACCAAGAATCCAAAATCTTTAATAGTATATCAAATCATCATTGATTCCATTAGTAAAATCATATTATTCCTTCTTAAGTGTTTTGATTATTTTTGAAAAATCTGCATCCTTTCTGCTACTTTGATCCTTCAGATTACCTGAAAAATTTCTCATTGTGTTGATAATCTCACCAATCTATTAGAGAAAATATTATCACTGCTAACTCCAAGTCATGAGTAGGATACTCCAAGAGAAAAGTTGGATAGTTACTCTCTTATGATCTTAGTTGGCGTGATGTATAATCAATACCTTTTCATAAAGTGTACCTACTTTCTTTGTCAGATATATCGATGTGAACTACAAAACTCTAATGCATAATAGTAAACTTCATGTCAGGGTCATGGTCAACTTTTACTCATTTTTTGAAAATTTCAATCACAATCCTACAAAATGTACAAACTTTGCATCCTTGGCTTGTCATCATTCTAGTAATACATAACAAAGTTCCACATGAATCACCAATGTACCTTGTCACCCTAGAAATCCATAAATCTCTAAAATATTTCTCAACAGACTCTAAGGTAATATTGCTTTCATCTTAATTCGTCATCTTCAATGTCATCGATCATTATAAAAGGCAATACTAAAGAATATGATTTTGTCCAACCCAGTGTTACATTTATATCACTTTGTATAGAGATAATGATGACAAAAGGTAATAAATACAACATCGAGATGTACTTGGTATTTCTTCATATCATCAAAGTATATAACATTGTCGTCCACAATTATGATCATAATTTTATCATGATCTTCTCGGAAAAACTCTATTCATAAACTTTGTAAAAGCTATAAGAGTACTTGTGAGATCAAAATGCCTAATAAAATATTTAATAATTGCTAATCCTTAGTCTGGAAGTTATCTCTAGAATGTCCTCTCTTTTTTCCACTTATATGGTAAATTAGAATTATATTTATTTTAGAAAAGTTCTTTTCTCTCCATAACCAATGAACAAATCATTTATCCAGGATAGTAGGTATCAATCCCTCAAAAATACCTTATTCATAGTTCAATAACCAATGCAGATACTATGTGACCTAACTTTTCTTATTCACGGAGTGAAAATGTTTTATGTGGATAAACATCAAGTCACAGAGTCTCTTATCCAATTGCTATTGCGATCGATTCTCTTTAAATTCAATAAGCGTCATCCAATAAGGACTTTTCAATGTTAATGCAATCTATGTTATAACAACAACGGAGAATCATCATGAATTGATAGAATGATAATCCGGAAAGGCATCCAAAATAAATCTGAAACATTGTAAGTTTCATGATGTAACTAAGATGACTATGTACTAGGAGCTAACTGGGTATCTAGTGTAATGATTAACCAATAGTTCATTGGCTTCTCATTTGATCTTATCATACTATCATTCTTCTCCAACTCCATAACTTTATCGCATACTCTTTGATCATATTATTACCAAGTTTAAGGTAAAATCACTTCAATCAATGGAGAATATCTTTGAAAAGTAGATTCTATTATGTTCAGCCAGTTAATCTTTTGCACTATCTTTTAGATAAAATTTCCCAAACATTCTTCTCCTTGTGGTAGTATGCAATTTTAAAAGTCGTCTGCATCAATCCAGTGCTTAACTTTTCCATAACATGTTTACCCTATAAAATGAATGGGTTGTTGGGAATAAAGACCTTCAGGATAAATCTACCAAAGCTTTGTGCGTGATATTTTCATTGTTGAGTCATACTTGTTATCAACTCTAGTAATTATTGACGTGTGTCCTTAGCGATCCCATTATTCAATAATGACTTGTTCTCCTCGGATCACCTTAATTCCATAATGATAGATCCTTTTCTAAAGATCAAAGGGTCAACTAGTTACAAGTAATACGTAGTTTTGACTCTATTCATGTCAGTCTTGGGTCACTATCTGTTGTGGATATCCTATGCCCAGAGGAACTCTAGCTCTGATACCATTTGTAACGGAACGAGTCGGGACTACCGACGGAAGCATGCAACAATAGATCGCACGACCGAACCGTTACCGGAAACTTGCATGGTATTCAATGAGCAGAGAAAATAATCATTCTCGAATAAAGTCCACTACTCTATAGAGTTCCATTATTACACTCTAAGAAGGAAATTGCAAAATAGACTACGAAATAAAATAACATAACAATGTTCCAGTGGGCATATTGACATCCCTTCATAAACAATCCCTCCATCGTCCGTACCGGATCAACTTCACAAAGATGGGTAGTTTCTTGAACTAGAAGTTAAATCACAGCTCGTGCTCTCCTGAAAAAAACAACAACACATGTCATGAGTTAACGCTCAGTATGTGCCGAGTTGGGGTCAAGCCGGCTAGCGCGGAAAACAAGTCTCCCTATGCTAACTCTAAACCATTAAAACATAATCTCTTCTCTACAATCAATTATCAATACAACTATACAATTTGCATAATTATCTTATTGCATATGAAACTGACTTGTTCTCATGTACCATCATTATGTAACTCATAATTTCACATAAACATGCATACGGAAGGTATTCCTTGTGAAGACTTTCGTTAAAGCCATAATTACATATATACCAATAAAGTTTGTCATATTTGCATATACGCCTTAACATTTTCATAATTTTCACTTATACCCTCAGAACTTTTCTGTAGTTGCATATATGCCCCAGAACATCATAACACTTGCATAATGTCATTACTTGGCCATAGTTGCACACATGTGCCTTAGCAATTTCAGAAACTGTACACATACCATTGGTTTGTTTAGTGGTTAAAGTTGTCTTAATTGTTACTTCTTAATGGCTTTGGTGGCTTTGCTGACTTTGGTGGCTTTACCGCTGGCACAAGCGGTCCATACTTGACAGTGTAGCTACAAAAGTAGAGGACTTATCTTTTGCCTCAATCGGTTCCTTGAACCGTACGCCCTCGGAAGGCGTTGGCCTCTTTTAGGCCTACGATAGTTGGACTCTAGAGGTGGCTCCCATCATTAGGTGTAGCACTTAGCTCCACTTATCGTTGCAGTGCCATTATTCATATTATGGAAATCCAATCCTTTTTCAATTGATCTTTTGCATACTATTGAGAATATCTCTCTTTAATTTATGTCATGCTATAGTTACCTCCGTCAATTTCCCCCTTCATTTCACTTTTAATCTAATATGTATGTAACATTCGTTCCATATGTAAAAACAAGTCCACTGTCATCAATTTGATGAACGATAACAGATTTACCGTTTAATTGTACAGATCATGATTGAATATACTAATGCATATTAACGTCTGATAAAAGTACAACTTTATGGTTCTTCCTTCACAGTGGTATACGTGTGTCATATTTAATCAAGACATAAATTCGAATTAACGATGCAATTTATAAGGAAAACAATGTTTATTCTCTTTAGCTATGACCCATGAAATCGTAATTATGTTGATATCCAAATGATATGGATCTATAAATTTACTGTAATATGCAACAATCAAGGGACCCAAACTTCTCCCTTACAAATAATATATTTGTTTACGAAATATTTCTTAAAATAGCACACTAAATTGTTAAATAAAATCAGACCTCAATTTCTATCCATTAGGAAACCATATGGCCACATATTCTCGATGTTGTCATAATTAAATACAGATCATACCTTTATAATATAACGTCACTGTTGTCGTTCACATTTATGAATTATAACTATTAGAATCAATATCATTCATAATCACAGTTCTTTTCATTCCATGAATATTTTATTCCAACTTATTTTTAAAAGGTGGTCTTAATTCCTTTCGTTTTCACATTTGTAAACACAACGGCAGGTAGCCATACAAATACATGCTCATTAGCCTAGGGATCAACACATACATTTAAAAATCATAATCTTAAATCGATACCTACATTATCTGGAGATCATGTATTGAGCACATTAAGTAAATACTTATCACAAAGGCATATGTCGATTCATCGAATAATATTCCTACGGTGTTCGACACATACCTCGAGACCGACGGATTGTATCTAATGGATTGCTACGTCGGCCCCCTTCTTGCTCTTGAGCCGACGTTCTCCTCCAATGAACCGACGTCGACACTCTCTGCGACGAGGACAACTCTCTTGTGAGAAATCCCTTTCTCTAGCTCTCCCTCTCTCCTTCTCTCCCTCTCCCTCTCTCTTGATTTTTGTCAAGGACAAGTGACGTGGGTGGGAGGACCCCTTGGCTTTTTAAGCCCCTACATAGGACAATCAATTGGCTATAATATCCTTAATTTGGAATGAAATCATGCTATTAATTGGGAGAATAAAAGGAAGGTATGGCTGGGATACAGGGCAAATGAGAGCCGTTACATGGGGTGTTACACACTCTCTATATATAGGACTTATCTAGAGGGCCCTATGCCCATTAGTGTTTCAGTGAGCGCCCATTCTGGGCCATACACATATATTAGCAATAACTATATTTCTAATTATATGCTACCACGTATTTAACAAATACTATATTCCATGTTATACAGCGTCCTTAAAATGGGAAGAAGATTTTGGAAAGAAAAGATTCAAATAAATGATTTTGTGTGGATGATTAAGATCCAAACGCTATGATAGTAATAATATAATCCGGTAAAGTAAATGCTTTTTGTGAGATCGGTAATATTAAGACAATGATCAGTAATTTACATCCAAATAGTTACATTAAGAATTTAGTAATATGTATACAATGGTCAAGTAAATGTGTGTTGCAAGGTCGGTAATAACATAACAAATGATTAGTAATACCATTGTGTATGTAATGTGCATAGCATTAATAAATAGTTACTTTCTTACTTGAATAATGTCCGTGACTTACTAACCATTACTTGGTTATTATTGATCTCACAGTAGCTATTTCTTGAGAATCGAACACATATTACTGAACATGTGATATTACTGAACATGGAAATAAGCATATCCGAATCGTATCTGATATGTTTTCATCCCTACCCGAACCTGATATCCCAATAAGAACAATTTATAGTTGTTTGTTCCTTGAAGTCTGAATGCCAATCATCTTTGTCGAGGAATGCCATCGACCACCGCCTTCACGTGAGGAGCATTGCTAGAAGCTCTGTCATCCATAAAAATTACCATCCGGAGGAGGTCTAGTTCATGGGGCTAGGGGGAAATAAGATGGATCTTTTGTTCTTATCATTATACCTCCCTTAATCACACCATAGTTTGAATAAATCATGATTATTTGAATTCTTTGATGTCCGATCTGATGGAAGGGTACAAGTGATAACGAAGCAAGAAGTCAGGAGTACAATTGATATTTTAGAAAAGGAAGAGGAATGACTGATACTGCAATCTAAGAGGAACACAAATGATGTAAAAAACCTTTATTTTAATAAGCGTCATGTTACTAGTTTACTATTTATTGCACAAATAATCAATTAGCCTTACATAAATCCATACATGATTATATTCAATGACTGAATATAATATTAATCGTGATTTTAAAACGTAATATAACATTATACTATGCAAGATCTGAAATGAGCAATAAAATACATCAACAACAATCAAACGAAGAGGGGATTAATATTGGAGATCAAAGGAGCGCACATGATAGACTTTACATGACTCATAGGCTCCGTTTGGTTACAGATTGGGTTGACCCAACTCGAGATACCTCTCCTTCCAAACATCACAATCCTCTCTGCAATCAAACGAACCCTTCGAATTTGCCGTCACGTACCAGCAAAATCCCCTCATAGAATTTGCCGTCAAGATAAAATTATCCGTGTGGGAGAACAAGAGAGAGATCAATATACTTTACGTGACTCATAGGCTCCGTTTGGTTGGCCCAACCTCCCAATCCTCCCTGCAACCAAACGAACCCATAAAATTTTCGGTCACGTACTAGCAAAATCCCCTCCTAGAATTTGAGTCAGGATAAAATTATCCGAGTGGGAGAACAAGAGACCGATCACTATACTTTACATGACTCTCGTATTTGAAACACACCAAAAGATTAAACTCATGCGATATGGTACTATCATTTTTTCCCATACTCATCCATGCTGCAAATTGTGAATTCCAAATAACGAATTAGCACATAATCTATATGAGTACCCCGTAAATTACTACACTTTTGTGGTGCTACTGCTAATGTTCATACTCAAACTATGCGACTTTGTTTTTTTACTGGATGCATAAATTAGATTTTTTTAAGGGATATTTACCTAACAGATCCTGGAATCTTTCGAAATTACCTCTACGACCTTTGAAACATCGTAATTCCTCCCACGACCCCGTAATCTTGCTAACTCTTACTCTACGGACCCTGTGGTTAACTCTCATCCATTTAGCCGTTAAAGTTAACCCGATTCTGTTATCTTCTTGTACATTATGCCTATTTTATCTATCAAATTTACCATTAGTGCCACTCCCTCTCCCTCCCCCTGCTTAGCCTCCATTGCTCCCCCCTCCGTCTCGACCCACTGCCCCCGGCAGCCAACTCAGCACTCCCCCCGCCCCCGGCAGCCGCCAGCTCCCCCATGTCGAGGACGGATCCAACCCAGCACCCCCCACCTCGGCGGTCGCAAGCTCCCCCGGGTCGAGGATGGATCCAACCCAGCACCCCCCTACCCCCGCGATGCCTCCCCGCGAAGCCGCCGACAGCCGCGTCGAGGATGGACCCCAACCCAGCACCTCCCACCCCCGCGATGCCTCCCCCGCCTCCCCTGCGAAACCCCAACCCAGCTCCCCCTTCTGCGGAACCCCCCCCCCTCCCGCGATGCCTTTCCCGCGATGCCTCCCCGCGATGCCCAGCACATGCCCCGGGCACATGCCTACCCCCGCGATGCCTACCCCCGCGATGCCTCCCCCAACCCAGCTGCACATGCCTACCCCCACGATGCCCCCCCGCGAAGCCTACCCCCGCGATGCCCCCCAACCCAGCTGCACATGCCTACCCTCGCGATGCCTCCCCGCGAAGCCGCCGGCAGCCGCGTCGAGGATGGACCCAACCCAGCACTCCCCACCCCCGCGATGCCTCCCCCGCCTCCCCTGCGAAACCCCAACCCAGTTCCCCATCCTGCGGAACCCCCCCGCGATGCCTCCCATGCCCTGGGCACTGGTTTAAAGCTCCTCCTCATCTCTATCGTTCAGGTGGAACGCCACCCCCGCACCTCCTCGGGTCAGGTCGGGACTCGTGAGGAGGGAGGAATTTTTTTCTTCTCTTGCTTGATTCTAGCCGTCGGATCGCGGATTGGTTAGATTAACTCGCCTCTAACTCAAGGAAGTTAACTCTGGATGTATCAATTTAACGGTAGGGTTCGTAGGGTAAGACGGAGCAAGATTACGGGGTCGTGGGAGGAATTACGATGTTTCAAAGGTCGTAGAGGTAATTTCGAAAGATTCCAGGGTCTGCTGGGTAAATATCCCTTTTTTTAAAGAAAGAAAGAAAAGAGAGTAAAGGAAGGCGATGATGCTCAAACTTTTCTTTCCTGAAATTAGATTATCGTTCACTCCAAACCAAAAGCTTATCCTAAACAGAATGATAACCTATGACGGTTGGTCCTATCCAGATGATAATTTTAAAATCTCTTGATTACCTTATATATAAAAGAAATCGGAATTCCATTTTTAGCATCAGAGGTTATGAACAGTTGTAAGCAACCACATCTGATCTGTGACTGCAACAATTGTGCGTCAGATTTGTCCAGTCACATGCATTGATTTTTAGCAAGTGGTGGTGCCCGAGTTGCTCTGGATTTTTTAGATCTCCATTCAGAAAAACAAAAGTTCTCGCCATCTCGTGGGTCTCTTTTGGCCCTTCTTCCACATAGATTTCGTGTTATTATATTACTGTTGACGAGGACAGTCGCAGCTCACGTATTTACGTACACCAAAGGGTCTCTTTCCTCGCACGAGTGGGACTGATATGATTTTTATATCGATGTTACCAGAAGCAAATGGGAAAAATAAGGGATATTTACACCCATAACCCTTAGTAATATGGTAATTACCTCAGAAACCCTCTATAAACACTAATTATCCTCAGGACACTGAATAACCACGCCGTTTTACACCCATAACCTTCCGTTAGTTTCGTTCGTTAACTCAACCAGATAGTTGGGTTAATCTAACCCGAGTTATGATCCTACGGTGGAGGTTAATCAAAAAAAAAGGAGGAAGTGGGTTCCATCCTGGAGCTAGCACGGTGGGAACTTTCACGGAGGAGGCCGAGCAGCGGGGGAGGGGCGGTTGCAGGCGGAGTCGCGCGGGGGAGAGGGGCTGCAGGGGGAGGCGCGCGGGGGAGGGGGCTGCACGGGGAGGAGGCGCGCGGGGAAGGGGGGTGCAGGGGGAGGAGGCGCGCGGGGGAGGGGTGCTGCAGGCGGAGGAGGCACACGGGGGAGGGGCCTGCAGGGGGAGGAGGCGCGCAGGGGAGGGGGGCTGCAGGGGGAGGAGGCGCGCGGGGAAGGGGGGTGCAGGGGGAGGAGGCGCGCGGGGGAGGGGTGCTGCAGGCGGAGGAGGCACACGGGGGAGGGGGCCTGCAGGGGGAGGAGGCGCGCGGGGAGGGGGGCTGCAGGGGGAGGAGGCGCGCGGGAGAGGGGGCTGCAGGGAGAGGAGGCGCGCGGGGGAGGGTGTTGCTGCTCTTGTGCTGGTGATGGAGACGCTTGCGGAGCGGGAGGGAGCACCTGTTGGCGGCGCGGCCAATGGGTTGGGGGGAGGGGGGGAGAGCACCTGTGGCGGCGCCAGTGCAGGCGAACTTCGCTTGCTCTTCTCCTCCTCCGACGACGAGTGTGAGGTTGATCAAAAAAAAAGGAGGAAGTGGGTTCCATCTTGGAGCTAGCACGGTGGGAACTTTCACGGAGGAGGCCGAGCAGCGGGGGAGGGGCGGCTGCAGGCGGAGTCGCGCGGGGAGAGGGGGCTGCAGGGGGAGGAGGCGCGAGGGAGGGGGCTGCAGGGGGAGGAGGCGCGCGGGGGAGGGGGCTGCAGGGGGAGGAGGCGTGCGGGGGAGGGGGCTGCAGGGGAGGAGGCGCGCGGGGGAGGGCTGCTGCAGGCGGAGGAGGCGCGCGGGGGAGGGGGCCTGCAGGGGGAGGAGGCGCGCGGGGGAGGGGGGCTGCAGGGGGAGGAGGCGCGCGGGGGAGGGGGCTGCAGGGGGAGGAGGCGCGCGGGGTAGGGGGCTGCAGGCGGAGGAGGCGCGCGGGGTAGGGGGCTGCAGGCGGAGGAGGCACGCGGGGGAGGGGGCCTGCAGGGGGAGGGGCACGCGGGGGAGGGGGCTGCAGGGGGAGGAGGCGCGCGGGGGAGGAGGCGCGCGGGGGAGGGGGCTGCAGGGGGAGGAGGCACGCGGGGGAGGGGGCTGGAGGCTGAGGAGGCGTGCGGGGTAGGGGGCTGCAGGCGGAGGAGGCACGGGGGGGAGGGGCCTGCAGAGGGAGGGGGCGCGCGGGGGAGGGGGCTGCAGGCGGAGGAGGCACGCGGGGTAGGGGGCCTGCAGGGGGAGGAGGCGTGCGGGGGGGGGGGAGGGGGGCAGCAGGGGAGGAGGCGCGCGGGGGAGGGGTGCTGCAGGCGGAGGAGGCACGCAGGGGAGGGGGGCCTGCAGGGGTAGGAGGCGCGCGGGGTAGGGGGGCCTGCAGGGGGAGGAGGCGCGCGGGGGAGGGGGCCTGCAGGGGGAGGAGGCGCGCGGGGGAGGGGGGCTGCAGGGGGAGGAGGCGCGCGCGGGGGAGGGGGTTGTAGGCGGAGGAGGCGCACGGGGTAGGGGGCTGTAGGCGGAGGAGGCGCGCGGGGTAGGGGAGCAGGCGGCGAACTTCGCGTGCTCTTCTCCTCCGACGACAACGAGTGTCGGTGCTGCTGCTCTTGTGCTGGTGATGGAGACGCCTGCGGAACGGGAGGGAGCACATGTGGCGGCGCGGCCGATGGGTTGGGGGGAGGGGGGAGAGCACCTGTGGCGGCGCCAGTGCAGGCGAACTTCGCTTGCTCTTCTCCTCCTCCGACGAGGAGTGTCGGTGTTGCTGCTCTTGTGCTGGTGATGGAGACGCTGCGGAGCGGGAGGGAGCACCTGTGGCGGCGCGACCAATGGGTTGGGGGGAGGGGGGGAGGGGTTCGACCAGGTCTCGAGGTGGGCGGATGCTCGACCTTGCAGGCAGGGGGGAGGGGGGAGGGGGAGGGGGGAATGGCATCATGTTGTAAATATGATAGGTTTGGAAGGACAAAATTGACTATTTCCGTTAGAGTTAACGGAGAAATAGGATGGAAGTTGACACAGGGTTATGCCATGTAAAGGTTAGCCATTACTCGGGGTTTTGGATGTAATTCGCTATTACGCAGGGTTCCTGGGGTAATTACCATATTACTCAAGGTTATGGGTGTAAATATCCCTATTTTCTAGTAGTATATATAAATATAATATTGTAATAGTTTATTTATAGCTGCTTCTAGAAAATTATTTTAAGAAACTAGTGGCACAAGTTATATTCTAAAAAAAGAGGATATAACTAAATTACAGAAGTTCAGAAGGGCACAAGTGATAAAACCCTATTATATCACAATTTAAACTTTTATTTTTTTGAAAATATACTAAACCTCAAAACTAGATCAATTCAGGTGGTTGGACCCGATTTTTACTTTTTTTTTTAAAATTAATTACATAAAACCGATTGAACCGACCAGGTCAGGGCCGGTTCCCTATCCAACAGGTCCGATTTTTTAAACCATGATTTTACTGTTGAGAGGATTTTATTGTGATGTGGCTTTCATTGAAATTTGGGAGAATGATTGGTTGCTGGTTGTTTTATATTGTTAAGAAGTTGGAGTTGATGTGTGTGTATTAAATGTATATGTATGTATTTTATTTATTAGTATGAATGTGTTCATATTTTGTCAGTTTTTTAGTTGGTTTTATTAATCAGTAAGATGTAATTATTATTACCGAGTACACGAGGTATAAATTGATGCATGATTTCAATGTAATTATACCAACTTTGACGGTCGTTCGTCCTTCAACCAATTTCGTGTTACTCGCTTCAACGTAGAATTCTATATTTCAATTGAGATGATCTCAACGATTTTTCTTAATTACCTTAAAATAAGCCAGATGTTTAAAAATTATTTCAAAACTCTTATTCCAATGGATCGCATACAAACACGGTTCAACAAATTGATGGAGATAGCAGATAATATAGCACACAAATAAGAATAAAAGTAAATTACAAGGAGGCTTCTAAACTTTGGCCGGTAACAATGTGGTCTCCAAACTTCTGGTTGTAATGATTTGAGTCCCAAACTTTATTCACGGCTCCATCCTCTTTCTCACCGTTAAGTCAGATTAAACAACATTCCAAATTTACCTAAATGGATGAAAATGTCCTTTGTACTTTCCCCGTTTCCCCGAAACCCTTCCTCTCCCAAGGGATCCCTCCTTTTAAAACAAGCAGCTTATCTCCTCCATAGCGACTAGGCAAAACGAACCAACCAACCAACCAAGATTAACCGGTGATGAAAGCATGGACACAAGACGGAGTTGATGGCGGTTGACTCGGAGATGGCACTCAGTGGCTGATATTCGAGATAGAGGGGGTTGATTACCTCTTA
>JAZKJV010001404.1:870136-932757 GCA_037367405.1 Ottelia alismoides
TGTCGGAGCAGTTCTCAATTATTTAAGCTCCTTCATTTAGATATCTGGGGTCCGAATCGTGTTCGTAACCAATAGGGACACCGTTTTTATCTAGTTGCTGTCGATGATTTTTCTAGACTTTTCTGGGTCTTTTTATTGAAGAATAAGTCTAAGGCTGGATATGTTACCAAATCTTTTATTAATGAGCTACCAATGTCAAATATAGTCGTGCTGATATGCTTCAGTGTTCTGCACCTTACAACTTTCTGACTTTCTTAGATCTTTTGGTATTGTTCACCAGACCTCATATGACTATACATCCCAGCAGAACGGTGTTGAGCGTAAATACCGTCACTTGATATGGCCCGAACATTGTTGATACATAATCGTGCTCCTCATGCCTACTGGGGGAGATGCTATTCTCACAACTTGCTATCTGGTAAACCGCATGCCTTCGTCTGTGTTGGGAGAAAAAATTCGTTTCTCGATTGCGTTTCTCGAGAAGGATCTTTTCTCTCTTACACCTCGTGTGTCCGGTTCAGTTGCTTTTATTCATGATGTCTCTCTGGGTCGTGACAAGCTCTCTCCCAGAGCTGTCAAGTGTATTTTTGTTGGCTACTCTCGTACCCAGAAGGGGTATCGTTGCTTTGATCTGCTCAAGAGGAAATACTTTGTTAGTGCTGACGTTACCTTTTGAATCTGTCATGTATTTTTCTTCTACAGGCGACATACTAAGACCTGTTTGACTCTAAAGATGAGATCTACATGCCTCCACCTCCTATTGTCGTGCCACCACCTCCCTCTACTCCTGCTCTACCACCACCTTCCCAACCACCTTCACTACCTCCACCACCTACACCTCCTCATGCCTCTACACCTGCTCCTGTGGCTCAACCTCTTACTTTGATTTAGTTTTGCCACATGTTTTTACTCGCATGTCTCGCTCGGTTCCCCCTGCTCACATGCCTTGCCTATCACCAACAGCCTCAGGTATATAATGAGCACATTGTTTATACTAATGGCACTACTGAGTTGTCTGTGCATCATGATTATATACAGGATGAGCAGGTGCCCTTGGCAGATGATCTTGATGTGTCGATTGCTCTGCGCAAGAAGAAATATAGGTGTGATACTTATCCTCTTGCAACCCAGGTTTCCTTGTGCAGACTGTTAGAGGATTTTAGGAGGTTTATCTTGGAACTATCGGCCGTGGAGATACCATGGACATATCAGGAAGCCCTTCAGGACAGTCAGTGGAGGTTAGCCATGGAGGAGGAGATTATTGCGTTACAGTCACGTGGTACTTGGAGTCTTGTTTCTGCTCTAGTTGACGCATCCGTTATTAGATGTAAATGGGTGTTCACTGTGAAACACCGTGTAGATGGCAGTGTGGATTGCTATAAGGCGAGACTTGTGGCACATGAACCATCCAGACTTATGGGATGTACTATCAGGATACTTTCCCTCCAGTTGCCAGACATTCTACTCTGCGCATACTATTTTCTGTTGCTGTGACACGAGATTGACCCCTTTACCAGCTTGATGTGAATAATGCCTTACTCTATGGTGATCTACATGAGGTGGTCTACATGCAACATGCACCCGGGTTTACTACTGAGGGGGAGTGTCAGAAGATTTGCTAGCTTCACAAGGCTATCTATAGCCTTAAGTAGAGTCCAAGAGCATAGTTTCAGAAGCTCTCGGATTTGATAGAAGCAGGGGTTTGTGCGATCGACTGCAGATCACTCTTTGTTTGTGCACATGACCTAGAGAGGTGCTATTGTCATCCTTGTTTATGTTAATGATATTATTGTTACAGGGGATGACGAGCAGGGTATTCAGCATGCCAAGAGCTTCCTAGGTCAGCAGTTTGTGACTAAGGACCTTGGTAGTTTACGTTATTTCCTTGGACTGGAGTTTGCAAGGAACCAACGAGGTCTTGTGATGACTCAGAGGAAGTATGTTACAGACCTTCTTCTAGAGACATCCATGGCAGATTGGAAACCTGCCACTACTCCTATTGATCCAAGCATGAAGCTATATGATGATGACACTTAGGAGGTACATGGAGCTTGTTGCAAGCTACTATATGTGACTATTTCCAGGCCTGACATATCCTTTGCCGTAAAGTGAGTCAGTTTATGGAGCAGTCTAGGCATGCACATATGGATGCAATCCATATGATTTTGAGGCAAGGAAGACCGTATCGATATCGATATCATTTCGGTCTGCCTGGAAATAGATATATCGGGATATATCGCAGATATATTGACGATATCGGTGGAAATGTCGTAAACGGTTCAAAAAAGCCATTTTGTCATTTTATCAGAAATTAAGATCATCAAAAATGTTAAAACAACAAATAACCTACAAGTACACACTTATGTCACACATATCAGTCATTTATAGCCCAAAAATTCCAAAAAAATACATTTTGGATGCATCATTGAATTAGGTTTATAAGGAAAATATCACTTGCCTAATTTGATCTGATTTTAAATTACGAATTAATTATGCTATGTTGCCTATTTTGCTTAAGAAGTTAATTCATTCGTATTTTGCATTTGCATTCATATCACATAAAAAATACAAAATAATTTCTCTTTGAAAATCATGCATTAAGTTGGATAATTTGATCTCTAATTTGTTCTTTGCCTCTTTGAGTCGACACCTTGATTGATTGATTAATTTATTCATGTGGTTCATTTTTGATTGAATCCTGAGTGCCCGACTACTACAACAATTCGACACAATCAATTAGGGCATTCACTGGTTAATCGTGTGCACATCTCTTGAACCATCGTTGTAGCGATCTTTGTCTCCATTCCACTTCATTTTTTATCCTCGAGAAGTATGCCATACATATGTCCATTTCTCATAGTCAACTCCTTAGCTGTCAAGTCATGTTCATCTTCTAGGGAATCCAATCTGTTAACCTTAACCAGAGTCTTTTCTGGTGACGTTGAAACTTCACATCCTTATTTTATTCAATAAGATACTTACGTAGGATCATCAATTTTGAAGCAAATCTACGATTAACAGAGCCTATTGCTTGGATATTGCACTAGAAATTGCAGATCAAATCATGGAAGACCTCTTCTAGAAGCCACGACCGCTCGAAACAGGAGAAAGACCTTGGCCTCGCCTCCTCACCTGAGGACCACATCAAAGAGGTGTGGTCTAAATGTGCACGAGGAAGCGCACATGTATGTGCCAAAGGAAAACAATCAAGAGTATTAGTGGACACCAAGAAGCGATCGATCCTCGATCTAGCATTCCTCTTAGTAATTTTGCAATCCCTAGTATCGACTAGCATACGACCATATTCTTTTATAAAGTTAGCTAGTGCTTCTGAACCAGCATCTGCTACCCTACGTCCACAGGGTGTGTCCTCCGACAGAAGAGTTACATTAAAATCATCATCTATAAGCAAAAACTCGTAGGGGTACTTTTCTCTAACAAGGCAAAGCTCCTCCACCTGCTCCCTCAGATTCACAACATTAGGCGGTCCATAAACATTAATGATCACCATCTTAGAATCTTCTGATTTCTTTTGTAGAAATATAAAAATAGAATATCTATCTTCGCTCGCCTCCATCAGAACAAATTTATCTGAATTCCAACCTGAAACAATCCCCCCTGAAGCCCTACTGGACTCTAGTATATTCGGAAAGAACAAATCCTCCGATCGAGTTCCAGACGTTCCATTCTCTGGCTAATTTTAAGCCATGCTTGGATTGAGGGTTAACTCTCCCTTTGGGGGGTTTACCCCCCCAAAACCCACCCTTCTCTCATTTGTGGGGTCCACTCTTCCTCTATTTTTTAATACGTTATATAAATCATTTCTCTTTCATCTATTCCATCAAAAAATAATATATTATACCATCATATCATCTAAAAATTATAAACTATTCAACTTCTACTAACTTTTCCAAACTTCAATACAATCACATCACAATAGCTACTCACTTTTCCAAACTCCAATACAATCACATCACAACTAACCCATTCAACACAAAACTCTCTATCCAAACACCAAAACACAAAATCGGGTTACCCTCCCCCAGTTTACCCCAGGGTAACCCGGCAACCATTGGTTTCTTGAAGAAGGATAATATCCGCTTTGGCTTCCGTACACAGATCTCGCGCATCGAGTCTCTTTTCCGGCTTGCCCAGCACTATGACATTCCAAGTCAAAACGTTCATTGAGAAACATGCTTGTCTCCATTTGGTGGAACCACTCTGAGGCATTCCACCAAGGCCTTGTCAACCGTCTCACCATTAGGCTGCAAAATGCACTAGAACTTGTTGTCCTGACAACTCTTCTTTTGAGAATATTTGCAATTATAGCTAAAAGATGATTTCCTGTACAAAGTGAAGCCACTTGGATTGTATTCAACATATTTCTCGAGGGATCTGTACCACGCCCAACGCAAACGACACCTCCTTTCTTTTTTCAGGATCCTCGAATAGCTTTTGCCAAACCTCTACATGGCTCTCGCAAGAACGGAGCACTCGCCCCTAGCAGGGCTCGCAACATCCATAGGGTTATCACCAGTATCGACCACCCAGAGGGGATTCACATAGCTGTTCACACCTTCAACTTTCGTATCTCCGAAGGCTAACCGAGCTCCCAGTTTCTTTCCCGGTAGCTCCCGTCAAGGTCAACCTGTCGATCATGACGCACATCAACTTGCTTCCCGCCACGTTGCAGGCTCGATATCTTCCCAAAATGACAACTCCATTGTTGATGATGCTCAAAACCTCCTCAAGTATAGCACTTAATTGCATTTCGACAAACTCTGGCACAATGCCCATGATTGCTGCATTTGAAACATGCATTTCGACAACCATTTGAAACATCCATTTCGCATTTACCATCTACATGGTTTGAGGTTTGGTGATGCTCGTTTTGATACTGATAGTACTTGTAGAATTAGTTATATTTCAAGAATGTATAAACTTTCGATTAAGCCTCCGGTGAAGGCGCTGGCCTCGTGAAGGCGGCGAGGCCTCTTGTCGGAGGTCATAGGGCTTCGTGAAGCCTCTAGCGAAGGCACACAGTGTTGCACAAGGCACCCGAATCCCCTTTAAGGGACCCTAAGTGATGGAAGGGGCCCACACAAGGGCTTTTCCGAGGAAGAGAGATGGGGGCTTGCGGTGGCAGTGAGATCAAGGCCAGAATACCGGTCTAGGACTACTGCTCTGACACCATGTGGAGAAAAATGAGAGAATGCAATGCATTGTATTATCCAAAAGGTTTAGAGGTTCTTATCTAGATCGAAACCCTAGAGCACTCATAAATGGGAAATTGCATCAAAGGACCTAGAGGGGTTATAACTTACAATTAAATAGAATAAAATAAAGCTGTTCCTACCCTCTTAATTTCACTTAAAACAAAATGAGTTAGTAAACAAGCAATTTAACCAACATTAACCAACATGAGGTAATCGTACCTTTTGTTCTTTGGATAGGTAGAGAGGTGTTTCCCTCCCATCCAACCAGTTATAGAATGGAGTAGAAGGGGAGAAGGGGAGAGACATCAAACTCCTTCCCAAGAGCTCTACGGAGGTCGGCCAACCTTCTCTATAATACCTCCACCAACGGTGGCAATGCTTCCCACCTAGCAAGTACTCTGGAGAGACATACCCATCCACCACTGCGTATGTTCTCTTGCTCGTATGTCTCCTATTTCTTCCCTCTTGCCCATAGCCCTCCTTTGATGCCACCACAGAACACACCTGAAACTCTAATGGTGATAAAAATGAAGCTGCCAATTTTTTGGATCTTAAGTGTTTAACGACAACAACAAAGTCTTTTCCCGCATTAAGTAGGGTCGGCTACATCTATTCTTTGACTCCATTCAGATCTATCTTGGGTCAATCTCGGACATAGATCCAAAAAAGTATATGAAGTGTTCAAATAAAAATTAATTTTACACTGCTCTTAATTTTATTATTTTTTTCTCAATTCACAAATTGTAGAATTGATATTTTCGGTCAACCAATTGGAATGTAATATCACAATAAGTATGAATTGGATTTATTTTGCTATTCTTTACAAGGCTGTCCTCTCTTAGTTCGACTTCATGCTATTTCTAATTCTTAGTGTCTCCTCTGTTGCGAGTCCTACCTTCCCTCTTTTCCACGAGGATTGCACTCGAAAGATGATTACTGAAGGAGTGCATTTCACTCGTTCACGAAAATTTTGATATACCACTGTAAGGTACTATTCGAAATTTCTATGAATTGGGGAGGCTCCCCTACCAATGCTTTTTGACATCTACAGCTTGGGCAAACCACTTACCCCGTTCATATATGGCACAAGAGTGCTTTATCAATTAGCTGCTACAGACTCTTCGGATGGTTGCTTTTTGATTTCAAGTGGTCAACTATCAATGGAGTAATCATTTGTTGTGCATTGTTGACAAATTTTAACGAAATGACTTCGTCTGGTATTAGTGTCCGATTTTTAATTAAATAGTCCTTTTCTTGAAGATGATGATGCTTTGATGACCGATCCCTTGTCATGAGGCATCTTTTTCTGCATCCTCCGTATGCATAACTTTCTCATCTGTTTTTCTGTCAGTCATAGATCATGTTTGTCATGGGAAAGTTGTAAAGGACTGGGTATATGAGTTGCCTCTTAGTTTTCAGAAAAATTGCCTCCCCAGAAACATTTATTTCCTGAGTATAATGATCTAATGACCACAATTAAATCTGGTCATTTTTGCATATGATAAAGAAATAAGTTCACTAGTTAGCTTTCTATTTTATTATTTCTACAAATTGTCTTCTTTCGCTTTGAACTAAGATCATATTTTGCAGATTGTTGGGAAAGCTGTCAAATTTCATGCCCTTGCTCGTCATTTGGTTGAACATTGTGGTCTTGTATCTTGGCTGTATTCCGTTCTCCTGGAATCTGGTGTGGTAGCCTCCAAATACCAGAAGGATTGTTCCCTAAAACAATTGTGCATGGTTTTAGAGGTATGCTCCCAACTGGGCCTAAATTTCTTATCTTGCTGCCAAGTTTTGCAGGGTTTTTTTATATGTTACTCTTGTTTGGCATCTTATCCCTATTCCGAATATATTTTTCGTTGCTTATAAAAAGTTGTTGAATGTGATGTAATTTCGTTTACTTTGTCCAAGTGTTATTAAGGGAAAACTGCAGACAAGTATAACTATAATATGCAAACATAAATACAAATACATGATGATGTTAATAAAAGTGACCATGCATTGATCTTACAAAAAATCAAAGGGATTTTTACACCCATAACCCTGAGTAATTTCGCAATAACATTCATAACCCTGCATAATCGCGAATTACGCTTAGGACCCTGAATATGTGTGTCGTCTTACAACCATAACCTTCCATTACTTTTCTTCATTAACTCAACCCGACATTGAGTTAATCTAACCAATCAAAGATATGACGGCTAGGATTAACTTAAATAAAAGAATATCTCATCAGAGACGCAATCATACGTGGCATGTCTGCGGGTTGCAGAGCGCCGGAAGTTGACCGGGGGGTCGCGACGGTTCCAGGCAGGGAGGAGGCGGAGCGTGCGAGGGAGGAGAGGCCATGAGATGGGGGGGGGGTGCTTCACGGGGCAGGCAGGCGGCGGGAGGAGGGGAGGAGGCTTCGCGGGGCAGGGGAATCAGCGCGTGGGTGCAGGCGGCCGCAGAGCTCATGGGTTGGGCTTTCGCGGAGGAGGGGGCTTCAGGGGGCAGGGGAAGCAGGAAGGCGGTCGCGGAGCTCGAGGGTCGCAGGTGGTCGCGGGGGGGGCGGGGGCCGGGGGCAGGCGGTCGTGGGGGGTGAGTGGGGTGGGTGGGTTGGAGTTGCGAGCTCGGCGGCCCAGGGGAAGCTCGAAGCGTGGGTCAGGCAGGGGGGAAGCTGCGAGCTCGGGGGTTGCATGAGGGTGGCGGGTGGGTTGGGGGCATGGCCTTAAATTTCAGCGAAATTCGGTCGAATATCAATATCCAATCGAAATCGAAATTCGACCGAAATGATCGAAATGACCGAAATATGGGGGTCCTAGTACAAAAAATGATCGAAATGATCGAAATTTCGATCGAAATTTGACCGAAATTCCATCAAAATTTTGTTTTGGTCGTCACCGAAATGGTGACCGAACCAACATTTAAGATCTTGGTTGGGGGTGCTTCGAGCGGAAGGGGAGAGGCCTACAGAGGGGGCTTTGAGCTCAGCGGAGGGGGGCGGTTGCACCAAGTCGTGTCCGATTCACTCGCTCTGCTTCCACATTAGTTGGATGTGGTGGCAGAAGTGTCTGTTTCTCGACCGCATCAGCACTGCGAGTGCAGTTGATGGATGGAGGTGGCAACTTGTGGAGAATACTGGAATCTTTTGGGTTTCTTTGACTAGTTGAAATCCAGATCAAATGTCATTGGTTAAGCAGAGAAGATCAGATAGGGACAAGTTTTAAGTAGGTTTGATTGGCTCAGAAATGCATGTTGAAAATCTCGGTGATGAATGTGAAGTTACGGGAGTATTAACGATAAACGACGTTGGTCCCTTTGAATGCAGCTGAAGATTGCAGAAGGAATCTTCCAGGAATTTCCAACACTCTCTTCGAATCTTCCCATGCGGCTGCCCGAGCAGGAGAGGAGGGCTTTGAGCTCGGCTGCCCGAGAAGGGGAGGGGAGGGGCGGTCGACCAGGGAGGAGCAACCCGCGAGGGGGGGGGGTGTTGATGCCATATTTTGCAAATAAGAATGAACAGCAGGGGCATTTTTGTCTTTTTCAACAGATTCCATAAGATATAACGGGTATCGCAAATGGAACATAACATAGGGTTATGTCATGTAAGAGTTAAGCATTACTCGGGGTTTCTCATGTAATTCGCGATTATGCAGGGTCATGAATGTTATTGCAAAATTACTCAGGATTATGGGTGTAAAAATCCCAAATCAAAATGCAGTCTCTAAATATTTCTGTAGTCGGCCCTAACGTAGTCGGCCCTAACTTACCTCATTCACATTAATTAATGAGGTGCAAGTTTGAAATATATACAACTTGCAAAGGTGTTATAAACTGTGTAGTTAGGATTGAGGGATATGTAGCAAATGAATAAATTTGGGGAATTTAACATGAGTTTGAAAGATAGCTAATGATCATAGACAAACATTGTACTTGACAGACCTTGTAATACATGGCGAAAATGTTTTTTTTCTAAAATAAGAGAAAAAGGTATATATCATTTAATTAGTGGCCCTAATTTCTCGAAAAAGGATGCACTTAAGGGCTCATCATTTCTTAAAATAAAACTAGAATCATTTTTTTCAACATTTTTACACCAATTACCCCTAAAAACTTCTATAATTACATGACAACCCCTTTAATATACCCACTTAAATGGTCTGGTGGTAGTGCAGTGTGCCTACCACACAAAAGATCAGGTTCAAATCTCCCTTGTGGAGGTTGCGTTAGCTAGTTGACAACCATCGTAAAAAATTGTCGTATTTTTCAACATGGATTTGAGCAATAATCCATGTAGCCGACCCTACTTATAGTGGGAGAAGGCTTCGCCATTTTTAAGACAACCCCTTTAATATTTATAATTATACGTGCCCCCTGTAAACTTACTAACTCTTACATAATAAGCCTTGTGGTTACATTCCATCCATTTTGCTTCAAAATTGAACTGAATTCATCTAAACCTTGATATCATCCTTGATGGTAAATCAAATTTACAAAACAATACTCCTTTGTCGATTTTCAAATACCCACCTCCATCTTCCATTCTAACTTTGATACTTAATGATGACAAATACTTTGACCTCTCGTACTATTGCAATAGTTGGTTGACTAGATCCACTTGTTGGTCCGACTATTGGGGGTGTGGGTGGTCCCGACCAAATATCCTCTAAGTCAGTTTGATACAATAATCGGTCCAACCAAGGTTTTAAAAACCGAACCGGACATCAAACCTGGCAAGTATCGGTTTTTGATTTTTATGGCCGAACCAATGGGCGGTTGAACCGATGATGACGTCGGCAGTTCATAAAAATTAGAAAAGACCGAACCGTTGTACTGTTGGTTTGGTTCGTATGGTTTAACCGGGTCGAACCGAGTTTGACCGATAGGACATACAAATAAATATGAAAAATGTTACATATCTTCAGAGGATCTATATAGTCGTGTCCTTCCAAGTTTTTCCAGTAACACTTATACTCCCTTTTTTTACAATTGTACGCCCCCTATATTTTTACAAAATGGATAGTAGTGACATTTTATTAATACACGTGTGCTCTTATATTGTACCAACATAAGGATAATATGTTGCTTTTTTTAAGAATATAGGAGCACAAAAGACATTGCTAAATGTTAGGGGAATAAATGTTATTAGAAAACCTCAAAAGGACATAATAAACATATTATGTAAAAATTCATGTGTGTGTGTGATGCATAAAATTAAGAATTTTAAAACTATTTAACTTTAATTAATAACAAGTGTTTTTAATTTATTACTTCTAGCAGTACAACTATGACAACGTATTCTTCCTTTTATTGTTGTTGGAAGTAGATAAACACATGTAATATGCGAGAAGAGGGGCAATGCTTGTATGGCAGGACAAGAGAGGTGATAGTGGGTCATTGACACTGTGGAAGGAGAAAAGATAAAGGAGTACTATATTTTGGGTTAGAATGAGAGTAGATTATGAATAGTTTTTAAAAGTTTTATATTTTATTAAATTATCAAAAAAATTTGTAAAAGATGGATTGTTGAACCGATGGTTTGGTTCAATTGGTTCAATCGGGTCTAAGCGGTCCAACCGGATTTTGACCGGTTTTCACTGGTTTTTATTTTTTGAATAAAAACCAGGTGGTTGGACCATTTTTCTTCTGGTTCTTGATTTAACCGGTTGAACCGGCCGGTTCTGTAGAGATATTTCGTAGTTTTTTTATCTCTTTATGTAGCTTGTCATTATTTCTTTATCTTATATAGACCTCTCTGTAATTTACCCTTTAGGTCTCTCCCTATATAAGAGAGCCTAGGTTTCTGAATAATTATCGAAGTCTCTTTTCCCAACATGGTATCAGAGCCACCCTAGGCTCTCCACCCACCGCCTCCCTCTCCCCACCCGCCGCCCCCTCTCTCTCTCTCTCTCCTTTCCTCGGCGCAAGCGCCGCCGCCTCTCTTTCTCTCCATCGCCTAGCGCCCCTGCGCCTAGGCCCAACCCCCCGCTAGCGCTCCCAGCGGCATCCAGCGCTCCGTTAGCGTCGCCAACGGCATCCAGCCATCCGCTAGCGCCACCAGCGGTATCCAGCCATCCGCTAGCGCCGCCAGCGGCATCCAGCCCTCCGCCAGTAGCATCCAGCGGCCACTGCTAGCGCCGCCAGTCACCACCAGCGGCATCCAGACCGCCGCCAGCGGCCTCCCGGTGATCCCAGTCGTTGCCTGCAGCCCGATACTGCCGCTGTAGGCATCCAGCCAACCGCCGCCAGCTGCCGCCAGTCGCCGCTAGCCGCCGCCAGTCCCAGCCAGTCGCGCAGCCATCTAGGCGACCCCATGCAGCACCCAACAAGCCGGTTCAAGGGTTGTAAGCCTTCTTTAAGGCGTGCCCTAGTTCTCTCTTCGATCGATATATGGGTTTGAGTGCGTAACGTCTACATACGCACTCAAATCCGATGCAGTTGGTGTAGACATTTATCACAGTGTCTAGATATCCTTGTTCTTCTCCAAGCAGCAGCATGTCAGAATCCAAAGCCGATATGCCCTCCACAGGCGCATTCAAAGGTCCTGCGCCAATAGTGAAGATGGACGGGTCTAACTATGAGCTCTGGGCGATGCAGTTCATGAGCCTCATGAAGTCTAATGGTAAGAAACACATTCTTACCGAGGATGAGCATGTAGAGAAGACAGGGATCTATGCCTCATGGGAGGCTGACGATGCCTACGCAAAGGTCTGGTTGTCCGGTACATTGACGATGGAGATTGCTAACGACGTCCTCCATCAACCCACTGCCAAGGCAATGTGGGACATTCTTGCCGCTACTTATTCGCAAGTGCGAAATGAGACCAAGATGTTGCAGCTTCAGCATGACATTTTCACAATGAAGCAGAGCGGCAGACCTCTCCATTCCCTGTACACATCCCTAAGTGGGATGTTTGAGAAGTTATACAGCACCATTCCTCTCACTGCTACTCCTGAACAGCAGAAGACGTTTCGGAATGCCACCATGGTGGGTGTTCTTCTTGCGGCTCTAGATCCTGAGTACGATGCCGCCCCGGTCCCAGATCCTAGCGGATGCAGTTATTCCTCCAGTGGAGGATGTTTACAGAAGGCTCAGTCGCATTCCAGTTTCCTCCAGCTCTTCTACTCCACCCCCATCTGCGATGGCAGTCTCGCGTGGGAGAGGTGGACCACCTTCTGGTCGTGGTCGTGGACGTGTTCGGGATTCCTATGCTGGCGTCTCCTCTCACTCTGCTGGGCTAGTCTCTCCGTACATTTGGCATCTCCGGTTTGGTCACCTTCCACTTCAGAAAATGCGCCATCTTCTGCCCCAGATCTCTCCTAGTTCGTCATTTCGATGTGAAGCGTGTCAGTTGGGGAAGCATCACAGGTCGAGCTTCCCAAGTCGTTCGAGTCAGAGCAGTAGCTCCCCTTTTGAGTTGTTACATATAGATATATGGGGTCCGAGTCGTGTTCCCGATCATCAGGCGCACATGTTTTATCTTGTGGTAGTGGATGATTTCTCTCGTGTGTCATGGGTCTTTCTTTTGAAAAATAAATCTGAAGCAGGAAATGTGATCAAGAATTTGATTAATGAAGTGCACAATGTTTTTTCTTCCTCTGTCAAATATGTTCGAACGGATAATGGCCTTAGATTTTGTACACGCTCACTTTCACAATTCCTTTCATCTAAGGGTATTATTCTCCAACCCCACTTGTGCCTATACCTCACAACAAAATGGTGTGGCGGAAAGAAAGCATCGCCATCTCGTGGATATTACTCGAACACTGTTGATTCAGAGTTGTGCTCCTATCTCATTCTGGGACGATGCTGTTCTTACTGCTTGTTATCTGGTCAACCGAATGCCATCCTCAGTTCTTGGTGAGAAGATACCTATCTCCCTTATTTTTCCAGACAAGGAGTTATTTTCTCTGACTCCACGTGTCTTTGGTACTGTGTGTTTCGTGCATCGTCTATCTCCCGGACTTGACAAACTCTCTCCTAGAGCAGTCAAGTACATCTTTGTTGGTTATTCCAGGACTCAGAAGGGTTACCGGTGTTATGATCCTGCAACTAAGAGATACTTCGTGAGCGCTGATGTCCATTTCTTTGAGTCTGTCATGTATTTTTCTCCTGCAGGTGACAGAATGGTACCATCCACTACCACTGATGATATCTATGTTCCTCCACCACCTTCATTGAGTACACCTGAGTCGTCCCCTGTGCCCGTCTCCACGCCAGCACCACCTCCACCACCTCCACCCCCACCCATTCCTCGGCCTATCATATCACCGTTACCTAAATTCTATACACGCCGGTCAGGTCCTGCTCAGATTACACGGCAACCGATCATCACGCCTCAGGTATGTTCAGATGGCATTACTACTGACGGGTCAGGTTTGGTACATATGCAGGATCCTTCAGTACAGGTAGACACTAACCCATCCAGTACAACAGATGATGATCTTGATATTCTGATTGCTTTTCGGAAGCAGAGGAGGCAATGTGCCTCTTATCCATTTGCTTCACAGGTTTCTTTTCACCCTCTCACTGGTGATTTTCAGAGATTTGCCACAGCCTTGTCTTCCGTGGATATACCACGGACATACCAGGAAGCTTTGCAGAATGAATGCTGGAGATTAGCAATGGAAGAAGAAATGAGGGCCTTACAGTCTCGCAGCACATGGTCTTTGGTTCTTGCACCTTCTGATGCATCCATTGTGAGCTGTAAATGGGTCTTCACAGTCAAATACCATGCAGATGGCACTTTGGATAGGTACAAAGCACACTTGGTCGCCCGTGGGTTTACACAAACCTACGATGTGGATTACATGGATACATTCTCTCCAGTGGCGAGACACTCTACTCTTCGTATTCTCTTATCTGTTGCTGTGGTACGTGATTGGAGTATATCTCAACTAGATGTCAAGAATGCCTTTCTGTATGGAGACTTGCAGGAGGAAGTCTACATGCAGCAGCCACTTGGGTTTACTGCTGAGGGGGAGAAGCAGATGGTCTGTAGACTTCACAAGGCGATATATGTCCTCAAACAGAGTCCGAGAGCATGGTTCCAGAAGCTGTCCAACCTGATTGAGCAACATGGATTCAAGAGGTCAAATGCCGATCACTCATTGTTTGTTTAGAAGTCATCGGCAGGTACGGTTGTCATTATGGTCTATGTGGATGATATTCTTGTTACAGGAGACGATGTTCAGGGCATAGAGAGGGCGAAGGCATTCCTAGACCGCCAGTTCGTTACAAAGGATCTCGGAACCCCAAGATATTTTCTGGGGTTGGAATTTGCAAGGAATGCACAAGGCTTGGTGATGACACAACGGAAGTATATTACAGACTTCCTGACTGAGACTGGCATGGATGGGTGCAAACCATCAAGTATTCCCATGGACCCTAGCATGAAGCTGTATGATGGTGATACAGATGAAGTAGATAAGAGGAGATATAGAGAAATGGTGGGAAAACTCCTCTACATTACCATTACTCGTCCAGACATTGCATTTGCAGTTAGCAGGGTGAGTCAGTTTATGGAGCAGCCAAGACAGGTTCACATGGATGCTATACACATGATACTGAGGTATCTGAAGTCTTCTCCAGGGTCAGGGTTGCTATTCAGAAAGGGCACAGATTTATCCGTCTCAGCATGTGCAGATGCAGATTATGCAGGATGTCCTAAGGACCGAAAATCAACCTCAGGGTTTGCAGTGTTTGTTGGAGGCTCTTTGGTTTCTTGGAAAAGCAAGAAACAAACTATTGTGGCAAGGTCCAGTGCCGAATCCGAATATAGGGCCATGGCTCAGGCCAGCACATAAATGATGTGGGTTCGTTCAGTACTAGAAGATCTACATGTAGTTGTGCCCCTACCTATGAAGCTTCAGTGTGACAATCAGGCATCATTATTCATTGCCAACAATCCAGCTTTCCATGAGAGGACCAAGCATATTAAAGTTGACTGCCATTATACTAGGGACTTGATCCAGAGAGGATTGATATCTACTGCACATGTGAGCTCAGGAGATCAGACTGCAGATGTATTCACCAAGCCACTGCTCAGAGGACCGTTTCAGAGATGTTCATCCAAGCTGAGCATGATCGATATCTATGCTCCACCTTGAGGGGGAGTGTAGAGATATTTCGTAGTTTTATTATCTCTTTATGTAGCTTGTCGTTATTTCTTTATCTTATATAGACCTCTCTGTAATTTACCCTTTAGGTCTCTCCCTATATAAGAGAGCCTAGGGTTTTCTGAATAATTATCGAAGTCTCTTTTCCCAACAGGTTCGGTTCGGTTTTTAAAACCTTGGGTCCAACTATTCGACTGACTGACTGAGTATTCAACCGACTAACTGTTGATTTTTATGTTTTGTTTATTTAATTTTAGTTTCCAAGGGTTCTCATTTATTCCTGTGTCAACGCAAATATCAAAGATCCATATATGTATCTTATTAATAGGCACTTATATCTTGAATTTTTGTTATCATATACATATACCATAGACTGAATAATTCCATAATAACCTTAACCTATGGGAGACAGTTATCATCACTGAATATGGTTCCACAATACATAACTATGTCACAAGATTTACAACTAATAATTACATCTTAATTGATATTAAAATAAGATCAATAAAAAGTTGTACCATTCGTCATGTTTAATTCCAATAAATAGCAAATTTGGTATTTCAAACTGATTTGCAAGATAGAGCATAATCTAAAATAAAAAATGTAGAAAGCAAATCATTATTAAACGATGGCTGACGGCAATGGGACGTCGGTGATGTAGGCGACAATGATGGAGATGTGATGATGTAGTGAAGAGCCACTTTCTGCTCTGTTTAATTATATCAGTTTGCTGTAGTGTGGTTACAAAGTAGCTATTCAGAAACCACAATGAATAGGAGTTATGTGTGGTTTTGTCTTGTTTTACTTGGCATTCAACTGAGGTTCATCTTCAGGATGCAAAATGTGAGGTCGATCTGAAGGAGGCAAAAAGTGGGCTGATCAAATCAATCAACGAAGCAGTAAAGGTTCACAATGATGGCTTTTTTGGTATTTTTCGAATATTAAATGCAGTGTGAAGAATAAAATGCAAATGCAAGTGAGGTGTGTTTTAAAATTCAGGAAAAATACCTATATAATAGGTACTTTTGTAATTCATTTTGGAGGTCCAAAACACATCTCAAAATTGAGACAAAATATTGTAGGTCTTAGAATAAAATAATGTCCTAAAAAAATATTGTGAATTTTTAATACGAATTTGAAGGGGCATAAAAAAATAAAATCAAAGCAGGGTCATTTGTCCAACATTAAGCTTCCTAAATACCTAGAAAGTACAAAAAGTGTATTTTTTGCTCAAAAGAGCATTTTCCCTAGATGGATGATATTTTATGCTATATGAAGTGTATAGGTATTTTCTGAATTAATATGCAACAATGAAAATATACTATTATTATTCGGTTCTTATGCAAAACTTGATGCAAAAAATAATAAAAATGATGATTTATTGGCAGGAGGCTTAATTGCATGAAATACGCCTACTATTTTTTCATTACTTTTGGACATAAAATGAAATTTTAATGATTGTTTTACTGAAGATAGATTGATTTGAGGTTACTAATTCTTAATAAATATAAATATAAATGTTTTTACAAATTAAAATTTCCAAAGTTAGGTCATTAACTGGGTTACATAGTGGTCTTTTTAATTTTGTATAACATTATTCTATGAATTAATTATGAATTGTTTCCTCTGATCACTCAATATTTATTTTTAAGCACAAGAAATTAAATTTTTTCAAGAAATTTTTTATCACAATGTAATTAATATAAACATGGTGATGTTTTCGGAATTTTTAATGGGTTGAATTTACATTAATTGAACAAATTAAATTTGTTTTATACATTTTTCACCAATTTAATTTTAATAAAACAACCAACAATTACAAAAATCTAAATAAATCAATATGAAACAGAGAATTTTATAGACTACCCAATGCTATTTTTAATTTTTCAGAATGATGAAATCTAGAGGTTAATATTAGGTCCAAACACATGGTACTAGATGCAAAAATGAAATCAAAATAAAATGCACAATCCGCACCCATGAGTGTTCATGTAAATGCTAAAACCACTTAAAGAGCGGTGCAAATTACCCCTATCGCATGTGGAAGTGCACGACTTCTAGACTATGGCATAAATAGGAGAATTGAGGAGGGCTTGATTGCAAATTGACCAAACCACTTGCATTGCGAACATGCTTTGGGCGATGAGGTGAACGAGTTAGATGGATTCCTTTCACTTTGATTGGTGGTTGGGATTGTGTCATAAAGCTCAATGATTTCACGGTCCTGATGATCTTTGGTGATGCAATTTGATGTCTAGGACCTTCAACCAACCATGATTTTTAAAATCACGCTTCGAGGTCTCGAGGCATACAACTCAAGGCGTTTTTTGTCATGAAACTGCCTCGAAGCTATTCCTCAGTCATCCTATCTGAGGTGCTAGCCTTACGTGTGTGAGTTGTCCCCGAGGCAGTACTAATATGATGCCTTGGTTTTGCTATGTAATTTTTTAAATTAATAAAATTATTTTAAGTTACCCCCTACAATTATTTTAAAGGTATTATGGCTTCATTAACAATGATTGATAACCTTGAAACCTTGGAATAAAAACATATTCTTTCATCAAAGCATAATCATTATATCAAAAAAATGATAATGCACACTGATTTTTAGTTATTATTAACTTCTCATATCAATTAATGAAATTTTGTTTATTATGTCATGCATTGAAGAGATTGTATGCTTTTGTAAGAATATAATGGATTCACAAGTTTACAATATGAGCATACCTTATAACAAATTAGTAAGTATTTTCTAAAAGCAAAAAAGGGTCCCACGTCATAAAGTTACATATATGATTATTATTGTATAATGTGTGCATGTCTTCAATGTGGTGCCACAGAAATTTATGATTTAGTTTTTTTTGAAGAGGATGATTTATAATAATATAGTTTATGAATATTTGAAGTTCAGGAGTTTATGACAATATAGTTAATTTTGAAGAACTGTTTTGTGTATTTTCTCTATAAATCTAGGCTTACGCCTCAACCGCCTCATTAACAAAAGATTGCCTCGATCCGCTTCACGTTTTTAATATCTTGCGACCAACCTCCTTTGAGCAGTGTGCTTACCACCCACTTATATGGTCTGGTGGTAGTGCAATGTGCCTACCACCTAAAAGACCAGTGTTCAAATCCCCATGTGGGGGTTGCATTAGGTAGTCGACAACCAACGTAAAAATAATCGAATTTTTCAACATGGATTTGAGCAAGAATCCATGTAGTCGACCCTACTTATAGTGGGAGAAGGTTTTGTCATTTTTAACCTCCTTTGAGCACGATAACAATAGGGTGGAACACCATAAAGTGACGCCCAATTCCTACAACAGACTGCAATGTCCCTGATAGTTGGGTGGGACTTGGATTGAGCCCTAGAACGATCGCCTTCAACTCCTTTGTAAGGTGGGGACGTCGAAGGTGGCTGAAGATCGCGACAGACTGGATTGATGCCTAGCTCGATTTTTTTTGTCAGACCTCAAAACTATGATGGTGCATATTCGAGCACCTTCTCCCTTTTAGTTTTAACTTTTTAGTATCTTGACATTAATTTTATATATTTTATTCAATATACAAGATTTGCTCTTATTATTATTTTTCTTTGATTTTATTAATTAGGTTATTAGGTGTTTAGAAATCAATGTTGGTGAAACATAGGTATAATATACCTATAAAAATAGGTTCCTTATTTTATTTCTTTTTGTTTTGAAGTGTTTTTGTGCTTTTTATAATTATGTGTATGTATAAAGCTATTTTACAAATATGCACGCGTCTTATTAAGTGCATTGGATGTGTATGATCATTGCACAAGTGTCTAAATACATAGGTCTTTATACCGATGAGGGGTCCAAGCCCCTAATTTATATAAATAACATTTGTTCACCTTAAAATATATCACTAGAAAGATTATTTTTTCCAGTTCAACTTTAAAAGTATGGTCCAATAGGAGTCCATATACTCAATATAATTGGTTTCTGATGTTGGCATTTTCACAACTAGGGGTTGCCATTTCATGTATAAAATTGTACCTTAATGTTGTACCTTATTGTTTATTTTTTTTACATTTTTATTGGACTAATCCAATTAGGGTCGTCAAATGGAGTTAGTACATGCATTGTAGAAAATCATAAAGGGTCGTCAAATGGAGTTAGTACGTGTCTATTTATTCAACTGTTGTATATATTAATGTTGTATATACAAATGCGGGTCTTTGTTCTTCTTCTTTGGGTCTACTTATATAATAAGAATGTACATGTAGCTCCTTTTTGCTCAACTGTTTCACCTAATCTTATTATTTTATGTGATTCTTTTGTATATTTGTATAGGAATTCAGGACAAAATTTGAGTACAATGTAGATGAATCATGGATTCATCATGTAGGCAACCAGAATGGGATAGGGGATGTGATAATTCTTGGGTGAGTTGGTGATGGAGGTGGTGATGATGAGATTGGGAAGAGATTGTGATGGATGCGACAGTGATCGAGAGGTTTCCAGCAAATGCCGATGGTGTTGGCTAGACTCATGGAGAAGATGATTTATTATAGGGGAAGCTCAATAGGGTTTTGTCACGGGAGGGGGTGTATTCATGAGTAGGGTTAGGGGTTGATCGAGCACATATTCTTTAATAAATACTTGATGCCTACTCAACAACATATGTCGTTTACTTAGACTGAGCAGACACTTCAATCATATATACTTCATATATGGTATATGTGGTGTAGTGGGTTGCTCGCCTTTGTTTATGCAGCCTTTGACCGACTTTCTAAACAATGTCTGTGACACAACTTCTTAGTTCACCATTAAGGTCCTAATTTGCAAGGGCTAGGATGCTGCCAAAGTAGGCATATGGTCTTGCAACGTCATCCTCATTGTCCTCGTAGCTTGTTACCTCCCCTTTCATTGCTTTAACCTCCTGATCATGCATTCTAATATCTATAATGACAAATTATCCTGCATATACAGGTTCTTAGCATTGAGGATCATTTAATCTGCAAGGGATTCCACCATACACACATAACTATCCTTGAGATGCTTTTGAATCCTTGTAACGGGACTAGAGTGGGGACCCAAAAATTGTTGCAGCACTTAAAGAAAAATCCCTCATGGAGGGATAGTATAATATAGGAGTCTAAAGATCCAAAGAGATTATCATACTCTCTCCACTTTTGCTTAAAAATCCATAGTATTCGTTCAACTTGTAAGAGGGGAAATGCCACTTGTTTTACTCCTATAATTGTTGTTTTTGATATGGAAGTTGGGCCGTTAAAATCCAAGAGCTCTAATTCCGTCTCCATGTTACGAGATCTAATCCTTTCCCTCTTCATGTTGACATTCCATTGTTTTGTGGCCAAGCGACATAATCACCATGACCATGGAAGGGAACATAGGGGTTGGTCGAGTTGTATGGCATCAACACCCATGTCCAATGACAAGAAAGCTCTAGGGGAGAAACACCCACCCTTATTAGAAGAAGCATCGACATTGCCAGAAGATGGTTAAAGGGACCTAAGCTCCTCAAGCTCGTGGGAGAAAAAGCTAATGCAACAGATTCGACCAACATCATTCTTGCGCGAGTAAAGCTATGAGCTATGAATTGTAGATTTTGTGGGCACGCTCACAGAAGTCGCTACTCACAACCATAAACCTATAATGAACGTTTTAAGAATAACATACAACTATAATGGTCTCATGATGTTATCTCCACCGTGTATTCTCTCCGGGTGTACAAAAAGAGCACTTCATCCAGTCATGGGAGTGCACGACTTTATATTGAAGTTACAAATCTCGAAACTTTGTTTAAATCATAGATAACGTTCATCATGTCCAGAAGCTCCGTGAGCACCTTTCACATCATCGAGATCAATGATTTTCTAGACAATGACTCAAGCATCACAAGAAGGGAAGGATTGGTCGAGGGGGAGGGGGATTGATCGGGATCAACATGCAATCTGACTGGCAAAAGTGTGCTGATGGCCTTGTGGAAGTAGTTTTCCTGGAAGTTACAAACTTATGAAGGGTGGCGGATCAAGCAAGGACGGGTCTCAAGGAGGAGAGGGTTGGAGGTGATGCTAGAAGAAGAAGAACAACAACAACAACAAAGCCTTTTCCCACAATTAAGTAGGGTCGGCTACATGGATTCTTCGCCTCCATTCAGATCTATCTTGGGTCAAGCCCGAGCTTATATCCAAAAAACTAAGATCCCTTCGTATAGTCTCTTTCCAACACTTCTTGGGCCGTCGTCGCCCTCTCTTAGCCGGCTCAACATCCCATCACTCGCATCTCCTAACTGGTGCATCCGTTGATCTTCTTTGCAAATGACCAAACCATCTTAAGCGGTTTTCTCGCATCTTATCCTCGACCGGAGCTACACCAACTTTCTTTTTGATTGCATCATTCTGAATCCAATTTTTACGTGTGTGTCCACACATCCACCTTAGCATTTTCATTTCTGCTACAACCATTCTCTGCTCATGTCTATGGTTCACAGGCCAACATTCAGATCCATAGAGCATAGCATGTCTCACGGCTGCTTTGTAAAACTTTCCTTTATTTTTTAAAGGAATTTTCGTATCACAGAGAACAGCAGAGGCTCCTCTCCACTTTAGCCAGCCTGCATATATTCTATTAATAACATCTCCATCAATTTCCCCATCTTGTTGCAAAATAGATCCCTGATATCTAAAAGATTCTCTCTTCCGAATGTTATTGTCACTAATCTTCACCTTAATTCCTTCACCATTGCTTCCATCAAAGGTGCACTCCATATATTCCGTTTTAGCCCTACTTATATGAAATCCTTTAGTCTCCAATGCATGTCTCCAGACCTCAAGCAATGGTGCTAGAAGAATATTGCAAAAATTATGTCCACACTTTTCATATCAACAATTATATTATGTTTCGATGTTTGTTTGGTGAGATTAAATTAAAAAAAGATTGAGTTAACTGGGTAAGTCGACAGATGGATCTTATATGCTAAATGGAGCAATTTACAAGAGTTGTGATGTAATTATAAAGATTCCATGGGTTGTCATATAATTGGAGAAGTTGTTTAAGAGTAGAGGTGAATGTTTTTAGATAGATATGAGAAATAAAAAACTATAAAAACCAAGCAAAGGAACATATGAAAGAGGAATTATGTGGAAGTCCATGCTTTACCTTGCTTGAAGACAAAACACTCTTTCATATTACAACTCGCAACACAATATGTCCCACTTTCCAATTTGCTGAAAGATAGGCGAAACGGAAAACATGAGCGTGGAAATGGGATCCACTAGGTATCTAATTACTCATGAATTAGCCCAATCTGTAGTCTTTCTGAACTTTTCCCATATTTAACGGCTTGCCTATACAATCGTGTTGATGCCATGATAGGCTTATGCCATTAGCGTTGATTTAGACAATCTAGTTATAAAGGAATGCGTATTTTTTGATCGACAAGACCCGAAGTGTTCAGGAAATCGGCCTCATAGGCCGCATATGCGGTCACATATGCCCATGCGGCCTGAAGAATGCACCGACTTCCTAAATCGGTCCATTACATGCTCCCCCACATATGTTCCCCAAATGTTCCGATTATTCCTTGTTTATGCCCCGATTTCCTGTTGTTGCTCGCCTGCACTGCTTCACTTCCTATGTAGATCAACATCTCATTGGTGCTTCTCTTGGGTTCCCAATCACTGTTGGGCAATCGTCATTGCCTCCTGTATTCGTTAGTCCCATAACTTATATCATTCATGTTTTTTTACGTATATAAAATAGTCCTCCAGTTATAATCCTGTAACTTCTTGAATTTATGCATTGAAACTTATATGCATTGAAATGTAAATCTTAAACAAATGTTGAAAGGATATTACAATTTAAATTATAAGCATACATTGAAACTATTGTTGTTGTATATGTATAATCCAATAGTTAATATTACAATTAATAGTTGTTGGATATATACTTCTTGAATGTATGCATTAAAGTGAAGAAATATTTTTTGTGTACTTTTAATGGTTACCAGTTATGTATTAAAGTAAAGAAATAGCTTATGTGTTAAGTGTTCTTATGAGAAATATCAGTTTATTTACCATGTATGCATTAATTATAGTATTTTTTAGATATTATTTATTTTTAAATTAAAATTATAAAACTGTATAGAATCACATATACCCCGGATATGCCTACGAATATCGCTTTTCCAAACCTTACACACTATATGGGAAATGAGATCCACCTGGTCTCAAATTACTGGAGTGTTTGGGAAGGTGAGCCTATAACCTGCTGTAATCTATTGTAGTTTTTACCTTTTGTTTTAATGAACTCCATGGATGATTATTAGTCTCTAATGGTACGTTGGCCTTTTCAAAATATGTTAAGCATGATCTTACATATTGGGATGCAAGTCTGGATATAACCTTTGGCATTTCAAATGGGCATGAATCCATCTATGACAACACCAATTTACTTGTAGATGACTTAGTTTTTTTTTGTTGATTAATTAAAATGTTTCCATTTGTCAGCATATATACTTTTTTTCTTAGGGTTTGCGATATTGCGATATATGGACGATATATCGTCAATATATCAGGTATTGACGAAATGAAGGTACCGATATCCATACGTATATACTTTTACAGGTTAACGAACGATATCTCATTAGATATCGATGATATATCGGTATATCGAGCCATATTGCTTGAAATAGATGGGTTTCAGTACAAACTTTAACTTTTTTAGATAGTTGAAATTTCGTTGATATCTATGTATATCAATAATATTACCCATGTGAGCTTTATTTCATTACTTATTTAGCTATTCCTAGTAGGAAAACACATAATGAATTATATATTTTATTTTGGATAAGGGGTAGCTACTCCCAACGAGACCCTTGTTTGGTAGGGTATGGTGCGACCATGGGGGTTGTGATGGACGATTCTTCAACTTGGGGGTCCAATCGATTTTAATTCATCTTCTTTCATCAAATAATAATAATAATAATATGAATTATGTTCTTCAAAAACTATATATTATTATGCTCATTTTCTTGTTTGTTTAATTTCTGATATACCACCACATTTTCTTTATGCATGTGATGTGATATAAACATAATGTCCTAAATACATGTTTTTTCGTCTCTAAGTTCTTTGAATTTCATCATTTCCTTTCTAATACCTCTCAGCAGTCAGTAGTCAGTAGTCAACCGTCATCATTGACAATCAATGATATGTGCGGTATAATGTGTATTGGTGTGCTAAATACACTTTATTATTGCATATAACTATGTATTTGTATGTTATTTATGTTTTAATAGTTGGATGATCTTAAATAATGAAAAAATCACTTTTTGTACCATTTTCGAGATTTACCGACATCGTCGATATATCCCGATACTATCCCCATTCTGGATGGACCGATACAATATAGATATCTCGAACATTACTTTTTCTATGGTCTTGTACTAGTTTTCTGGTTAAATTGATCTAAATTGTCGAGTTCATATTCGTTGTAAAATTACATGGTCGTTACCATAATTTTGAGGTCGTTGAGCTCCATAGATATTTTGCATTTATTTATTTGAAATTTTGAATTGCTTCATTTGGCCACAGTCCAGAATGGTAACATTTGTTAATAGCATTTTTATATCTTTATCATCTTTCCATTTCCTAATTTGCTGAAGATTTCTTTCAGGTGACCTATAATGTGATTTCATTGAGATTCATCTCAGAATGGCTTCAACAGAATGCCCTTGAGATGCTTTCGAACATCTCTTCGTATCTCTATTCAATGATGGTAAACCACCTAAGTTCCTTGAAGAGGAATATGTGGATGGTGAATACTATTATTGAAATAATCACTATAACTCTGCGAATATCACAGAAGCGGAAGATATACCAACCTCATTTTACACTCTCCCTAGATGGAATTTTTCAACTTTGCCGAGCCTTTAATAGAGACTTCTGCTGTGGGGAGTACAATCATACTACTTCCTTGGGGCTGAATATGTTGCTGATGAGTAGCCCACCACCTGCCTTAGTTCAGATGGTATGATCAACTCTTTTTAAAATCTGGGAATTTTTGGGATTGAGGATTTTCTACAAATCTTCCATCAAAGTGGGGCTTGCCAGCTAGACATGATCTTAATTTTGTCAAAATCTATACTTGCTCGCTGTTTTGCATTCTTTCTTTATATAATATCTCGGTATAATTCTTCCATGCAGTTGGCATTTAAGATCCACCAGGTTTGTGATAGGTTTATAATGCAGATTGGTATAGCTGTTGTAGAACCAATTCTTTGTGTTTTAACTTTTACTAGCTGAATTCTGTTAACAGGATGTATAATCCCTAAGCTGTAGTTTCTTAAAATCATTATCCCTACCAAATGCAATGTTAAGGATCTCCTGGAACCTGTGTCCTGAACCTGTATTTTACTCCATATAGGACCTTCCCATCCATTTAATATGTTATCAGCACAATGTTGATCATTGAGCATTAACATTTCACTGCCCAAACCACCCATTTATTAAATGGGTAGTTCTAAAGGGATACGCGTATACCCGTCGGGTATCCATGTACCCACAGGGTATCCACATATCCAATATAACATGAATCCAAAACTAACCATTCATACACTATATTCTTACAAAAAGTATAATAAAAGCAAGTTATGCCGAAACTTCATACACACACAATATAGAGTTAGTTCTAAACCGACTAATGACATAATATATTTGACAATGCTAGAGATATAACCGGACAGTAAGATTGAAGATGCATAACACATTGACATTTAGTTCGTAGATAACATTGTGAATTTAGTGTGGGGATAACAATTTATTCTATTTTGCATTGATTTTTTATATCAACCAGATACTTATAAATAGTCAGATATCAAAAAAAATAAAGCCAACATAATCAAAAAAAGAAAGGCAAGGTGGCTTGTAGTCACTTGTTGGTACTTGGTAGACATAGTGTTGGTGGGTTGCTAGGAAACAGAAGCATGCGATCTGGAGGTTGCTAGCTCCGAGGTAGATTCTTTGCTTAAGACATCCTTTTGTGGGTGATGTAATCCTTCTGGATGCTTTATCGACGCTTACCTGAGGATGATCTGAATTCAAGGTTCGACGACTTCTAATGGTGAGAGTGTGAGAAGCCCATATATGGAATTGCTCCTCGAAGATGCACTAGATGAGGGATGTGTGGAGATGGGTGTATAGTGCATTGCTGAAATCAAATAGACTTTTTTGCTTAATCAAACACAATGTTCCGTATGTTCACCCTATAACAGGGTTCAATCCTATACTTGAGCTTGGTCTTCCCAATGCTTATGGATATTCACTATTATAAACTAACTCTTGTGTAGTACGAACCGTTCACAAAGCATACAACTTAATATAATTTATCCTATACACAAGAAGAAAGGCTTTCATGTAGAATGCTTCAAGGTACGTAATCTCACCAAGGATTTTTTCCTTTTTTGGGAGGCAACGCCTTCACAAAAAGCATTTTTTAGCCTAGAATAAAAGTAAAAATTGGTAAAGCCGTCTCTCACTATAAGTAGGCTCAGCTACATGGTTTTGTGGTCAAATCCTTGTTGAAAGATTCGACTATTTTTTACGTTGGTTTTTGACTGCATAATGCAACCCCACATGAGGGGATTAACCTAGAATATAAATAAATACAAAATATCTTAACTAAAGCCTTTCAAAACGCAAAACAAGAATGAAATGCAAACCAAGTGAATTGGAGCTGAAGGTCTTATTTGAACGAGCGTAAGAACGTAAAGATCAAAGAATAGCTTCTCAATGCTTTTCTGGCTAGGAAAACTACTCTCAAATATGATATGTTGTATACTATTGTGCCATGTGTGTTGTAATAGAGTATATGGGGAAGGGGGTCCTTTTACAGGCTTAGAGGAGGCATAGGATCAGAAGTAGCCAATTCAGTTTACACTCAAACAACCATATACTTACCAACAAATAATTGTGTACCAGTGCATCAGAATATTTACTACTGCACTTGTGTTTTGCCAAGAACAAGTTTTTTGTTAACAATATCGGAGTACCTGTGCAACCTTGGGGCATAGGAGTTAAAAAAATAGCAAAGCCTTCTCCTACTATAAGTAGGGTCGGCTACATGGATTCTTTCTCAAATCCATGTTGAAAGATTCAACTATATTTTACGCTGGCCGTCGACTACCTAGCACAGCCTCCACACGTAGGCACACTGCACTACCCCCAGATAGGAATTACCATGAATAAAAAAATTCAAGACGTCTATGTTAAAAAAATAATACTTGAAGTGCACCGATGCAAGTCAATGTGTACCAGAGAAACTATACTTGAATTCTTAGGTCCAAAACATGTATTGGTGATTTGGCTCATGCAATAATATCTTAGTGTGTACTGGTTCAGTAGTGCACGTTTTGATATTGAGTGCGTTTGACTTAGAATGGAATCACACATGAAAGGCTTTATACAAATCTAATTCTATACTACACTATTACAAACAGACTCAATAATGATAAAAACAGTGATTACGAGCCCTTAGATCTTTATATGCTGTCATCCACTAGAAAGAGCCATGTATACTTCATTAACTTATTGATTTGTTTACTTAAAATAAAATAATTGGTCCTTTTTTCAATGCTCATTGGTCATTTTGTTATTGTGAAAACTTTAGCTGTTCCAACAACCCTTCTCAAGGATGGTTCAGGGGTTTGTTATCAGTGTTGCCTTATTCATGTGGACGAAGTATTCCTTCATTGTTGGGTGCTAGAACCTCTAAATATGGCTCTCCCTTAAGAGGGGTTTAATGATTGATCTCAGTTTATTTACAAGTTTGTTGTTCTATGGATTGGATACTAAGATAGATGGTTCCCTATCCCTTTGCATAAGGTGATTTTTCTATTAATATACAATAAAACATTCTTCCTTAACATGTTGGATGTGATTGGGGGGACCAATGTCTTCGGCAACTGGTGGAGAAACGACATTGCCGTCCGAAGTCGTCTATCTCCGTGGGAGCTGTGGATGTTTCTGCGGGAACTCTGCTTGATGACGAGACATGTGACGAAGTTTGGAGGAGCCAAAGCATTTACTTTTTTGAGGCCGTATTAGTCTTGAGAAAATTCGACATATGTTTAAAAAATTATTTAATTATCCTATTAGGTTTTTATTTATTTGTTTGAAAGTGTTAGGGAAATTCATTACAAAAGGCCTTATCTTCTATTTTTATTGAGTTCGTTATTTTGATTAGCGAGGAGCCTTTATAAAGGGTAGTAATCATGACAGGTGAAAACAGTCATTAATGAAAGTTCTTTCCCCCTATCTCTTATCTCTTATATCCCTTCTCTCTCCCTCTTCCTCTTTTTTCACATGTGATGAAACTTAAACCTTAAACCCATCACTCTATCCTTACTCCTATCATCACCAACCCCTCTTTTTTCCTAAACCCAACATCGTAATGTCACCATTGCCTCCCCTTCACGATGTCGTCATTTGTCCATCACCAGCACCTCCCCTTCATGATGCCTCTTCTAATTTCTAAACATCTTCATGAATCAATTTGCTGTCTGATGTAAAAATTTTAAAAAATCGTTGACCTAGAAACAATAATACATGTTATGCACTCATCTTGCTGCCCTGCTCTATGTCTAGAATGCAGCTGAATATTGCATTTGCTCAAACTTTTTTATTTGTGGTTCACAGGACAAGGTGAAGCTACTAAATGTCATTCTTTGGTCAGCTTCCTCTGCAATGCAGTCACACACAGGACAGCTGTCTTTCCCAATGGAATCATCTCATCAGTTGCTAAGTTCTTTGGAAGGTCAAGGGAGGAAAGACACTATTTCTAGGCTCTTACGCTGGACTATTGCATCTGTTATTTTGGGGTTCACTTTTAGAAGTCGGTTAAAGGCAGATGATTTTTTTCATGAAATGAAGAACAAAAATTTGCAGGATTTACTTGAAAATATGGAAATGCAAGAGAATGTTCAGACATGCAGCAAAGATGATTTCAATGTAAACAAGGCACTTTCTATTACAATTTTGTACCTTCTGCATCTACTTGGAAGTGATTTTAATCTATCTTCTAGCATATCAGCTCTATGTCTACTGTTGGAGGATGTTTGCAACATGTCAGGTAAGTGACTAATGCATATATATTTTCTTTATTTCTCTTGGATAGGTTTTTAAATATCTTTATGCATGTTTGGGAGTATTTAGTAGAATATAGTATAATTCAAATTAATTATCTGAATGGATCTGAATGGAGGCAGAAAATCCATGTAGTCGACCCTATTTAATTGTGGGAAAATGATTTTTTGTTGTTCATCGACAAACTACTGTTGAAACAAATCAGGCTTACATTATCGGACTTGAATGCATTTATGCATCTGGGGATTTCATGAATTCATGGCCTTCATTCCATACATGTTGACAACAATATTCTTCATTGTATTTCGTTTCTGTTGTCTATAATATTTTATTTGGAGCTCTCTAATGTTTGTTGAAATCATTTATCTATACTCTAGTAGATTTATTATATCTATTTTGCAGTCACAGTTTGTTTGAGCCATACTGTTATTTTGATACTTGTTTGCCTGGTAACCATTCGGCCCTCTTCTTAGCTAGACCACTTTAAATATTTCCACGATTCCTATTCATATTACCTTTTGACCATTATAATACTACAATCTTGTTTTGCTATGGTAATGTGATTGGATTTTGCGGTTTTGTGAAATTGAAACTTTTAGCTTATGTCTGTGGTTCCGGTTAAGCTGACCAAACTTCTGTCCAAATAGATGAAGAAATGGCTGGAAACGACATTAGAACTCGCATGGCATCTTTGTGCTCAAAAATCCATTGCCCTCCCGAAGCTAATCCTTCATGGAGATGGTAAGTAATCGTTTTTTCTTAGCAAGTTTTCCCATTGTAAAGCATGGAGTAGTGACAAATTTTCTGCCAGCTAACTATGTAACTGTATCCTGATTGGTAAAGAAATGTCTGGTTATGCACATCTAGATTTGAGTTAATATTGACACTCGGATATTTGACAGTCTTTTGTGTACTGCTTTTGCAGGTCTTTCTATCAACCTTGGAAGGACCTCTCTTGTGAGCTGACTCCTGGGAAGCTACTGGAACAAGACCAGGCATGCCGTTCCCTTCTTGTTCTGTTTTTGAATACCATTAACGGTAAACTATCAGAGGTTCCCGTTCTCTCTCGTGAGGATTTAGAGCCCTTGTTTGCATGGGAAAGAAGTCTTGTTCTTGGTAGTGACTGATTCACGAGGATTTAGAGCCATTCAAGAATAATTTGCCTCTTCTCAGAAATTCTGGTCATTGTGATGCTGATGTGTTGAGATTATCATCTAACATGATGTTTCTGGGTGGACTATGAGCTTAAAGGTGATGCCTAACTTATTGTTGTCAGAATGTGGGAAATATATGTATTTAGTTATTGTAAATTTATTTTGTTGGGAACTGGGCATATTTTTGGCTTTAAAATTTTGCAATGTAGGTTGTTTTGGGGGGGGGGGGGGGGAGATCATCAAAATTCTACTAGGTTTTAGTTAATGAGCTTGTGAAACGCATGATGTAGTTCAGGAAATCGGCTGCATGGACTGCATATACAGCTGCATTCAGATGCTCGTCTTCTAGTTCCACTTCTTCATCTATTCAATTGTAAGAATATGCAATGCTTTTGTATACAATTGCTATGCACGGTACCATTATGTATATACAATGTTTTACGGTTTTCTCATGTATCATTTTCATGAGTATATCTAATGTATCGTCTAATATTTAAATATATACCAACTGAGGTTTTGCTCATGTATTGCAAATCTACATGTATGTGTATTGAAGTTTTGTTATTATGAATAATCTAATATTTAAAGTTTTTATACCTAAATATTTTTTTGATAGACGTTAAACAATTAATGGCATCTACTCAACCATCTAACATGGATATTTTTCTCAAATCTTCTTTAGCTCCACTTTATTACGTAAGTTCAGTAGCAATATTACTTGTAAATATTTATATTTTTAAATTAAAAGTTAGAAAATTGCATAGAACTGATCAGCTGCATATGCCATGCATATTGCTTATTCAGTATGCGGTGACTTATTTGAATGCTTATGCATACTGCTTCTTGAACTTAACAATGATTAGATAGGTTTTGTTTAAAACTTTACTCCTATCATTGTGATTTCCAATTGCAAGTGGCTAAGTAGAGTTTCTTTTTGCCAATGTATTATTTGTGGTGGCAAGCCTTCTATCAAATTGGCAAAGAGATCATTTGGTCAACAATTCGCGGACTTGCATAAAGAAGAGGAAATTATACTCTAATAATTATACAACCATACGATTGTTGCATGTAGATGTCCTCTTCAAAATCTCTATATAGAAATGTTATCTTGACATCCATATACTTTAGATGTAGCCTTGTAGGATGTTAACTGAAATAATGCCTTGATGGTTGAGACCTTCATGAAAGATCCAAAATCATTGTAAAGTCAACTCTTAATTTCTAATTGAAAGTTCTTCACCACTACTCAAGCTTTGTATCTTATAGTTGCCATCGACAACTTCACCTTATACTATGCCTTCTTGCCCTGGGTAGTGGTGGTAAATCTTAAGTTTTGGTTGCTCGTGAGGGAGTATATCTCATCCTCCATGACTAGCTTCCATTACTCCATTGTCTTATCTCATAGAGCTTCATTAAGGCATTTAGGCTCATCATTTCACACATTTCTAATAACATTATCAATGAATAATAATGAGATCGGCTAAGGGATAATACATGAGATGTTTCCTATATATTAATATCAACCAATTCCAACTTTTTAGATGTACCCGCCCTTGTAACCTTTGTAAAGAGAACTTTTCTTTTTCTTCCCCAAATGCAATCTTCACAGATGCCTAAATCGTCAATCTATGATAGTGATGCCATACTCCCCGACGACATAATTAAGGGATATCGACTTGATTCATATGATGGTCTCTTAACCATCCAAATCCATATACCTAAGAAAAATCATAGCAAGTACGTCCAATCACCATGCACACCATATAAGGAGGAATAGAATATCCATATTCACAATATACAGATCCATAGATCTTTTAACAAATGATACATCATTTTACAACATGTCCTCAATGTAAATAAAGCTAACATATGAGAACTTCAAGTTTTGTAAATTTCATGTGGATGTACATGCTCATGAATTTAGTCTCAAATTGCTTTCACATGTAAACTTGTGACCATATCGGGAAATGAACGGTATAAAGGATGCGTGAAAATGACCCAATAATATAGATTGGCATCAACTAGTGTGTGCATGCTTGCGTGCATGTGCAAACACACATACATGCGATTGTGTATCTAAAGGGGAAAGCAAACATGCTACTAATTCATGAGAAGACATACACATATATATGAACAACATGTCATATGGCACAATGTGTAAGTGTCTTAACTTAGTAGTAGAAGAGGAATAGATATCTATCTCAATAACTTTCATGTGTCATACCCTGTCAAGTTTTGTACCAAACACATCTTCTTAAGATGACACTCATTTTGGAAAAAATCCCATTATTTAAAATCTAGTCCAACCACACACTTCTTATGCATGAAAATCCTGGGCCATTCCATGTCATGCTACAGATTAACCATATGATTATATAAAGACCCCTACCACTTATTCCATGAGATATTTTATATTGTTCATAATAAAGTTTTTTCAAAACAAAATTATAGAATCATCCTACTTATATTTATCACTAATAAGTTTGTCTCCAACCTACTTAATTAGGACACATCTTCCCAGTTAAAGAAGGTAACATCTGAAGCCTACTACATATGGATATATGTGGCTAGTAGATTGGGTAGATATTCTCCAAGACAACAAACAACACACTCATGTTCTATTAGTGCGGTACAAGGTAAATCGATACTACTCGACGTATGCTATTGTTGCGAAGGCTAATCAACAACCTCAACCCTGTCACTTGTAGTACACATAGGCTTGAGGAAACGTTAAGATACCATATAACATTCATCTCCTTATTACATACTTGGTCCCCCAGACTCACGGAGAGCTATAATAGAAAACACAGCTTTTGGTGGCTTTCTCCAGCGGTTCCATTTCGCTTCTTACGGAGTAGGGTTCCACGTAGAATATTTTTTTTATTCTTGTACATGTTCTTGTATTTTCATATTATATTTTCACATGGTATCAAGAGCAAGTCGATTCTGGATTTATCTTCAAAATTCAATTTTATTTTAGTTATCGTTTTTTATTGTGACCTCGACGGTCTTCCACAATAATGATTGTTTTAAACTATTGTTAAAGTTTGTGTTTGTTCGACAATCATATGAAACACCGGCCGAGGTCATGCAATCGAGGCTTTGTCGTATCGAGAGGCAAAGTTGTGGTGCATAGATACCATATCATGATGAAGAGGCAAGGTGATTAGTTCCACCAACACAAGAGGTGTTAGGTTGGTTACTTTGTTGAAGAAAAGAATATCCCATGTTAAGCCAATGTAGTGATGGAAAAGAACAACCTTCAAGGAGAGACAAGGCCATCAGATTCAATGCCAAGTGAAAGTTCACGAGGATGTTGATAACCAAGGTGTATTACAAAACAAGGAACCAGATGCGAACGAAATTAAGATAAAATAATGTGAAATTTTACATAAAATAATATTGTTCTATTGGGTTAGTTGTTCAATATACCAAGTAGCTCAAAACCCCAACTTTCACACACAAAATCCAGAACTTTGAAAGTGCTCTTGTTTGAAAGAAAGTATTTTGTTATATTACTTTAAAGGAAACCACGGTTCAATTAGGATTGTAGAAGTAAGAAAAATAGCTTGGAATACATGTCAACATACAACTAGTAATTGGCTTTTTGTGCTATTCAAGTTACTATATTTTAGAGATTTTTCGTGCATTAATATGATTAATATCCGCACTACGGAGATAAATTCACATCAAATGATATTGATATGGTTTTATTAAAAATCAATGAAGTTTAAACAATATATATGTAAGGATGATTATGCATAAATGATAAGTTGGATTTTTTATTTTCATAACTTTAGTTCATGCTTTATTTTGTGTTATTTTATGTGTTAATTTGTAAATTTTATTTCGGGATGTGCATTTACAATTAATAGCATTAGGAGTTAAATGCACAGTTACAATTAATAGCACTAGGAGTTAAATGCAAATGTATGCTAAAGTTCCAAGCTCAATATTCAAGTATTAGGTGGATGGATGACATGCTCATGAACCTTAGAGGATAAAAGGATGGCATGGCTAAGAATTTTCTTATTTTTTGTATGGGACTAATATGGCACAATATCGAATGTTGTAAGAAAATTAATAAGTGGGAGAATGTCTCGCTAGGCCCATTGATTTTATCAAAAGAAAGAAAAAGCAACAATAGAAAGAAATCCATAAAAATAAGGTAAATGAATTGTTTAGAGAAAAAAAGATAAGAGGGTAAAAAAGATGCTGCTCTGAGGAAAAAAGTGAAAAAAAAGGTACAAAATAATTGATACTTTAAAAAAGAAGGTTGCGAAGAAAAAATCAATGGTAAAAAAAAGTAAGGAGAAAAAAGTATAAAGAATTTGATGTATTTTGTGTCTCCCACGTGAATGTTGGACGGGGTGGGGGGTGTGTGTGGGGTGGGGGGGGGGGGGGGTTAGAAAACATCTCTAATTTTGTATAAGGTGTGCATACACGATCATTTGCTGAAAACATTCTCATATTCATCTCTTGGGATTTGAGTTTTAGTGCATACCATATATGATAAAGAGCAAGGAAGGATGTTTACTACGAAGACATCCGTATGAATCTAAATAAAAGTAATATTCTCTTAGCTAGTATGGGAGAGGCGCAATTAGAGGCTTTCATTTGAGAGAGACCTATTGCAAAGGTTTATTTATGAAATATGTTATTCAAATTTACATAAGATGGGAAACCTTACAGAGGTCTCCTCGGATTTTTTTTTTAAATCTTACGTATTCGGAGCATTCAAGGAGAAGTAACAATTATGGATTCTCTAGATCACTAGTCCGAGAATATGCAGCTGATAGTTTGAGAGTTGTATTTAATATATGTAGTCGACTTGTTTGCGTTGAGGGTTGTCTTGCTCAAGCTAGAAACACTATGTTCCTCTTTGATGGGGGTGTTGAGAGAATTTTTTATTGGATTGATTGTATGAAGTTGTTTAATTCAACATGAATGAGTAGTAAAACTTGATATGTTGATGAAGATATATACAGAGCCCTATACCTCCTGTGCTCATGGAGAAAATTAAAAGAGAATACACTCTTTTAATTTTCTCACTTGGTTTCAACTCTTAGGAATAGAAGTCCACGTAAATCAAATTTTTCGTTCTTATTCATGATCCCATATTATATTTTGTAATTTTATGCTTGAGACATGCCCTCTCTAAACGAGGAAGAAGTAAGAACCAAAAGCAACCACTCACCAATGAAGAATAGAAAGATTTCCTTAAAAATCCAGCTAAAACTTAGGAGTGCATACTCATCCCCTATTGTATTTCATTGTACCATGTAAAACATTTTACTTTATCATAACTATTTTAAGATATCTGTAACGCTCGAGTCCAAACTATCAGATTCTGAACTTGAATCCGATCCCACTTGGGTCTACGTGACTCGATAAAAATCTAATTAATGTCGAGTGAGCTCAGATCAATCCGCAGATCGTGGATCGGGTCCGGTCCAGGGGCAATTGAGCAAATTCGAACGCATTGTACCTCGTTTCGCTGAAAAAGCCCACGACACGATCTGGGCAAGAAAGAACAAATATCATCACTAGCTCCACCTCGATGAACCAGAACTAATGGAATAAATCATTCATCGATCGATGGTCGTTTGACCGGTTTTAATCATAAAGCTAATGAGGAAATCGAAATTGTATTATCTCAATCTCGAGACTCATTCAATATAAGAAAAATATGGATATTGGACTCATATTTATCGTCACTCTGAGATGATCAAAATGAACCGCTACATGTCTGAATCGGAGATCTGGGGTGGCAATTGCGATAGTTTGAGTGTTTCATTAAGGATAGAAATGAAATGAAATGAAAAAATCAAAAATTAAACACTATCATATATGATCTTTTGGGTTCTCCTCTTCTACCAGGAGGTGAGTGGTTTGAAGAAAGATGAGAGGGGAGCCCCTTTGTGTTCGGTGATGGAGTAGAACTCTTGCTCTGACTTGATTTAAGGACATAAGGGGTAGACCTGGAAGATAAAAGAAGAAGATGGAGAGCGAGAAGGGCAAGGTAATCGGACCTAGTCGAAGTCGAGGATTCTCGAGGTTGAATCAATAAAGTGAAGAGGAAGTAGAATAGAAGACTAGAAGAAAATGAAGAAGGGAGAATGTAAAGAAGAAGGGAAAAAGATTGGGACTATACTTGATGGGTGTTTCTCGTCGGAGGATGTGTGGTGCTCGATAGAGCTCCACTAGATCATAGCCTCGATCGACTCTAGTGATTAGGGTTGAGAAGTTGTGAGAACACCTGGGAAAGGTGCTACTACAGAAGAGAGAGCCCCTTCTGGATCTTGTCGGAGTAATTAAGCCATCGTTGCCTACAAGAATACCTCGGATGATGTCACCAATCGAGGACTCGAAGCTGGTGATCGTGGTTCTCACAATAGATGGCGGGTGGTCTAGATGGTGGGAAGGAGTAGGTTTTATAGGGGTGGTCAGAGGTTGAAACGGCTGGAGAAAGCTATAGTTGTCACCGATGTTACATACGATGAATGAGGGGGTTATGCGCAACATGGATCTAGCATGGAATGGGCGAGGGAGCAAGGAATACAAGGTGGGGCCTACATGTAACATCTAACAATGTAAGTGTTGACCTGAGGCCAATGGCGGGGGGCGCATGATTGACTGGAGAGGAAGGAGAGATGTTGGCTTGGATGAGGTGGCTGAGTGAAGAGAACCTAGCGAATGAGACGATGCCAAGTAGGCATTTGACTATTTAACCAGCCTAAAAAAAGAAGGAAAATTAAAGATAAAATAAAAGGGCTCAAATGGTGTTCTTCATCATAAAAAATGTGTATCCCAATGAGATACACAAATTTTATGAAGACCTTAAAATCAATTGAAATCATCTATACATAAAAATATTTTTGGAAGGTGTTTCTAATATATAAAAAACCTAATCAATGTTTTGTATTTTCTTTTATTTTTGAGAAAAATGATATTTTTTACAAAATAAATAAAATAAAATATTAGAAACAAAACTAAACCCTAATCTATATTTTTTAGATGTTTAATATTAAGAAAAAAGTCAAATAAGATCAAGAAAGAAGAAGTATGTACATTATATGCGAGATCACAATACCTAATTTTTTCTAGGTTTAATTTTTTATTTTTTGAATTTTAATTATTTGTGGTTAATTAAAACACAAATCAAAGAAATAAAAGAAAAAGAAATAAATTAAAATCATTAATTTTCGTACGTAAAATAATAGGTTAAAAATCGTCTTTTTACAGTATACCATTTGATCCAAAAATCCAAGTTTCACATATGAACTATGACTACGTTGATTTTGTTCTTGTTTTATAGATAATTAAGAGCACATTAAAACAAAGGTGAGTAGAGTTTCATATGAGACTATATGGATAAGATATCAAGCTTCACAGCTTTTAGTCTCTCAAACTAGGATTTCAGTTTGCATGTTAGTTTTTCATAGTATTTTTTCTTTATTAAAGTTAGTGATAGTACATTTTAGTGGGATTACAAGAAATGTTAATTAGAGGTTTTATTGGGTCCATTACATGAGGATGAGATCATAAATTTAACATTTAGAGTAGTTGAATCACATATTCATCAACGAGATTTTTAGTGTCCACACTGTAAATATTCATCTTTTGGTAAATGCTTTGTACACCAATCTAACACAAAGAATGATTACATGCCACAATTTTCCTATGTTATTTCAATTATTAATCTAACATGTTCCATTGTATGCACACAATAAAATATATATTGCGCACATTAAAAGTGTTGCTAGCAAAGTCATAAAGAATATCAAGAAGGAGCATTTGTAGACAATCAAGTAAATCTTCTCAGAGTAAGACTACCATTTCATATTTATCACTGCATTAGATTGAAATAAATATTTATAGAGGTGGCTAATCTAGTATCTATGAAAATTGAAATTTATAGCCACACATGTGTTATCAAATCAGTTAACTGGATTTCATTAGTATGTTCGAGTAGTTATGATTTTGGCTTCAATTAGCTATCGGTCAATGATTATTGGAAACCTACTTGTTCAATAGAAATTGAACAAAATTCAAATAAGCATTTATTCAAAAAGAAGAATGTCACGAGAGATGAACCATTTAAATATTAAATATATCTATATGTCTATCAATTGATATTGCATGTATACAGCAATATATAGATACATTTATTATGTATCTTATACCTATTTCGAATTCGAAGGGATCTGAAGGGAAGCAATAAGATGATGAGATCCGAGGAGTGATGGTGATTGATTGGGTTTGGTCTGACTTTGATTTCAGATCTAAAGACAAAAAGGGGAAGCTGGGGAGGAGTTGGGGGAACATGCAGTAGCACATAAAGAAGAATAGAAATAATGTCGAAAATATATGTAATTTGTAATTTTATATATGTAGAATTATTATCACTAATGGGCCTAAAGTTCTCCACTAAAATAATTAAGAGGAAGCACACTTGAGAAAATATTCTAGAAAAGAAATAGGTAGAGAAAATATCTAGATATTTCTCCACCTCCCATCAAAAGATCTACATATTTTGGTGGAGATAGAGGTGGGGGAGGGGGTGATCCAAGGGCCAAGAAGGAGGCTGATGAATCTCGTATTCATCATGCTAAAATTGGTCATTTAGGCTCTGTTCCCCATCATTCACCTGTAATTAATCATTAATAGAGCATTATTAGCATTCATATATGTGTGAATAATATTTGCATTTCATCATGCATAATTGCATTAAAAATCCCAAGTGTAAATTAGCCCAAAAAGTCGCTAACTTCTCACATTTTTAATTAATTAATCCTAACTCCGATTGACCCAAAACCACCTTTATTGTGTAGATATTACTAACCTTATTAAATAAAAAAGAAAAAATTTACTAACCCCAATAAGTGTCAAATAATCCCAAAGTCTAATTTCACATCTGACGGACTAAAATGAGCATATCTCCCACATACAGTGTCTGATTTTGGTCTACTCACTCCATTTCAAATTCCTTCAAAATAAGACCAATTTCGTAAAATTCGGAGCTCATATGTGAAAGTTGGGTTTTGGGCCTCTTTTGCGCATTTTAACTTTTTGCTATTTTTGACCTGGATTTTTATGTATATAATTAACCCTTTTAATTTTATTTCTTTTTTATTTGTGTTCTTTGATGAAAGTTTTATTAAGCAACATGAAAATCCAAATCCAGATCAAAACTGAAATCAAATAAACTGACCAAGTCCAAGCGTCCGTTACAAGTCTGTACAAAATTTGTGTGTTTCTGACTTCTATTTTATTTTCCTATTTTCTTATTTACTAAAAATCCAAAAAAATAGATTAGTATGTAATTAATTTTCTTGTATTTTATCGTATTTTTTCTATAATTTTTATCCTCTCTAAAACCACCAAAAAAATACAAACCACAAAAATTCGGTTTTCTATACACATGGAGAACCACCAAAAATGCCACTTCTCACAGGTGATCTAAAAGAAAGTTTTTCAATCCGAGGTCTCCTGCTATTTCTTTTCTATTTTTCTTTGCCTTTAAATTTTGAAATTTTTTTGAGGTGCCACGTGGCAGCTCTTGGGATTGCCACGTGGCACCCCCACTTAGTCTCTCTCCTGGTCACACTCGGATCACATGCCAAGCACGTGACCCTCCTTCCTCTTCCCCATCTAGCCGTTTCTCCCCTTCCCCGCAGCCTCCGCCATGCGTGGGCTTGGCCATTAAACGCCTCCGCGCGACCTCCGAGCATCCCAGCCGTTCACCTCCCCCTCTCGTAACGTACGACGACCCATCTCCTATGAAAGCTCCGCCACCGGCCTCATCTTGGATCATCCGCCATCCTTGGAGCACAGCCGTTGACGCCTTGGTGACAACAGGGCCCACGCATCTCCGGCGTGATCCAGCCACCACCTGGTGTGCTGCTTCGAGCTTCACGCTCGCGTTCACTCAGGCAATCTCTAGCCGCCGAGACCCAGCATAATTACCCTCCATTGCACTCGAAGATGCGCATCGCACCAAGAACCGATCGACATAGGCCTCGTACAGGCCGGGTTCCTCCTCCCTCACCGCATCTAACTCACCCCCACGCCCTCCGCTGATCCCCGAATTTTTGTAAGGTGCTAACCCCTGCAGGTATCTCTCTGCCGTGCCGCTTCGCCTTCACCAACCTCCCCGCACCGCCCCTCGCGTTGTGTGTCGACCGAGGAGCAACGCCGCCACCGCCTCGGCCAAGCGCATGGTTCCGCACCTTCAGGATCTCGCCACCACCTCTCGACCACCTCCGCCTTGCGACCCTGCCTCCTATGCCGCGACCGGTCGTGTGTCGACCGGCCAAGGGCCTGCTGACCGCCCGTCATCCGCTCCTCGGCCGCACCGCGCCGCCCTTCAGCAGATGTTGGATCGGGCGGAAGCCCTTGATCCAACAGCTCCAGAGCAGCCACGTGCCGTCCCTAAGCCATCCTCCAAAGCTCTAGGTTCGGGGCCCCCGAACCATAGGCTCGGCAGCCCGAGCCTCCTGGTCCGACCCAAGCCTCTCTGCTTCGTCATCCGTGCCTGAGGCTAGGCATCCGAACCTCAGGCTCGGACGACCCGAGCCTCAGCCTCGCCCACCGAAGCTCCATGCACACGTGCAACGCATGTGTACAGCTGGAAAAATTGCACATACGCCCCTGCAACTTTTAGAATTTGCAAAAATACCCCCGCCTGGGTAAATTGCAGGATCCCCTCCAACTTTCAGAAATTATAGATAAGCCCCTCCAGGGACCTCTTTGCAAGAAAAAACTTTATTTTATTTACAGTTTAGTCCCGGAAATTTTATTTTAGCATAACTTTTTCATACGGACTCCGATTTTAGCGTATAATATGCCATTTCAAAGCTAATTTCATGCTCTATGCATAAATTGTTGACACATTTGAGGCTGCTTTGTCAGAATTATTATTTGATGATTGTTGTTGACTTGTGCAAGTTGAAAATTGACATATGAGTGCTACTTTATTGAGAAAAGTTGATCTAACTTGCAGGGACCCTTTTTCGAAGATCTTGTCTGATTAAGTCACTCTTGATTATTGATCTTCTTAATTAATGAATTGATCTGTGCAGGGGTATACATGAGGAGCTAAAATTAATCTAATTCCTTAAGACTTTATTTAAGGAGTTATTAAGATTGATCCGCTAATGCTTGAACGTTATTTTCAAGGAATTAGACCTATGGTTGAATTCACGATTCACCTGATATAAAGATTTTAATTCCTCTTAGGGGTGATTTACAAGGAACGGGTCGAGTAATTCTCGTAGGATAAAACTTTGATACATTGATCTGTTTGACCTGCTTAAGAGTGAATAATAGCCGTAGTATAGGAGGCAAATTCGGTTCGTCAAAGATTTAAAACCCTAAAAATTCGTCGTTTCCCCGACAACGGCGCCATTTGATGATCCAGAAATTCACCTCTTTAAGAGTGAATAATAGTCGTAGTATAGGAGGCAAATTCGGTTCGTCAAAAACCACAATCTTTGAATATTGTGGAATATTTTTACTTGGTAAGTTTACCAAGGTCGATCACAGGGAACAATGATTTTTAGTTGCGTGGTCTTAAATCAAATTAAATAAATAATCAATTCTTGATTAATTCATGCGTTGAGAAAATATACAATGCAATGATGAAGATGCGATGCAAAGAAAATAAACAGAATCACTAATTTAGCCCAGGATCTGTGATTTTTCACGATTTACATCATCGGTTAATAAGTCAATTATTCCTCAAAATCACATCACAGATCGAAAGAGATTAGGTCCGTGAATGTTTAACAATCAATATTTCAGAAGCATGTCAAACAGATCAACGTATCGAAGTTTTATCCTGCGAGAATTACTCGACCCCTTCCTTGTAAATCACCCCTAAAAGGAATTAAAATCTTTATATCAGGTGAATCGTGAATTCAACCATAGGTCTAATTCCTTGAAAATAACGTTCAAGCATTAGCAGATAAATCTTAATAAGTCCTTAAATAAAGTCTCAAGGAATTAGATAAATTTTACCTCCTCATGTATACCCCTGCACAGATCAATTCATTAATTAAGAAGATCAATAATCAAGAGTGACTTAATCAGACAACATCTTCGAAAAAGGGTCCCTGCAAGTTAGATCAACTTTTCTCAATAAAGTAGCACTCATATGCCAATTTTCAACTTGCACAAGTCAACAACAATCCTCAAATAATAATTCTGACAAAGCAGCCTCAAATGTGTCAACAATTTATGCAAAATGATAGAGCATGAAATTAGCTTCGAAATGACATATTATATGCTAAAATCGTAGTCCGTATGAAAAAGTTATGCTAAAATGAAATTTCAGGGACTAAACTGTAAATAAAACAAAGTTTTTCTTCCAAAGAGGTCCCTGGAGGGACTTATCTGTAATTTGTGAAAGTTGGAGGGGCTCCTCTGCAATTTACCCAAGCGGGGGTATTTTTGCAAATTCCGAAAGTTGTAGGGGCGTGTGTGCAATTTTTCCAGCCGCGCACATGCGCCTGGAGCTTCGGTGGGCGAGGCTGAGGCTCGGGTCATCCGAGCCTAAGGTTCGGATGCCTAGCCTCAGGCACGACTGACGAAGCAGAGGCTTGGGTAGGACCAGGAGGCTCGGGCTGCCGAGCCTATGGTTCAGGGGCCCCGAACCTAGAGCTTTGGAGGATGGCTTGGGTGCGGCACGTGGCTGCTCTGGAGCCGTAGTATCAAGGGCTTCCGCCCGATCCAATGGCGGCTGGAGGGCGGTGCGGTGCGGCTGAGGCGCGGATGACGGGCGGTCGGTAGGCCCTTGGCCGGTCGACACACGACCGCTCGAGGCGTAGGAGGCGGGGTCATGAGGCGGAGGTGGTCAAGAGGTAGTGGCGAGGCCCTGAAGGCACGAAACCGTGCGCTTGGCCAAGGCGGTGGCGACGCGGCTCCTCGGTCGACACACGACGCGAGGGGCGGCGCGGGGAGGTTGGTGAAGGCGAAGCGGCACGGCGGAGAGATACCTGCAGGGGTTAGCACCTTACAAAAATTCGGGGATCAGCGGAGGGCGCGTGGGTGAGTTAGGTGCGGTGAGGGAGGAGGAACCCGGCCTGTGCGAGGCCCATGTCGATCGGTTCTTGGTGCGATGGGCGTCTTCGAGTGCAACGGAGGGTACCTATGCTGGGTCTCGACGGCTAGAGATTGCCTGAGTGAACGCGAGCGTGAAGCTCGAAGCAGCACACCAGGTGGTGGCTGGATCACGCCGGAGATGCGTGGGCCCTGCTGTCACCAAGGCGTCGACGGCTGTGCTCCAAGGATGGTGGATGATCCAAGACGAGGCTGGTGGCGGAGCTTTTATAGGAGATGGGTCGTCGTACGTTACGAGAGGGGGAGGTGAACGACTGGGATGCTCGGAGGTCGCGCGGAGGCGTTTAATGGCCGAGCCCGCGCATGGCGGAGGAACAGTTGCGGGGAAGGGGAGAAACGGCTGGATGGGGAAGAGGAAGGAGGGTCACGTGCCTGGCACGTGATCCGGGTGTGACCAGGAGAGAGACTAAGTGGGGGGTGCCACGTGGCAAGCCTAGGAGCTGCCACGTGGCGCCCCAAAAAATTTCAAAATTTAAAGGCAAAGAAAAATAGAAAAGAAATAACAGGAGACCTCGGATCGAAAAATTTTCTTCACGAAAGTTGTTCGCTCTACGAGATCTACAACTTTCATGAAGGACTCGAGAGCAAAAGAGATCACATGTGAGAAGTGGTATTTTTGGTGGTTCTCCATGTGTATAGAAAACCGAATTTTTGGGTTTTGTATTTTTTGGTGGTTTTAGAGAGGATAAAAATTATAGAAAAAATACGATAAAATACAAGAAAATTAATTACACACTAATCTAATTTTTTTAGATTTTTAATTAATAAGAAAATAGGAAAAAAATAGAAGTCAGAAACACACAAATTTTGTACAGACTTGCAACGGACGCTTGGACTTGGTCAGCTTCTTTGATTTCAGTTTTGATCTGGATTTGGATTTTCGTGTCACTTAATAAAACTTTCATCAAAGAACACAAATAAAAAAGAAATAAAATTAAAAGGGTTAATTACGTACATAAAAACCCATGTCAAAAATAGCAAAAAGTTAAAATGCGCAAAAGAGGCCCAAAACCCAACATTCACATATGAGCTCCGAATTTTACGAAATTTGTCTTGTTTTAAAGGTATTTGAAAATGGAGTACTTTAAAAGTGAGTAGACCAAAATCGGACACTGTATGTGGGAGATATGCTCATTTTAGTCCGTCAGATGTGAAATTAGACTTTGGGATTATTTGACACTTATTGGGGTTACTAATTTTTTTGTATTTTTTATTTAATAAGGTTAGTAGTATCTACACAAAGGTGGTTTTGGGTCAATTGGAGTTAGGATTAATTAATTAAAAATGTGAGAAGTTAGCGGCTTTTTGGGCTAATTTACACTGGGGATTTTTAATGCAATTATGCATGATGAAATGCAAATATTATTCACACATGTATGAGTGCTAATAATGCTCTATTTATGATTAATTATAGGTGAATGATGGGGAGCCTAAATGATCAATTTTAGCATGATGAATACAAGATTCATCAGAGGCCGGATGGAAGGAAGAGAGGCGGGCTGCGTGGCGGCTCTAGAGAGCACCACATGGCCACATTAGAATATTCAGAAAAAGAAAAAGAAAGGAAAAATAAAAAAGAATTTTAAGTAAATAAAAACACCCCTTTTAGTGGTTTTGATATTTTTGCATTTTTAATATCTTTTTAAAGCCAAAACAATTATCTACAATATATATATTTTATGATTTTTAATAAAAGAGAAAATAAAGTAAGTGTTAGTAATAATTATACAATAATTAGGGTTAAGGTTAATTACAAGGAGAAGGATTATTGATATAGATGCGGAATTAATGAAGATTTGGAATGAAGTTTTATTTTTCGAGGATAAAAATAGAAAATAGTGATGATCAATCAGAGATTCATTCGCAACGGTCGCCTTATGTGCGAGTCTAGTAACCTAGTCCCTTCCTTGGTTTCTATCACGAGCTCGCAGTTTTTCCACTTCTCTGGTATGCATGCGCTTTCATTTGACTTGTCCCGTTGACCTTGAGTTTCTGTTATAGGGTTCCTAGGCATGAGGACCCTTGATTTTTCTTCGAGCTTCTTTGGTCCTGTTCCGAGCCAGAGTTGAGTTGACTCAGACCGGAGAGTTTCTCACACCCATCTCAAGTGTCGTAGTTGGAGTTGAGCCTAGCTCCCTCCTAGACCGCCCTTCTACTGGGGGAGCGAGACTGATGAGTCCCTTAGGACGCTTCTTCACCACTTTGACTTTGGTTATTGTTTCATCATTTGGCTTTGGCGAGGAAAAAATCATGACATGAAAATCATCATCAATGATCTATATCTTAATGAGATCCATTACTACATCCTACAAATGAAATCAATGAAAGGATATGATCTATCTTTAGATCTCTTACTCCCACATGATCTCATAATCAACAAATGAATTTGCTAAGTGTTGGGCTTTGGGGTTTGGTGAGTGAAAGAGTAGGTTAGTGTGCTGACTGGTTAGTGTTGGTGTTAGAACATGGACAAGACCTAGAGTCACGTGTTATTAGATAACCTTATTTTCATGCAAGTAGTTAATCCCATGTATGTTACCATTGACCATCTACTTGCTTCTCTTATATTGTATCCACTTAAATTCATGTTTAATTTCAATATGAAATGCATGTACTCAATAATTGTTGATGTCTCCTTATCCCTAACACGGATGACAGGGAAGCTGTCTGATGAACCTCGTATTCATCATGTTAAAAGTCAATTTTTAACCACCTAGCTTACAGAACCCAATAAAAATCACCAATAATTCCTCATTATTATATTGTATTATATTATATATAATTAACCTATAATTATTGTACTTAATTACTTTGTAATTATTTTATCATCAAAAATCACTAAAAATTAGTTTGATTAATTATCTATAAGATCCTAACTCTTAGAAGGACTTAAAACTATAAAAAATATAAAAAACCCCAAAAATCAGTGTTTTTAAACTCTTAAAAATACTCCCAAAAATACTTTTTGTACAAATAACCTCTTTTGACTTTTTCTCCAGCATGAAACTTATAGATCTCATCGAGATCTACAACTTTCATGTTTTGACCTTTTTTTTCTAATTTTGCCTCTAACTAACTCTTTTTTATTTTTCTTTGATTTTCTATTTTTAATTTTTTTGATGCAGCCACATGGCACCCTCTGGGCTGCCCCTCCTTCCTCCACCGTCACCTCTCCTAGCCGTATGATTTTTTTCACCCCGCCTCCATCTTGACCATCCATCTCCGCTCCATCTCTAGCCCTCTGATCTTATTCCAGATCAGATCACCACCGCTCGCATCTGCCCACTTATCAGCCACCCGATCGCCTCACCATCCTACGATTGTCCTTGTGCCACGTAATCCCCACACACCTTGCCATAGGACGAGACTCCAGATCTCATCCTAGCCATCCGTCAGTTCCTCACTCTCCGCCATTCAATCAAATCCATTATCTGATTCCACCCTTCCATCCGCGCCATCATCCTAGCTGTTAGATCGCTAGATCCAATGGGTAGGACTTCATCCCCTACCTACGAGACCTGCCGCCCCTTTTCATTTTCACTATGCTCTCCAGTGACCCCCTCTCTCCATAATGACTCCTCCACGTAGCCTATCCTCTGCCTTCCTCGCATGACCATCTTCACTGCGCCTCCTTCACTCCTTGCCATCATTCCGTCCGTTACAACTCCGCCGACCATCCCCAGTAACGCACCGGAACCTCTTATTTAAACGCCCCGTCCTCCCCAGTCTACGACCATCCACCAATCCAAGGACCTTCGACCCAGCTCCCTCTTCCCTCCGGTGACAACGGAGGGCGAAGTCGAGGTGATGACGACCCAAAGCCCAGTGAGATCCATGGCGCCCCACCATGTTAGCTCCGCCTCTCAGGCGGTAGTTGAGCTCCTCGTAGCAACTTCCTGAGTCAGAGCGACGACCTCGGGCTTCATCGAAGCCTAGCACAAGCCGCTACCTCCGCCATCTACCCATCTCTGACGAGGTATCCTCCTCCTCCTCACTTTTTCCTTTATTTCGCTAAATACTCCGACGCAACCACCCGCTTTCACCTCCATCTGACCACACGATGACCTCCACCAACCATCAATCACCTTTGCAGACTCACCCTCTTCCCTTCTCCGTAATCCCCACACTTCGTTCCACTCCTCCTCCACCTTGCCAGAGAAGGAATCCTGGCCTCCACTTCCGTTACCTCCACGGCCTCCATTTCACTCGCAAATCACACATACACAATCGCAGATCCACGCTTCAGCTATACTACTTCTGCAGGACTTCAATGGACATAATCCATGCCTCGCCTCCGATCTCGAAGCTCATCTCCGACAACCCTGCGTCGCCCAGCCATCTCAGCCATCATTATGCCTTCGCCGTGCTCCCCGGTCCTTCGCCCACATCTCAACAACATCACACGAACCTCGACAGAGCCCTTGGAGCGTGATGGAGCTACTCGAAGCTCGTCGGAGTCCCGCCTCCTCCGGTGGCCTATGACAGAGGATGATGATACAACTATCATCCGATCGTTTCGATCAGACGGTCTAGATGTACACGTGTCCATACCGAGCCTAACACAAAACAGCAGGCTCGGAGTCCCCGAGCCTCTCGACGAGCCATCGATGCCAGCCACGTGTTCCCGAAGTAGCAACGCCTCCCGAGCTTAGCTTTTCACATCCAGCTCGTGAGAGCCTGGGTAAATTACTGGAAAGACCCTGTGCATTTTGAAAATTACACTTTTATCCCCAAGCATGTGCCTCACGTGCGTGCCTGGGTATTTTACAGGGAGACTCAGCTAATTTCTGGCATTTGCAGAAAGGCCCCCACGCGCAGTGGAGAAATTTCATAAGGGTCTAGACGATTTTGCAAAATCTCAAATAGGTCCCTCTAGGGATCTATTTGTGATTAATTATCTTTTATATCCCGCATTTTATTTACATTTATGCTCCTGCATTGTTTTCTTCATAACTTGAGCATCGTAGGTCCAATTTGCATGATTTTAATGTCGTTTTGATCATTGTTTCTTCATATACTTTATGGCATGTTTAATTTTCTCTTCTGACACCATTCTAAATATGCTGAATTTTTATTGTTAGATGATGTCGCTTGCTCAAATGCCTTGTCATAAAATAGATGTTTTCTCATAATGTTTTTCTCAAAATGACTGTGATTTCAAATTACAATCTGTTGCTCAATTTAATGATCTTTCTTCGGTATATTGTAGAAGTTATTTGCATGCATCACCCTTGCATTTAATCATTCATTTTTCTCATGCATCATCTTATGATTGAATTAAAATCAACTAAAAAATGCATGCATAATATATCTGCATTATTCTGCATTTTATTGTGCCCATCTGCATGAAGACATGAAAATGATGATTTATTCACACACGTTCTTAATTGACCAAAATTTGAGAAATATATTAACGTAGCTTGTGTCCCTATGTTTGACCTTGGTAGACTTGCCAAGTATAAATATTCCACAACATTCAAAGTGTATAATTTTTGACAAACCAAATTTGCCTCCTATACTACAATTCATTATTATTAAATATGCGAATTTGAATTCATCAAATGGCGTTGTTGCTGGAGACACAACTCATCTTTATTTATTTCTTGGATTTTGATATATTTTTGTTGAATAATTTTCAATATTCACAGGTCTTCTTTTCATGCAGTCTTTTTGCATCAATTCTGCTGATTAATTTCCTTAATATTTTTCTAACATTTCTCTTTTATGGAGGGGCCCATGAAGATCGAGGACGCTTGATCTCCATGGAGGTGTGGAGTTGGGAGTTCCCACTGCGAAGGCCGCAAAAGAATTGGTAAAAAGTTTTTGGAAATTTTTATCAGCTCTGCTTGCATTTGCATATTGTAAAAAAGTAGAAGGTAGATCACTAGATGATCTACCCCCCCACCCCACACACACACACTTGCATATATACACTCACCCCCCTTGACGAGTCGCTAGATACGTTGTTTAATTCGTGTCCGTTGTAATACGTGCACTTAGCGATTCAGTCAGAACCGAGAGAAGATCTCCATGAAGAGTGTCTCGGCTTTAATTTATATCCCGGGCAAGTCCGGGGTCGAACTCAGGGAGGCAAAGGAACAACTTAGGTTTTAATTCAAGAAATTAGGTTTAGATTTAAGTGCGGTATTTTTTAGATTTTTTTAATGCAAAAAGAGAAGCAAATGCAAGATGCGGTTGAATCAAGATACTACGAAAGCATACAACTTAGCCTAATTTAATTTAATGCGAGATTAATTCAATTAAGCCAAATTATATTTTTCCAGTAAACTTAATCCAATGATGAATGCAAAACATATTTTTTTTAGAATTTTCAGAGTTAAAATGCAATAAATAAAAATACACACTTTTTATGGGTTTTTTCGCAATTTCTCACGCAAATAGTAAGCAAAAACTATGAAAAATTTACTGAAATGAAAACATGATGCAAGAAGAATACACTAATTTTTTTGGATTTTTAGTAATTAAGAAAGATAAAATAAAAAATGAAGAAAGAAAGAATATATACATAATATACAATGTACATCTAGGTCCCAAAACCCAACTTTTGCAAACAAGCTCCGATTTTAATGAAACCACTTCCGTTGGATAGATAATTTTCTAACTTGAACTTTAAAAGTGAGTTTGGTGAATTTGGAGTTCATACGGAGCGGGAATTTGGCTTGGAAGTTGAACTTTACGGCTTTTTCTCTTTGGGATCTAGGAGCATTTATTTGAGGTAAAATTTGTTTTGTATTTTTGTATTTTTACATACATTTTTATAAAAAAGTTAGAGAAAGAATTAGGCAAAAAGGAGTTGAAATGAAATTATTAAAAATACATGAAGTTTTGGGCTATTTACAGGTATACAACTCCTTTATTTTTGCGGCTTTTTATGTGTAATTTATTTCATACAATCTAATATACAATAATTAGTGTATTTTATTTACAAGAGTCATTTTGTTAATTTATGGATTTTATGGACATTTATTTGGGATTTTACTCGGGGATTTTGCTAAGATCAAGATATTGAGATGATGAATCGTGGATTCATCACCCCTCTCCTCTCTGTATTTTTGGCACAAGCACACACACACACACTCTCTCTCTCTCCCCTCTCACCTCCAAATCTGTACACAACCCCCCCTCATCCTCCTTAAATCATATGTGAAAATACAACCCTCCTCCTCATCTCCTTATATCTTTGTATAGATACTCCTCCTAACCAGATCACCCCCTAACTCAGATCCTGTACTTAGGCTATTTTTAGCCTAAGTATAGGGAGGACCCGACTCATTCATCCCTCCCTCTCTTAGTCTTCTTATACTTAGGTCAATTTTTGACCTAAGTATAGGGGGGACCCTCCTCCTCAGTTCTGCTATATCACCCTATATTTGACCAAGCCATGGCTTCATATCACTTGTGCTATGAGGACATAACAAACGTTAAGTATAAGGGGTATATCGTATATTACTGTATATTTACTTTAGCCATAGCTCGTATATTTTTAAAGTTTTTGAAAAATCTTTTTCGGCTTGGTTTAAGTAAACATGTGAAGATTTTTGCAAAAATCCTATAAAAATGTTTTTTTAAAATTGAGGGATTAAACTGTGTAAATAAACTCTTTTTAAAAAAACTCCATAAAAATTTGATAAAAATTAAAAACCTTTCTTTGAATAAGACTTTGACTACTAGGATGAGTAGATACTTTCAATAAGGGAACTTCGGTCTCCCTTAGCAGAGTGGGTGGTTTAAAGGACACCGTATATGGATCCATCTTTAGGGAATACGGGTTCGTCTAACGGCATGTACTTACACCCATATTGGCTGAGAGTAGATACATCTATTCATATAAGTCTGGGCCAGTCATTATCTCTCAAAGATTTTTTTTAAAAAAAATGAAAATAAAATCCATAAAAATCTACAAAAGCCAAAAATCATAAAAAAATCACAAACCAAAGAGTTGGCGTATTCGTGATACATTCACATTCACTCAGGGCTTGAGTATTTTGAGGACAATTGATTTCTGTGATCTTGAGAATCTGAGTTAACATGCCTTAGTCATTAGGGTTTTTAAAACTTAATTATTCACACTTCCCTAGTTTGAAATATTTGAGTGCTATATTGCACTCTTCATCTCTACCCTCTTAAAAATATGATCAGCACATCACTTTCATAACTGCATGATTGATGAGATGAGTTGAGTTATCATTTGAGAAACTAGGACTGGTGATTTAAGTCTGGACCCGATCTAATGACATTCGAGGATGGGATAAAGTTAATATAGGCTTCAAGAAATCTGAGTGTCTGCAAAACCTTAGCCAGTATGTGAACAAATTCATATGCTATGTCTTTGATATTTACCTGTGTGCCAGGGTGTGATGAAACAAATTTATTTGTTGATCAGTGTGCACCAACTTTTGGTAAAAACTATAGAGCTAGCCAAAAAGAAAAGAAAAGAAATGTTCAAAGAAAAGCTCTATCCTACAAAAGTCAAATTACAAATGAGCTTCCACTAATGACGAGCGCTCCCAACCATTTTCAAAGTGTCCACTTGGACCAAGCGCTAATTAGGACCAAGGAGTCAGGCTAGCACCAAAAAAGGGCTCTACATCGTAAGCGATACAAGTCTGGGTGTCGAATGTATCTTAGATACTCAAAAGAGACACACCCCGGTGTACTCCCAGAAAAACAAGTGTAGATGACTCCGAATTCTCTTGACGGACACATTGATCAACAAGTATCTACTTGTGTTGAGTAAAAGGGCACTCGAGAGGTCCCTTGTTCCAATGTGAGGGAGAAAAATAGACACAATCCTATGCCCTCCATCATCTGACCGTCCATCTACACTTCAAGTCTGACAAACTATTGAGATGGTTGACTGAAGCAAGAATAGACTTATTCCCTAGTGTTGATGATTAGGTCTAGAGGAGAATCTCGTGGACTGCAACTTCGAGTGATGCCTTGAGTTGACTCTCATGAATGCAGTACACTAAATTTCATATCCCTATATTACATGTACAAAAAGAGAGTCTGAAAATTAAAGAAGTTTTATTCCTTCTGACTAGAGCATGTTTAAGCCTGGAATTTTAAGATTACTTAAATTGAGGGTCTTCGAAAAAGTTTGAGCCTTGAAAATTCACATGCACTGTCAGGAATTAATCTGACTCCTTAATTCTTTATATGCTCGAGGACGATCATGATTTAAGTATAGGAGTATGATGAACCTCGTATTCATCATGCTAAAAGTCAATTTTTAACCCCCTAGATTAAAGAACCCAATAAAAATCACCAATAATTCCTCATTATCATATTCTATTATATTATGTATAATTAACCTATAATTATTAAACTTAATTACTTTGCAATTATTTTGTCATCAAAAACCTCTAAAAATTAGGTTGATTAAGTGTCTATAAGATCCTAACTCTTAAAAGGACTAAAAACTATAAAAAAAAATCAAAACCCCAAAAATCGGTGTTTTTAAACTCTTAAAAATACATCCAAAAATACTTTTTATACAAATGATCTCTTTTGACTTTTTATCCAACATGAAACTTGTAGATCTCATTGATATCTACAACTTTCATGTTTTGACTTTTTCTAATTTTGCCTCTAACTAATTCTTTTTATTTTTTTTCTTTGATTTTCTATTTTCAAATTTTCCGATGCAGCCACGTGGTGCCCTCTGGGCCGCCCACGTGGCCGCCCTCCTTCCTCTACCCTTCACCTCTCCTAGACGTCTGATCTTTTTCACCCCACCTCCATCTCGACCGTCCATCTCTGCTCCATCACCAACCCTCTGATCTTATTCCCGATCAGATCGCCACTGCTGCATTCACCCACTTTTCAGCCACCCGATCGCCTCACCACCCTACGACTGTCCTTGCACCATGTCATCCCCACACCCCCCGTTGTAGGATGAGACTCCAGATCTCATCCTAGCCATCCGTCAGCGCCTCACTCTCTGTCGTTCGATCAAATCCTTGATCAGATTCCACCCTTCCATCCACACCATCATCCAAGCTGTTGGATCGCTAGATCCAACGGCTAGGACTTCTTCACCTACCTCCTAACGCTCCCTACCCAACTGTTACATAGGGCGAGACCCACTGCCTCTTTCCATTTTCGCACTGCTCTCCGGTGACCCCCTCGCTCCATAACAGCTCCTCCATGTAGCCCTATCCTCCACCTTCCATACGTGGTGATGAATACTCATTCATCACTCTTTATTCTTATATTTTAGCTACAAAAACCTTTGCAAATGCATGTAGATATGTGTAAATACAAATAATTACCAAAAGCATGCATTGTGTAAAAACTAATAATTAGCATGTTTTTGTGCAAAAATAAAAGAATAAAGATTAAAAAGAAAAAGAGGAAATATTTTGAATAAATATTGAGCAACCTAACCCAAGGGAGGGCTCAGCATGGGCCTGACCGCATAAAAGCCAAAGTAGAGGGAGATAGGGGCTCATATACCTGTAAATATCACAAAAATATTTTCCTCCCAAAAATAAAATAAAAATGGCCTGTAAATACTTATCAATATAAAATCAAGATAAAAATAGAAAAATCAAAAAGAAAATAAAAATAGAACACTTGTACATAGTCACCATGTATATAGTCCACTCACTTATATTTATTACACCTTATAAATAAATAAAATTAATTTCTATAAAAATTTGTATATATTCTATCTTTTATGATGTAAATAAATAAAATAAAAACAACAAAACAAAAAAAACAAAAAAAACAAAATTAAAAACCAAAAATAATATTGTAAATATACCATGTACATAGATGTATGTATCTATTTATTTCACTATTGTATATAAATAATAAAAATAAAATAAAAATACCCTTTTATTCCTAATTTTATACTATAAATAAATAAAATATAAAATAGGAATAAAAATGCACAAAAATAACAAATTAAAAATCAAAAAATTAAAAAGGCATATTGTATATATACCTATATATAGCTATATAATGTAAATACCTTATTTTATTTTGAAAAATCAATTAAAAATCACCAAAAAATAAAAAAATAAACATTTTGTGTTTTAAGTTTTTAATAATTCATCCATTTACTATTTTTAATTGATTTTACAAATATTTTCCACGTGGCTGCTTCTCATTGGTCCACGGGGGAATGTTGACCCCCCGGTCAACTCCCCCCTGTGGACCACTTCCCATGGATCCGTTTCGCGGACCCAACTTCCCCCATTTATCCCCTCCAGATCCGATCACCATTTTGCCAAACCCAGGGTCCTAATAACTCCCCAAGCATCCGGGAACCTCGCCCGACATCGTGCCTAGGGGTCCGTGCTCAATCGAACCGGACCCGAGCCCTTCTTCCCGGACCTTCCACCATATAAGAGCCGAGCTCCGCCACCCATTTTCGCATCTTTGGCTCCCCATTCATTCATCTCAGGACCTCCACAACCACCCTCGAGGTGACAGCTCCCGGTTGGCCGTGTCGTAGAGAGGAGAGAGTGACCAGACCTCTGATCCGGCGAGCTAGCGCCGCCGTGCTCCGCCTGAAGCAGGAGCTCGAGCCTCGGGCCACGACGTCCCACGAGGCAACGACCCAGAGTCTCCAGCAGCTCACGCCCAGTCGATTCCTCCACCCAGGTAGCCCTAGTTTCTCTTCTTTTTCGTTAATTTCTAGTTTCGCCCAATTTTCACCGTCGTCGTTCACCTCTGATTCCGGCCACATTCATCTTCGTATCGATCATCGGACCGCACCATCACGTTCGCCTATCCTTCGCGCACGTTCTCCGCCATTCCATTCAACCCAACTCGCACAGGAACTGTGGTTTTGAGCTCCACCGTCCACACCTCGCTGGAGCTCGACCGCACCGCCTCACCGACCGCCGTCACCCCCTCTCACAGGGTCGAGGCACTTTGCCCTCGACCCGCGAGTCTTCTGGTGCCCTTTTGCAGGTACAAAGAGGACTGTTTGAGGTCTTCTAACTTGAGCCCAGGAGCTTCCCCTCCGCCGGAGTCGACCGAGCTCCTCAGAGCTCTGTTGCTCCATCGGAGAGCACCATTCAACGCGGAAGGCTCGTAGCCATCTTCTCCGATCTTCAGTGGGCCGCGAGGAGGATGCCAGAGCACACACGGGCCCGGCGAAAGTCGCCGGCCTCCAGTTCGTCCACCATCCTTCCCTGTCGTCCGATCGACCCCAGGCTCCAGTTTAGATCCTAGCCATCCGTGTGAGGAGCAGCTCCGACCGTCCGATCTTTGGGAGATTCGATCCAGACCGTCGATCGACGAGCGTCTGCCCCAGTGCACCAGAGCCGACCGATCCCACACGTGGCGAGGCCACCACCGTTCGATCAGCATGAGGACTCCAGCTTTAGGCGCCATCCCTTCCCAGCCGTAGATCAGCACACGTGGCGCCCATCTGACGGCCTCCTTAATAAAGGGTAAATTACCCCTTAGGCCCTTAGCTTTAGCTCTGTTTTGTCTTAGTCCTGTAAATATTTTTAGCATTTTATTTATGTTTGGTAATTTGCACTTTGGACCCTGTCATTTTCTATATTTGCATGTATGCCCCTGCCTGTAGAGTATCACGTGCATCGACACGTGCTTTGTTGGGTAATTTGCATGCGTAGCCTTGTAGTTCTGGATTGTTAATGAATGAATGAAAACTTTTAGAGAATTGCATTTATACCCCTGTGCGTGATTTATTTGTGCATGTGCGTATATTCTTGGGTATTTTACACTAAGGCCCTCGGACTTTTAATACTTGTTATTAAATAGTCTCGGGACCTTAGTTTATTTGCAATTAGGTCCCTGTGTGCCCCAGACATGCGCCTCGTGCGTGACTTCTTGGGATTTTTGCACCGGACCCCCTGGAGCTTCTAATATTTACGTACAGGTCCCTATGCACTGTACCTAGGTTTTGATTTTTAATAAAATATCAAACTCACTCCAAATTCAATGAAAATTGGACACATGGCTCCTGCCATGTTGTAAAATTTTCTAGAATTTTTGGAGACATTTTTGCTTTTATTTTCTATTTGTAAAAATTCAAAAACAGCCTTTTTATTTACTGTCTGATTTAAAAATTCATAAAAATATTAAAGCTCATTTAAAAATTATAAAAAAATTATCTACTGTGAGTTTTGTCTTGTTTGATTTTCTGACCAATTTTGGTCGTTTTTCATTATATAAAACTCATAAAAATTATAAAACACTAAAAACTTCATTAAAATTCTAATAAATATTCTAAAAATCAAAAAATAATAATTCTGGTGCCTTAATTTTCCTTAGACTTTCTAGTTTATAGGAAAATTACCTCCAGGAGCTAAATAGGCCCTTTTGCATTTTAAATTGGCCTTTTACTCCTGACTGGATAGTACCTTCATTTCCCTGCCTTGTTTTATTTTTAGAAAATTAAATAAAAATCAGAAAATACCAAAGATTACCCAAAAACAGTAAAAAATATAAAATACATAAAAACCATTTTTTATATGAATTTTTGATTGATTTTTGATGCACTTAATAATTTCTTGAAGTTGGTTGTTTCTTTGTTTTCTTTATTTTCTTAATTAAATAAAAATAAAAAAAATTATAAAAATTTAAAATCCACCAAAAACACGTCTTTTATTTTATTCCTTTTTTTAAACTACTTCGTAGGCCGTAAGGCCATCACGTGCTCCCTGAGTCCGACCCTGGTCGCTATACCAGGCTAATCTAATAGCCAGGACCGCTATCACATTTATTTGATTTTGATTTGATTTTGGTGGTCTATTTTACATTTTCTTGATTGGCCGATTGACTTCCGAGATCCGGGTCGCAACGACCCTTGATCTATTTTCTTTCACCCCTATCTTGGTGATTTTTTGGTTCATCAGAATGACACAGTTGCCGGGGAGCACGACTTAGTAGTTTTTATTTTTACTTTATTTTCTTTTTCGTGGCTTTCCGCGACTCTTTTTGAGTCCGCGGCTTTTCGCGGCTTTTAGTTTTTATTTTATTTTATTGTTGTTTTATTTTCTTTTACTTTATTTTCTTTTCTTTTTTTGTTTTTGATTGATTTTGCTTGTTTATTTCCTTTGCCATTTCTGACATATACCCCTGTTTTTATTTCTTGTTTATATTTGATTATTTTATCGGTTTGACACTGGTCTTCCTTCTTGCGAGGGCCCGAGGACCGAGGCAGCAGCTTTCGAGAAGCCGGCGTAACTGCGGGACTTGGAGGCGGCTCCCTTCTGCACGGAGCCACAGGAGAGCGTGAGAGAGAGAGAGAGAGCTGAGTGGGTGAGGATTAGAGTAGAGTAGTTAGACTCTACTTTATTTCAGTTTTATTATTGTAATAATACAGGGACAGATTGTAAACTTGGATTTTGTAGCGGGTCTGTTTCGCCGAGCACCGGTGTGCTCGGGGGACCCTTAGGATTTTTCGCGGCTTTTCGCGGTTTTGTTTTTCTTCGCTGCCTTTTACGGTTTTACGCGGTTTTTCTCGAGCCCCTAGATTTATGATTTTCTGCTTGACTGTGCCGTAATTAGTAGGATCCACACACTTAATTGATTGCCTGTTCCTATAGAGCGTTAATTGGATCTACTAATAAATCATTAATAAAAATAACTGACTCACTCCCTTCGTAGCCTACGTGCCGTAGCCTGTCCTGCCAAGCGTTGCTCCTGAACCCGATGTATCAGGAGGAGGAGGGGTAGACCGAGACCGGACCCTTTGGCTTGAAGGATCGGTGACCAGTTAGACGGTTCTTCGAGTAGAAATTGCATGCTTAGGACTCGATTTTCACCGCTGCACCATATAGGTAGCTTCTTTCTTGTCTTTCAATTCTGCGTGGATCACTTTGCATGTAGAGTGCTGGAGACATGTACGCATTTCTATCTTTGCATGCATCATTGATTTCATCGCGCATCAGCTTTTTCGTCTTCTCCCCCTGTTTTTGACTTAATAATCAGGAGAACCGAAAAATTCGTTAGGCCTTTTATTTTTATTAAAAAATATTAAAAATAAAAACCATAAAATTGGGACTTTTAAGCTATTGACCCTAAAAGACATCTGATCTAAAAAACTTGTCTTGGGGAGAGCAACCCCCTTATTGGTTGGTTTGATTGTGCGAGAGAGTGACCCGTACACTAGGTAGAGCCCTCCGGTGCTATTCCCGACTGATTACCGACTCTTTCGTGCGGGACAGTCGGTTGGGGTAGTATCGGGTATTCCAGCAGGTCACGTAATCGCTCTGATAGATTGATTGTTCACCAAAATAAAAACTTGACAAGATAATTTGACCGAGCCTTTACGGTCTTCAGCTCGCGTTGCGTTGGTGAACTGAGGGGTTTGTTTGTCATCATAGTTTCTCCAGATCCCATCCGTCTTACTTGCTACATCACGATGATGGGTAGACGATCTCTTAGGCAGCCTTTGGCTGCACCGCTTTCGGGCGCGTCCACCCGTTCATCTAGGTTGGCTCGCGAGAGCCGAGACCCGCTCTCCGAGCCCGAGTATGATTCTGCCCTGTTCCCCCTCGACCCCCTTTCTTTCGGTTCCGAGAGATCAGTGCCAGAGGAGAGATTAGCAGATTTATCGGCACCAGAGTTCGGATCATTTGATTTTGCAGACACCATGGCCGGCAGTTCTGACGATCGCAGTTGAGGTCCACAGCCTGAGCACTTTGTGTTGGACCAGGGTACGATCAACTCCACCCTGATCGCCTCCCTCGAGACAGTTCAGCAGCAGTTGAGGGATCAGGGAGCGTTCATACTGGATATGAGGAGAGAGATGGAGGAGATGAGAGCAGAGAGAGAGCAGCGGAGAGACGGGCCGAGGATCCCGGATGATGCAGATGCAGCAGCCGCAGCAGCCACCGCAGCCGTGGCAGGAGGACCACCGAGACCGATGCGGGAGTTGCACAACCCGGGATCGACACTGATGCATCACTGGGTCGTGCTACCAGCTATCATGGGGGACTTCAAGTTCCCCCCAAACACCTTGCAGTTACTCCCCATTTCCACGGGCTCGCCACTGAGGAGCCCCATCTCCACCTCCAGGAGTTCTTGATGATTTGCAGCACTGTCCACGATCGCCAGGTGGACCAGGACACGATTCGGATGATTGCCTTCCCCTTTTCCTTGGCAGACAGAGCAACCACCTGGCTGAAGCATCTGGGAAGTTTGTTTACACTTGGAAGCATCTCCACACCGAGTACTTGCATAAGTACTATCCACTCGAGCGGACCAATGCAGCGAGAGCCCTTATCAGCAACTTCTCCATGCTCCCAATGAGCAGTTCCATGAGGCATGGGAGAGGTTCCGAGAGCTGACTGATCGATGCCCGCACCACGACATTTCCAAGCCCAACCTTGTGCAGAGCTTTTCAGCGGCTGACATCAGAGCTCCAGGGCTTGGTGAACGCTTCTTGTGGCGGGTCATACTTCGCCAAGGATCACGACCAGGTCTGGGCCATCTACGAGGAGATGGCAGAGAATTACATGGTGATGTCCCAGACCCGGTTGTATACTCAGGGCAGACCCCAGCAACAGCCAGGACCCGTGCAGTACCAGAGGATAGCACAGGTCGACGCCGGTCCTTCCAGTTCGTCTGCAGTAGCAGCATCACAGGCAGAGTCTTCAGCTGCGGACATGGGCATCATTAGCGAGAATTGGATCGGATGGAGCTGATTGAGAAGAAGCAGTGCCAGGGCATCACTCAGATGGAGCAGATGGCACAGACTCTGAGCGACATGAAGACCCAGCTCATGTGTCTCCAGGAGGCACAGACGGCTTCCTAGCCCCGTCTTCAGACGCGAGGCGATCATGGCAGCAGCAGCAGCTCGTCCCAGCGCTCCAGCTCACACCAGCAGCCTAGACAGGTTCACCTTGTACATGCGGAACCGTACCAGCAGCCGCAACCCACCTACCAGTCACCACCATCTCCTGACTTGCAGATGGTGGTATACCAGCCTGATCAGCCTCTGGCAGTAATCCCGCCAGCCCAGTACGATGCAGAGCCGTTGATGGATGTCAATGGGATTTGGTATGACCGCCCTCAGCCCGGTATCCGACGAGACCATCCCGGATTCTGGTGGGGGACCGGAGGTACCCAGCCCCAGCAGCAGCCGTCTGGTCAGGGAGGCCAGTACAACCAGTAGAGAGGTCACCAACAACAACAGCAACCCCCAGTGTACCCACCACCACAGCAGCAGCAGTCATCCTATGGTCCTCGTCCCTATCAGCAGGGACAGTCTTGGAGGCGCGAGGCAGCCTCACCAGCAGCAGCATCCACCACACCCATACCCCTCTCAACAGCAGCAGCACCAGTTCCAGCAGCCTCATTACCAGAGAGGCTACCCGTCGGGCTCCCACGAGAGCCCTGCTTTGGACGATATAGCCCGCCTCCTCACGGACCAGCAGGCTACCTTCAGACGGGAGATGGACGAGTTCCGCCAGGAGATGCTGGGACATAGTGAGAGGGAAGGCCGCCATCCCTGCCCAGATGGAGCTGAACCCCAACAACCTGAAGCGGAAATCTGAGCATGTAGCTTACACTGAGCATGCCACTCCTAGTGATCCATTTGATGATATGTCAGCAGACCTTTTTGATGTTGATTTTGTCACACTTAGGAGCGGTAGGACACCAGCAGGCGACGCCTCGTCTGAGCGACGTCATGAGGATATACCTAGAGCGCCAGATGAGGAGGAGGAGAGCGGTACTGAGGCCGCTCGAGATGATGACGGTGGTACTGATGCCACCAAGGATGCTGATTCTACAGGCGGTGATGAGGTCACCAATTCACCAGTTCGAGAAAGTGGTACTGATGCCACCCGGGATGCCGAGCCAGAGCGCGGTACTGAGGCTGCGAGACGTCCAGTTGATCCAGCCACCGGTGGTACTGAGGACACCAGAGTTCATGTAGAGAGATCTGTTGTTTTTCCTTCCCCTGATGTATCTAGGAACCATGTTGTGAATAAAGGAAAAGGTTTGGTTTTTTCTGGTCCCACTGTGGTGCTTGATGTATGTGCGGATCCAGCCGTCGAGCCGTCTAAACCTTTTCCTAGTCCTTCATTTGAGTAGGACCCAGTGATCCCCTTCCCTAGAGCCCTTCAGATGGGGAAGGGGAAGAAAAAAGGAAATCCAAAAAAAGAGAGATCAGGAAGAGTTCAGCCAGCAGATGATAGATCGTTTCCATATCCAGCTGACTCTTCAGGAGGCTTTGCAGCACATTCCCCTTCTTCGGCGTTCGTTGAGAGATAGGACTACCGTCAGGAGGAAGAGGAGGAACCACCATTCAGAGATCCATGTGCTGACGAAAGCCACGTGTTTCGCGATCCAGAACCGTCTGCCGGCCAAGAGGCCAGATTCAGGAGCCCCTTATGTCAGATGTCACATTAGAGAACAGAGGTTCGACCGCACTCTACTAGATAGCGGATCATCGATCAACCTCCTTCTGGCAGCCCTTCTCGACCGTTTCGAGTTGGGCACTCTTAGACAGAGCAGGACAGTCCTTCAGTTTGCTGATCGATCTGTCAAGAGGCTGAAGGGGTTGTTGCGAGACGTTGTCGTCACTATTCAGGGCCTGCAATTCCCCGTGGACTTCGTAGTGTTGGACATGGAGATCCCTGATTCAGTGACCGATACCCCCATCATTCTCGGTCATCTGTTCTTGGCCACAGCTAAGGCGGTGACTGACCATGATAGCGGGAAGGTATACTTTCGCGTCGAGGGCGAAAGTGTACAAATAGAGACGGTCGAGGACAGCCGAGCCAGAGAGAGATCATGCTCAGAGACCACTTCAGACACAGAGCAGCTGACAGAGGTAGGGCTAGACATCCACCAGGATTGTGATTTTGTGATCACAGACGATGAGGCAGTATGGGCAGACCCAGCAGCACATGCCATCCTCTCATTTTCAGAA